>OX422213.1:677107203-677707203 GCA_949130495.1 Sambucus nigra
GAAAATATAAAATCGCCCATATGGCCTATAGGACTATATCCACCCTGCATTCATTAGCGAGGGGGCTTCACCATACGCACGCAACTTCCCTTATGATAGCGATTTAGAGAGGTGTGTATCCATAAATTATTATTTATGAAAATCATTTCTTTACCATTTGAAAACATTTATTTTTACATTTTCAAAAGTCATTTACATCATATCATATATATACTTTATCACACACACACACACACACATATATATATATATATATATATATATATATATATATATATATATATATATATATATATATATACACCATATATGCCTCCTAGAATATATCTAAACGGCCATATTTGCCAATTACATCTAGCGATGATCAATAATCCCAAAGATTCTCTCAAAGAATCATAATCATGCATTCATATACGCATGATACTAAACCCAAAGTATTTCCTCACTTTGATAAGTAATAAATACCTCAATCCCCTCTACGGATTTATTGGATATCTCTAATTATACCACTTTACACTAATTGAATATATATCTATATTCTCAATTTCATCCTAATCACCTCATAGGATTTGTCCAACAATAATCGATATAACTCTGCTTTCTATACGCATAATTATATAGGCATAAATGGCCACTGAAATATTCCAGGGAGTATTCTTTCCCGAACTTAAACTATATCCGTACCCCAGGTTATGCCCTACACCAATCCAAGGCATTCTCTTTCATCTAAAGGGTTATTTACTCTCAAAACCATCATTTAGGAGTCCCGATATCATAACTAGGGTCCCCCATATAAGTCCCCAAATTTTAATTTAACTCCCCATACTCTTAAGAGGAGAAAACTGACAAATCTTACCAAAGCGAATCGATTCGCCCCAATTGTGAATCGATTCGGGTGGGCGAATCGATTCGGCCCCCAATCCGAATCGATTCGAAAAGTGTTTTGCAAGAAGGTACTTAATGGTGAATCGATTTGATCTAAATTCGAATCGATTCGGCCCGAGACAGCTTTACATATTCCCTTAGGCGAATCAATTCGGCCTAGACCCGAATCGATTCGGCCTGTTCGAGGGGCACTGTTTAGGCAACTTTTTTTCAATCTCCAAAATACCCAAAACTCAATCCAATCTCCATTTAAATCATTACTTGGATTTATTCCTACAAACCCAAAGTTTTCATATCTCCTCAAGTTCTTTAGAGGTCCTAACTCTCTATTTGAGAACCCCTAATATTGATTTCCGAATAATTTTTGCCTTAATTTCTCACTAACGATTTTGATCTCGGATAGCTTTTCGTAGAAAAATCACTATAAATCCAAAAAAAATTAGAAAAATACCCGGTCGGGCCCACGTGATTGCGTCGAAAAGATCTACAAATTTCATTTTCTGACCAAGAGCCGAATCGATTCGAAAAGGCCGCTGCTCACTATTCATCATCTTCTTCAATCCTTATTTTTTTTCCCCACTCTCATCCAACACCATTTCTATCGATCTTAACATCACCCAACAACAATATAAACATCTCCCCACTATAATTTACCAAACACAACAACTTATTTGGGTATTTAACCAATTAAACCTTTACTTTCATTTCTTCCAATTCATCACCATAGTTTACACCGTTAACAAGGATTTAAGCTCAGAATTCATCTACTATCATTATTACAATAAATCCTTATGAAAACTTCTCCCAAAAACCCATTTACACAAGAATACCCAAACTAAAAATCTTTCGGGTTTGTTATTACCAATTATGATATGAGATTTATGCACAAAATTAAAAAAAGCAAGTAAACACTTTCCTCGTGGATATAATCCGACGATCTCAAGTCGAGACCGATGGAGTTTGGCTCGAATCTTCCTTTTCTCCTCCTTTTCTTCCTTCCTCTCTCTCTTCTCTTTCTCTTTTCTATCTTTTCTCCCTCTCCCCCTCTTTATAAAGAAAGAAAAAGGGTTTAAACCCTTAAAACCCAAAAATAACTCGTTTACTCACTTACGAGCCCTTTTAACACTAAAATTCCCCGAAACTCAATTTCGACAATCGGACACTCTTTTCCGACTATCTCGGACATTTTGAGACTCACGACGCAGTCGAAATTCCCATCCGAGGTACTTGACCTCAAATCACTATTCCAACCCGTATAACTTAATGCGGGTTTTCTAATCAAAATCTTACCTTTTTGTCTCTTTACTCTACGGCGACATATAATTAAAATACTTCAACCTATTTAATCCCAAAAATAATTACAACACCCATTGAAAATCATTAAATCCTCGAAAATCCCAAAAACCACTATTTCGAGAAATTCTCGAAATTGTCAATTTATTCTTAATTATGGTATTTAATTGTCTCCAAAAGGATGGGTTGTTACATACTCCCCCCCTTACAACATAATTTCGTCCTCGAAATTCGGAGATAACGTACATCACCAAAATAGGATCACAAATCCCACTACGTCTTAGTACCCCAAAAATCAAAGGTACTAACATGATGGTCTTTTAACAAAGTTCACATACCTCAAGGTGTACTCCGAAGTACTAGCTTCACCATTAGCCCACCTAAATTTCTATCTGCTAACGCACAACATCTACATGTTACTCGAATGGCTTCTCGTGCTGCTAATAAGATAAACGAGTCTATAACTACCTCTCTATATCTCGCAAAGCTTCAACTTTATATACTACGCCCCTTTTACTTCATGCGGTATATAAACCAACTCACTAAGGTGCCCATACACCTTTCTAACCTGTGCACATCTGCACAACCATAGTGAACGTTCGACACGTAACAGTCTCTCCCAATAAGGGTTAAATCATATAAAATCATATTAAATCATATTAATTTTTTTAACTTAAAAATTCTACATACATATTAATTTTTTTAACTTAAAAATTCTACATAATATCATATTAAACCATAACGCATATTAACTTGAATGATAATTAATTTTTTAAGATAAGATAATAATTAATTGACTTAAATAATTTTTTTGGATAAACTTTTATAATATTTTGAATATTTTTTTTTAAACATTTTTTTGATAATATTTTTGAATGTTTTTTTTTAACATTTTTTTGATAACATTTTTTGAATGTTTTTTTTTATAAAATTATAACTTTTATAATTTATTTTAACATTTTTTTGATAACATTTTTTTGATAAACTTTTATAACATTTTTTAAATATTTTGCCACCTCATCTCATCCGTTAAAAACAAGATGAGATGAGGGTTTCTTGTGTACTCCAAATAAAAAACACTTGTTGATAAAGCCCTCTCTCTCTCTCTCTTACGACTCAAGTTGAAAAGAACAACCAACACCCACAATTTTTTTACTCACCTTGATTGATCCAAGACAGAGTTTTCGGCACCGACTGGAGAGGTCCTGAGCCTGAAATACGTCGTCTTCTTGTGCTCCTCTCCTCCTGATATGCCGCCGCCGACGATGGGGAAATATTTTAGAGGGAGATGAAGAAAAAATGGAAGGCTTTGTAACCGTGAATGGAATGGGTCTTTGTGAGTCTTCTTAACACAAATAAATAAGGGGAAGATGATGGGAATCTCTTGTCAAATAAAGCCTATCTAATCTAAGGCTATACACTTTACAGCCTACAGGTTTGTCTTTGTCCCTTTCTATTTTGTCTACTTTTTTTTTAGATGAGTCATACTCATACGGTTTGAACACTGTTTCTGTTTTTCCTCGTCTTTTTTTTTCCATACAAAAAACTGAATAACATCTGTAATGGATTGAAACGGTTTAACCGTTACGTATTGGATACGTATCGCAGTACGAGTATGAATTTGGTCTACTCCGATATATCGGTGTGTATCCAAAACGTGAGCTCCAGATACCGTTACGTAACGGCTATTTTTTGAAACTATGCCCGTGATCGAGAGAGACATACTCGGTTAGAAAGAAGTGGTGAAGAGCTTCACATAAATGAGTTTGTAGAGGTATTGCTGCCTCCGATGCTTTGGTTGGTATGAGATTTGGGCGGTCAAAGGTTTAAATACAATTGTACCCTTGTGTTTGAATTTTGAAGAGAAGGGGGAACAAATTAGAGTGTGTTAAAAAGAGGGGGAAATAAAAAATTTCAAGGGTAAAATGGGTATTACAAAAAATCTCATAAAGATGACATCATCTTTTAATCTTATGACATACATAAATTTTATACTTTATTATATAGATACATATATATTGCGATAAATGTGAAATATATCAAAAAACAGGGGTCAAAGTTCAAAACTCAAATAATATCTATGTCCATTAATTTAACCTATCTGAGATCTCTTCTTTCTCTCTTATAACTAGTAGTGGTATTATGTAAGACTCCGGCCCTTAAACATCTTTGTTGAACAAAACATATGATTTGTTTGTTTGTTATCATTTTATTTGTTGTCATTTGTTTTGTTTTTAGGGATTTCCAAATGTATTTAAACGTGCAATTTGTATTCTTTTTAATTTAATGTTTGGTGAGCTAAATTAATTTAAGCCAAAAAAATATAAATAATGAATTAAATATTTGTAAAAAAGTAAAAATAAGCCTAAATTTTTTTTCGGGGCCTAACGCCCCCGAACCCTGTCTACGGATTGTGCCCCACCAACTCTTCATTCCTGGCTCTGCCACTTGTGACAACGACACTGAGTTTAAATAAGCAAGAGTAGATCTTTTCTGTGATAGCCTCGTGATCAAACATGATTTTTTTATCGTTAGGACTCCTCAGCAAAATGAGATTGTTGAGAGGAAGAATTGGACGATTCAAGAGATGGCTAGATCTATTCTTTTAGGTCGTAATGTTGCTAGGATATTTTGGGTAGAGACAATGCCTACCGCATGCCATATGGTGAATAAGGTTTACATTCGTCCACACACACTTAAGATGCCCTATGAATTATGGACTGGAAAGAAGCCCAACCTTTCATATTTTCATGTCTTTGGGAGCAAATGCTACATCCTACGGGATAAAGAGCAATTAGGAAAGTTTGACTCCCGGAGTGAAGAGGGGATATCCTTAGGTTATTCATCGATTAGTAGAGCATATCGAGTTTTTAAACTGAATAGATCTAAGGTTATGGAATCAATAAACGTCACCATTCAAGATGAAGAACCACTGGCGTTTGTTGATTTTAACCGTTTATGTGAGGATTAAGTGTTTCCTACTGATGATCCCATTACGTCTCCCACACCGAGGGTGGACCCTACTCTTGTGACTGGGGACAAACCTGCTTCGGTTCACAAGAGTCATGACCCTACTACTATACCAGGTTATCCCACTCTAGGGGTCAAGACTTCTGCTCAGCTAGAGAACGTGGTTAGCTTTGTCTGCTACACATCCAAAGTCGAGCCCAAGAATGTCAAAGAAGCACTCAAGGATGAATACTGGATATCTGCCATACAATGATGTCTGGGATTTAGTCCCTCGACCTAGTGAGAAGAATGTAATTGGTACGAAGTGGATCTATAAGAATAAGATGGATGAGAATGATATCATTATTAGAAATAAGGCTAGGTTGGCCAGTCAAGGCTACACACAGATATAGGGTGTATACTTTGATGAGACATTCACTCTTGTTGCGAGGCTTGAGTCCGTTTGCTTACTACTCTCCATCGCATGTCATCTGTGCTTCAAGCTATTCCAGATGGATGTTGAGAGTGCGTTTCTTAATGGAATTCTATAGGAGGAAGTGTACATGGAATAACCAAAAGGGTTTGAAAACCCTAAGCACACTAATCACGTCTATTTTCTAAAGAAAGCCTTGTATGGTTCGAAGCAATCACCCCGTGCTTGGGACGAAAGGCTTACTTCCTATCTCTTACCCATGGCTTCATGAGAGGGGGATTTTATAAGGCGTTGTTTGTTCGGAAAGGAGATGATGCTATTTTGGTTGCCCAGGTCTATGTGGACGGCATAGTCTTTGGGTCCACATGCTCACCACGTTGCAGAGGAAATGACGAGTGAGTTTCAAATGAGCATGATCGGTGAGCTTACATTCTTCCTTAGTCTCCAGGTTCATCAACTAGAGGATGGGACATTTATTTCCCACTCTAAGTATGCTAGAGACCCTATGAAGAAATTTGGTCTTGACTCCGCCAAGAATGCACGTACACCGATGAGTACCTCAACAAATCTTAGCAAGGACACTTCAAGCAAGGACATAGAGCAAACCTTGTATCGGAGTATGATAAGAAGTCTTATCTATTTGATTGCCAGTTTTCCCAACATCGCCTTTAGTATTGGAGTCTGTGTGCGATATCAGGCGTCCCCGAAAGAGTCACACTTACGCGCTCTTAAACGTATTATCAAATACGTTAGTGGGACTCTCTCTTTTGGCATTTGGCATTCCTTTGATGCCGATGACCATTTGTCTGCCTATTTGGATGTCGATTGGACTAGGGATGAAGATGGTTGTGGGATCACTTCTGGTGGGTGTTTTATCTTTGGTTATGCTCTTATCTCTTGGTTGATCAAGAAGCAAAAATCCATCTCTTTGTCCACTACGGAGGCTAAGTATATCGCCGTCGAGAGTTGTTGAACGTAACTATTGTGGATGAAGCAGATGCTGGAGGACTATGGGATATCACAGGGAACCATAACCATTTCCTATGATAATTTGAGCACGATACACATATCCCGAAATCCAGTCCAGCATTCGCGCACAAAGTACATTAGGATACGCGAGCACTCAATCCGTGAGCTTGTCGAAGAAAAGGTCATATCCTTAAGTTTTATTTCTACTTACCTCCACTTAGTCGATATTTTGACGAAGACTTTAGATGCCCTTATATTTAAGAGTCTTAAAAAGTCTTTAGGAATTTGCACAGTTGACTGAGGGGTAGTTCCATGTCTAGAGTAGGATACTTTTTCATGCTCATATAAGTTTCCTTCCTTGATGTCAGATCCTCAATAATATATTCCCCTTCATTTGTAGGTTGCTCAGCTTGATTGAAATCTATTGGGGTAATAAGGGATGGTTGAGAATCCTCCTTATTTAATCTGACCACATTCTCAACTATATTAATCACTTCACAGTTTGGTCCTATTGGGTAACTGGGGTGATCTAGGCAACCCCATCTTACTGCACATTGTTTGCATTTTCATCAATATGAAATTACTCAACATCATTATCTTTAACTCTCGAATGATCCTCGATTTCTAAAATAGTTCCATGGACAACTCTATATTGAGAGGTCATTAGTTTGGGTAAGGGTTTTCCTATAGGCTTGCCTATAAGATGAACATTTTTCTTTATAGCAGGAGTTTGTTTATGGTCAAGATTGGACACTTGTATCTTCCTAACAATTCTTCATTCAGTAACCCATTGACCAAGAATCCAACAATGATTGCATTTGGGGGAAGGTTCTCATATACCACTTCTTATTGAAAGCTATGGTCATTACAGTTGATCAAGATTGTGTTTTGGGGGATAATTCTCAATCAGTTCCATTTCTATGAAAACTCTATCAAAGTGACCAAATTTCTTTTCAATGATTGATTAATCTATATTAACTAGTCTGCTAAGGGAGGGAGCAATTTCAAAAAGATTTTTTGGTCTCTAATATGCAGTACTGATACAGGGGAATTTAACCCAAACAGGTGTAGTGGTAGGTTTTAGTTTGGATGCTTTAAAATCAGGCTCCATTTTAAAAGTTTAAGAAATAAGATTTATCAATTTCCTAATATACACCATTTTCACAAAGTAAAATAACAGAACTTTGCAATTGAGATTTGAGAGAAAATGCAAAAAATGTACAAAAAGATATGTGCATGTTTGATAGTATGGTTTTGTCATAACAAATGTCAAAAAAATTGAAAATCTCAATCGTTTCAAAGATCAAATCCACCCATTAATTATTTTTCGCTTTTAGAGAAGCAACAATACCTCAGAAGCACTCTGCCACCCAATATGGTTTTTCTTTTCCAACTTTTGATGGCAAACGAGAGTTGCTTTTTTTATTTTTTATAATTTTTTTATATATGTATATGTATATGTATATAATATATTCCATAACTTTATTAATGTTATTACTAATTCCAACGGCATGCTTTCCGTAACATTAATTATGCATTTCCAAAATTTAATGATTCGCTAATAAATAATAAAAAAACAAAAATTATAGTCAACCCACTTGAACTATAAAGGTTTTGTAGATACGCCTAATCTAAAAAACTCGACAAAGAGCCCCCTAAATTATTGAATTTTGACACACAACACATTTTCACTAAAGAAAGTTGCTAAAAACTTGATTTTATGCATAAAAATTATTAAATTCCTATGCATATTTTTTAGGTGTAAAAATTCAATAGTTTAGGGGGCACTATGTCGAGTTTTTAGATTATGGGGTTATTTGTAAAACTGCTACATTAGACAAATTCCATATTTTTTTTATACCTCCTTAATAAAAATTTAATGTCAATTAATATTAATGTACCACTAAAATATTAATGTTATTATTAAGATTAGCAAGTAACCCGTGTGATACGCGGGCGTACATGTGTTGAACAAAATATAATGGATTTAAATAATTAATATAAATAAATTCTCATAGAGCATGGAAGTAAATATATTGGAAGAAGTTATGAAGTCGCATAATAGCGTAGTCAATGTGTTACAGAAAGTTCTCACTAAGTTAGTACATTTTGGAGACATCCCAGTTATAATAAATTCATGTACATAATATGAGTAGTAAAATATAGTGTAATTTTACAACTGAGAACTCTCTCTTCTAATCTGTCATGTATCCTAAAGTATGACAAAATAAAGCATCCCCTTTGGTCACATTGTAATGGTTATTCTTGTACCACATAGACAATTATTTCTCTTACTAAAACATAAATCCAATATTAGTTACAATATAATTGAAAATTTTGAATTTCTTTCTAGATCACTACTATAGCAGTAACTGTTTAGCATACTTAATGGAGACTCTGTTTACTTTCTTATTAGTTTAGTAAAAAAATCTATACAAAAATCAAATTATGTAACTTCATTTAAATAAATACATGAATACATGCATTGTATTAGACATACTGAGATTTTTGAATTCAAGATGCAATCATCGATATATCATATTCCAAATCGTAAAAAGGATGAAATAATTCCTCAATTCCAACCAATTATTCAACACATAAATTCCAATTAAATAATTTTTTTAAAACAATTGCCCATCTAGAAAAACACACAAAATTATAAAGGAAAAAATAATGAAATCAAAGAGTAAAAAAAATATGTATTAGGCAACATTCAATGACACGGTTTATATTGCCAATATATAAACACATAACAATACAATTAAAAACACACTTCAGTTCAAATGAAAAGGATGTAAGGGGAAGGGAAAACACATTTTATTTTCAATGAAGATTCAATGGGATGCTAAATTATGCTCAATAGCAAATAACTATATAAAATACATACACCACATCAATTGAGGATAAATATTGTGAAAAAATTGAAAGCTAGAAGAGTATGAAAGAGTAGAGGAATACCTGAAGATGATTGCAGAGTTTTTGGGTTTTTAAATACCTCAACATAATATTTCCCTAAATCTGAAAAGAAATTCCAAATTATATTTCAACAATTGAATGACAACAATTAAAAATATAAATAATGAGAAAACTAATACAATCATCAAACAAACCAATGAACCAATATTTTTAACAATCCAACAAAACAATGTATTTAAGAAATTTAACTTTTAATGTTTAAACTAATTTAGCAATATTTTTCTAGAAATTACATTTAAAGTTTAAAACATTTAAAATATTGAAACTTTTTAAACTAAACATTTAACATTTAAAGTTTTAAACATTTACCATTTAAATTTCTTAAACTAAACATTTAACATTTAAAGTTTTAATTTACCATTTAAAATTATTAAACTAAGCATGTATCATTTAATTTAACTATTTAAACATTTGAACATTGAACTATTAAACTAAACATTATCATATTTGAGAAATTGAAAGAATTTGAAAAAAGAATGCAAAAAAAATATTACCTGTAGGAGTTATTTTTCTATTACGTGAATTTGTAAATAAATAAACTACGCCATCGGCTTTATGAGTACCCATGAAATCAAACAATTTGTCCCAAAAATTAATACCCACCACAATACACTAATTGAATCAAAGAAACCTAGTTTTCTAATTACAGATCTAGTAGTCAAGACGGGTAATTTTTGGAGAAAGAAGTTAAAACTAACCTTGGAGATTAGTCATATCGCCAACCTGAGGAGGTATCTCTACCTCCAGAAAGATTGTTGACATCAAGATACAAATCAGAAAGAGGAAGCTTAGAGTTAGTTTTTTTTTTCTTGGAAGAAAATGTGGGAGCATCATAACAGATACCAACAAACAGAATTGTAGGCAAACCTACACAAATATAAACAAATACATCATGAGAGAAATAATTGTGGCTTCTTCGTCTGTTTGGGCAATGTCCCTCCAGTTCAACGTCTTCACTACCTAGATGTCTTTTGAAGACAAATTGAGTTTTAAATCTCAAAACTCTATATGGGGGCAGTCATTCTTCTAGCCCTGGGGAATGGCGCCCTAGATGTCTTTGGTCGCTGGCCAACCCAGGACTGGCGTCGGTTGCTTTCCTTGTGAAGGGAAATGGGTGTATTTATCTCTCTTTCATAAATCCAATGCATTAGGGGATGGAGATGATAAAGGGTATGGTTTGTTTTCTTTCACATTTGGATTTTATAAGTTCTAAACAAATGTTAAGCCCATGTTTGATTTGCAACTATAATTATGTTTTCTCTGTTTAAATATAATTTTGATAAAAAATTTATGTTTGACAATCTATTTTTAAACACTGAATTATAATATTTCTATGTTATAATCAAGTTTTTCAGAAAACAGCAAATGAGGGTGTCTTTGGTTTGCAACTATAATTTTGTATTTAAAAACAAGTTTACCAAATGCAAACTAATAATTATAAACACAAAAAACTGTATTAAATGGTATAAAAAACTCTAATACTATCGTATTAGAGGTATAATATAGATTAACGTTGAACTAAAATATTGATGTTATTATTGATATTAACGTTCCACTTAAATATTAATTTGAAACTAAAACATTAAACATTATTATTAATATTAAAGTTCCTCTTAAATATTCATTTTATTATTAATATTAACGGTCCACTAACTATTAACCTTCTAAAAATTAACTAACTAGCATTCCACTAATATTAACGTTCCAAAAATTAGAATTACTATTTATAGAAATTAAATAATTCTAAGCCAGAACAATTAATTTCCATAAATTTAAAAGTATTTTCCTGAATATTGCCATATTTGCTCCTTTAAAGTTTTTCAAAAATATATATTTTTTATAAATTAATAAATGTAAACTAAAAATCAAGAATACTAAATCTTCTAACAATACTTTATTTTCCATCTTTGTTATTCGATAAAAAGGTGGAAAATGAGTTATTTTTTAACTTCTATTAAAGAGACAAAAGTAACAAAACCCTATTTTGCACTCGAAAAAGTTACGAAGCCAAATTTTGTTTAGCAAAAATTTGCATTTTCCCATTTTTCTATCGAAAAGATTCAGGGTAAAGAAATATCGCCATTTTGTTAATGTTTTCAAGAACACATATTTCCGACCAAAATGATATGCCCAAAGTATGTTGTTCTCAAACACAGTGCTACTATATTTTAATTAATTGCTATATATGATGATAATAATATCCAATACCTAATACTTTTATTGCAAAACATATTCCATATGAGTTCTACATCCACACAGATTTACGATACATTTGGTGCGACACAGTGACGTGTCGCATCAGTATTGACTAGTGCCGCTAATGCGGATCCACATTCATAAAACAATAATCAACACTAGTATGACACATCACTGTATCATTTCTCTCTGTGTCGCAAATCTTTATCGGCTAGCATTTCCAATTCCATATTAGTTAAGAAAGGCATGGAAATGCTCCGTTAAAAACTTTCCCGTCACCAACATAAAGTCTTCCTAAACCATCACTTCAACTTCCTGTTATTATCTCAGAAATACCCAAAAAACAAGCCAACCTTCAATTTGCATATAAGAGAGAGATTCCTAATCATCAAAGCCCTCCGGGGGCCACCACCTTGGCTTGGGAAAAGTCAACCCGCATTTCTTAGTTGTCTCAAAAAAATATGTTTCCACAAACTCATCATCAGTATACTCAAACATCTTCACAGCATACAAAATACCCTTCAAAAGTTGCTTTTTGATACAACAAGTAGAACAAACCGCAGAATTATCCAAAGTGTTCTCCACCGATTTAAATAATCCATCGGCAATGAAATTGTTTCTATTTATTGATTTATCAACATGAGGATGAGGGGCCTCATAAAGCCTCGATTTTTTTAGGGACCCTCAAATTTCTCACCTAGTTCATCTCTATTTGGTACGTGACTCGTTTTGGTCTCGAAAAAACAAGATTTTTGGTGTTCCTCTCTGCCATTGTCTCAAAAAGAGAGGGGGTGTGTAAGGCTTTATAAATCTTCTCAAGTTGAAATTGTTTAATAAGTTACTAACTAGGATGGGTTGGATATGTAAAGAGAGAGATTAGTTCAAAAAACCGAACCAACCCGAACCAATATCATCGGTTTGGTTCGGTTTGTCGGATTTTCGGTTTCACTGCACACCCCTAGTTTCTAGCTAGCAATTGACTAGCAATTACACATAATTATAATTATTTTTTTCATTCAATTTGGTTAAAAACAATTAATTTATGAGAGATATTACTGTCACTAGACAATACACAGTGGGGAATAGATGTATGCATATATTAGGTATAACACGTGATGATGATACGGGTGTAAATTTATTAAGGTATATATATATATATATATATATATATATATATATATATATATATACAGTTTTGCTCTTGTGCGGATCAGTCCGTATTTTAAGAGTGCGGACCGGATATGTGCCACCTGACGGTGCCCCTAGAAATTATGGGCTAAATTATAGGCACTCTTATATATATTATATATTATAATATATAATATATAAAGCGGACTAGTCCTTATTTTAAGAATGCGGGTCGGACATGTGTCAACTGGCGATGAGCCCAAAAAAGAGAGAGAATGTGCCTATAATTTAGGCGATAATTTCTAGGCGCACCTTTAGGTGACACATGTCCGGTCTGTATTCTTAAAATGAGGACTAGTCCGCACAAGAGCAGTACTGTATATATATATATATATATATATATATATATATATATATATATACAGTACTGCTCTTGTGCGGACTAGTCCGCATTTTAAGAATGCGGGCCGGACATGTGTCACCTGGCGGTGAACCCAGAGAAGAGAGAGAGTGTGCCTATAATTTAGCCGACAATTTGTAAGCTCACCACCAGGTGACACATATCCGGTCCGCACTCTTAAAATGAGGACTAGTCCGCACAAGAGCATTATTTAATATATATTTATATAATAAAATAGAAAACTTATGTATGTCATCAGCTTAGTTGATGATGTCATCAATATGCATTTTTTCCTACAATACCTATTTTACCCTTGAAAATTTTGGAGTCCCCCACTTTTCTTTCTCACAAAATAATTCCCACTCTTTCATTTTAATTCAAACGCAAGGCCATTTTGGTAAAGAGAACTTATCTACATCTAAACACCACTTTATCTCTACTTTCTCAGTACACTCGAACTATCTCTACAGCTGAAGACCTATCGAACTCTCTCTCTCTCTCTCTTGACCACCATCCATCCACCACCTACGCAATCTCCATAACCACCTACACCATCTTCATACCCCACCTACACTATCCATCCACCATTGAACCCGCCGCCCTACTCGTTCTCTCTCGTTCCTCATTCTTACCTTTCGGCAAGAAACCAAAAACCCTTCTTCAACTCGGTCGCCCCTCTCCATGCTTCCACCCTTCTCTCTTCTCCCCGCTGCCATCCTCAGCTCCTCACCTCCGAGCTCTTCTCGGCTTTTTTCTCTTATCCCCCCTAGGGACACGTAATTCATTGAGATTTGTGTATATTTTTTCCTTTTTTTCGCTTATCCCCACTAGGGAGAGGTAATCCAATCTAGGGCTTTTTAGTTTTGGCCTTTTTTGTTTTGCAGATCTTAATTGGAGGTTTAAATTGGGGGTTTTAATTTTAGTTTCACATTTTGGGTTTTATTTTTATTTTATATTTTTTAGAGATCTAATAAGTTTTGTGTTTGCAGATCTAAGCACAACAACTGTTCTCTCTTATTGGTAATTTGAATATGTGGTACTTAGACCAGGTATACTTCTTCTAGATTTATATTTGGAATTTTTTGTTTTGAAATTTAGGCTTTTTTGTGTGGATCTCAAATATGATCTCTCACTCTTTTCGTGTTCTTATTTTTGGTTCTTCAATCTACAAGGTTTGCTATCTCATTATATCTAATTGTTTGTGGATTTAAAAAGTTAGGAATTTAATTTGGTTTGAACTCTGTCTAAAAGTATTATTATTTTGGTGTTTCAATATTATGAAAAAATTCCAACTTTTTCTTGATGGTGCTAAATGGATGGATATATTAATTAGAAGTTTTTTTGTTCTACATTGTTGCTTTCATCATCAATGGTACAATATCAATGGTTGTGGTTGTATTGCAAAATCTTCATAACGGTTCGTTAGAGTTGGAATACATATTGTTCAATAAAAGATTATGTTAATTCTCTCATCCCCACCATTCAAAACCACATAATTGTTTCTTATTCAGACCTGTTAGTAGTCAAATTCATTTGAATACATTTATAATGAAATATGTATTTTACATTTTTGCAATAGATTTTTATAGATTATTCTTTATTGCAGGATTATAATTGAAAGGAAAGGAACATGATAGCTCATATTAAACTTCTCTTCGAGATCCATTAACTCCACCGTATCTCAAGATTTGGTTTGTCAGGCATTAGTTTACTATTCTCCATTGGTGTAAAAAGTATAACAATGGAAAGAATTTGATGATTCCAACTCATTAAATATCCATTGGTGCATTACAAGTCACTATATTTATTCATAATTATGATTTTATAATCAAAAGATTATACACTATTGATATTTACATGGATCATACATTGATTTAAGCAGTTTGATTATAATATAAGCAGTACTCTTCTAGGTGATGTTGTATAAGCTGTTTGATTCGAATATACAAACAACTCTCTGTAAATTGTGATGGGAATTGTTTCCATCAATTATTTTCCTACATCATTGTGGTTTGATATGGATGAAAAGGGATGCAACAAACACATTCTGAACTTACAGGGTTCCAAATTTTATCCCATTAAGGATTTGTTTAGTGTAACCCTTATAACTTGATTATAGAGAAAATTTATATCTTCATTCATCCATTGAACTAAAGGAGCCTCTATCCCTGTAATATCATGACTCCAATTTTGTTTCAAAAGGTGAGCAGATCACTATGTAATGATTTGTTCAAAGAATTTGCTCTTCAGTACCCACGGGAGTTGTCGTTGCTTCCAATAACAGAGTAACAAAACTGCTACTGCTTTCCAATCTTTCGTCATTTGCTCAAATCTTTCCTCATTTGTAATATAGGCCAAAAGACGAGGGCGTCAAACTTGAAAAAAAAGGTCACGAGAAACGCAACATAGCAGTCCCAACCCATCTATAAGACTTTTTAAAATTTCGTTCCTTTTTTTCTAAAGGGGAAATAACATTTGGTTTCTTTCATTTTTTCTTCACTATATATATGGCAAATTTAATGATATTGTACATTAATTTCCTTTGCATTTGTACTTTTTACTTTTGTATTTACTTTTTATTTATTTTTAGTTGCAGGCAATCTTGGCCACCAGAGATAAAAGTTGTGAATCTCATTTGTTAGGCTTTGCTGGCACCAGTCCATTTCCGGTCCTTCAAACCTGGTTGTACGCAACTGACTTACTGAAAAGCTGGTGTATATACACAACATGAAGCGCACTTGCAAGAGTCAACAAAATGTACTCTCTAATTGTGTAAAATATAGCACGCTTCTTTGTGTTCTCATTTTTATGACGATGGCGAGCATCACGTGCTTTCAAGTACTTTTATTCTGCAGTAACTGATTCAAATGCCTCTCTTAACTCGGAAATTTTAACATTAATAAGGTCCAAATGTTCATCTTTGTCAAGGTCATGGTCATTTCTAAAGAAGTAACTATGTGAAAGTGTCCAAATAGGGTCCAAATTTTAACATTAATAGGGTCCAAGTGTTCATCAGTGCTTATTTCTGTTATCAATGGGTAAAATCAGGCTTGGGCTTCTCTCCGCTATCATGGGCCCGTCGGTTGCTGTAAAGATAACACCTATTTTTTATCTGATGGGGAAGATAAGTACAATGACCTTCAAGTATGACTTTCTTCAAAACTCATTTATCTTAGCCATTTTTCAATTTTTGTGCCTTGGCTTTTCGTAAATCTATGTGCGTTGGTTATTGATGGTGACTTTTTGTAGAATTTCCTTATTTGAGGGTTAATCGTAGGAGAAAAACAAGACTGAGAATTGTGGTTACTACTATAGGAGCAGAAACCCTCCTTGGTAATTCGTTGTTGTGGATTTGGTCATGGTCCTGGCTGCTACACAAGCCAACCCTCTGGTCATGGTCGTGGATGCTACATAAGCCAACCCTCCTTGGCTGCTACATAGGGGCTGCTACTATATCTTTAATCATTATTGCTTCTACAATGTCAACACTCACACCTTTGTTGTCATGTCATGTGATGAAAAGAATGGTGAGCATTTTGCAAAGGAGAAAAATGGGCAGTGCAAGCGAAACCTAAGACAAGCAAGGAGACATAAATTATGGCCGTCTATGGCAAGTGTGATAAGTAAATAAGATGGGATCTTTAGCAAGGCATCAAGGATTTGGCCAATTCTACCACTGATCCAGTCATCATTGGTGGGGGTTTTAATATTATGATGGAGCAAATCGAGAAGCTGGGGGGAGCAACATTAACCGTGTGGTAGCTGATGACTTTAAAGTTTCTATGGCTTTAGCTAGTATGGTGGAGGTTCAGTTCACTGGTTCGTTATACATGTGGTGTAATAATAGGTTGGGAACTTAGAGAATTTGGGAAAGGCTGGATAGAAATCTGTGTAATGCCGCCTGGAACAATTTGTTTCAGGTTTCTAATGTGGATCATTTGTGCGCTAAAATCATCGACACATGTGCCATAAACTCACGTATCTCCCTCAGGTTACAAAAAAAAATGGTTAACCCATGAAATATTAGTATTTATTGTAACATAACTTCATGTTTCTCCTTTTTCCTTTTTTTCCAAGATGTTTATCATCCTCCAAAGACACATGCACACACACGTTTTTTTATAATGTGGGTTTATGAAAAGTAACGCTGGACATGCACTTGCACACACACGCACACATGCACACACACACGTTTTTAGTCTTTGACAGAAGTTAACGGGTGTTAAAAAATTTAGTTTGCAGTTGAAGCAAAGGTAATGAAGAAGATCAAGTGAGAGCATGAGTTCAAGCAAAGGTAGTGAAAAAGATCGCGATGAGTTAAAGTAAAGGTAGTGAAGAAGATCGCGATGGAAAGATAAAGATTGGAAGAAAAAAGGTCTGTAGTTGAAGCTCGAAAAAATAACAAAATTAAAGAAATGAACTTTATGATGAGAAATCAAAGAAATCAAAGAAATTGACTGAGGTGAGAAATCAAAGAAATGGACTTTGAGATGTACATTTATAATGATCTAAAGATTTGATAGAACCTAAAGAACTACTGTTATATCTGATTGTTCTATATTGTTAGTGGGGGATTTTGGCCAGTATGCACTGTTATACAGTGTTATTTGTTTTTTCTCATTTCATTTTTTATTTGCAAGTTTTATTGGCGAAAGTTAAACTCTTTTAACTATATTTTCACACATTTTAGATATGGACGGTACTCATAGTTTTTTAGATCAAGAAGCAATAAAGAGGCAGGGGTGTTCGCCTAAATCTACTGGGTAACTGTTGGGGGTTATGCAGTTTGGCTTGAATGCTACCAATTATGCTACCAATTATGCAGTTTGCCTTGAATGCAATTATGCTACCAGTATATGTAAAGTGCTACAGGTTATGTAGTTTGGCTTGCATAATATGTTTCATAATCATCTTACATAACAGTGATAAATGGGACGAATATCTGAGAACTCGGATAAATAGCAAATAGTACTTCATCAAATAACCGTAAAGATAATATCAGTAAGGTCTACAATCTACCACATTTAGCACTGACATGAGAGGTGAGTAGCAACTGTCCATCCGATTGATCCAACTCAGAAACCATGAATTTTGATGTGTTCCTTCTTCACAATCCCAGCCTGAACAAGAAAGGTAGACACGTTCTTCCTTTGATCACCTTGAAGTTGGATAACCTGGCCTAATTCAGGGTCCTGGACAACAATACCATTGCAAAAAAATTCCTTCTTCAGGTCCTTGAGGATCTTATTATAACTGAACTCTTTCTTCAACCCCTGCACAGTGGTCAAGCTTTTCCTACCATTTCGTTGTTGTATGTGAATGTGCACATACTCTTTTGATGACCCAACACCAGCTCCCTAAGCACTTGCCTCAGCAAATGGATCGAAAGAATTAGGAATCTGGATTTCGAGTTCAGACATGAAACTTGGTGATGAGCTTAAAGAGAGCGAACCTAAACTTTATGTTCAGACCAGACCTTATCCGAGGAATATGGTTTGGAAAGATGAAAGAGTGGATTCTATCTTGAAGCAAGGATCATCTTTGGGCATTATATTTTAACTGTCATTATTGAGGAATGTCTGATTGGCTAAGAGGAAGGGAGGGTTATCCACAACAGTATACTCTTGGGCATCTGCTGAACTAAACATTTTTGTACTTCTCCAACTGTAATGTTATAAGACAACATGTACAAACATACATGCATACATACGTAGATAATATGTGAATTTTGTTTGGTACTTTTACTTCTTAAATTTTTAATGTTTTGATAATATTAATTTTTCATTTGGTTTGCTGCAGATTAATGGCATGTGTGTACTTCATAAACTATGAAGTTAAGGGCTCAATATTATTTTGTTGCGAATTATTGTGAAAGTAGTCGTGTCTTAAAACTCCTCCTACATCCAATATAGTGATGTGTATTTAAAGTGGAGGGTAATATGAAAATTGACCTTTTCCCTCATTTTATTTTTAAATTTTTTGTAACCAATTTGAGAGATAATCATAATCATGGTTTGCCCATAAATTTATGCGGGTAGAAGATAAATGTATTGTTATTTATGATGGAATGATTTCTATGTATTGCGAAATCCCAATCATTTCTGACAACTATTTCTATAGTTGAAACTATGCAATTGATGTTCAACGGATACCCTATTCAGTATCTTTAGGTATGTTTTAAATACCATAATTTGTATAGACTATATGATCGTTAATATACCTAAATGTTCTACTGTTATAGTAGTTCATTGTTAGTTATAATGTCAGTGAAGTGATGTTGAGTAACTCAATTTAGTGTTGTTACTAATTGAAGTAGTTAGGCTTAGTCAATTCAGTTTATTGTTATTCCTCAATTTTCAAAATTAAGCCTCTAATTTAACTCGGGTTTATATCACTTCAAGACATTCAAGACTACTTAATGATTATTTTAAATAATCGCTCATATAATTTGTGGTGTGGAAGTAAAACCGAATGGTTACTAAATGCACTACTTTGGTAACTTTAAGATCCCCCCCCCCCCCCCCCCCCCAACAAAAAAAAACTAATTTATGTCCTCTAGATTGTTATAACGTTGTGATAATGCATTATGATTACATTCCTCATTTAGTTGTTGTTTGTTGTTTGATTTTGTTATGAGTATTCTAACATTGGGAATATTTACTAGGACGGATGAGCATCCTAACCTATTTATGATGGAATCCACGTGAAGTACCATAAGGCCTCAATAAATGAGATTTTGTCAAATTTTTTTAATTTTAACTTATTTGTATTGAATATAATCGCGTTGATCGTTATTTTGTTGTCATTATGTTACATTTTTCTGAATATCTTTGTGCCTTTAGGCATGGATTAAAAATGTTGAATAGTTATATAAACACATGAAAATTTGCCCAATTTTTAAAAATTGTTTACAATTATGTGTTGTAAAAGAAGTTTGACATAAAAGGTTCGTATCACGGTGTATGTAGCGGTGGTAAACGGACGGATAAGGAGCGGATATCATGTTATCCATATTCATATATGTATCCCCTATTTGGATTCACCATCTATTCGCTCGGATACAAAATTAACTATCCATATCCGTATCCTTTCGTCAGATTCGGATAATATTCGTCCGTCGTTGATCAGACCATACATCGTATTTACAAACATATATGCACCGTGTTTATGTACATACATAAATACATACATACTTACATACACCGTATGGTCCAATCAATGACGTACACTTTAAAAAATTTGCATCATGCCTTCAGGCACGGGCATACCCTAGTATATATATATATATATATATATATATATATATATATATATATATATATATATATATATATATATATATATATATATATATATATGTAATGCTCTTGTGCGGACAAATCCGTATTTTAAGAGTGCGGAACGAATACGTGTCACCTCGGGGTGACTCAGAAATTATCGATTAAATTATAGGCACACTCAACTCTTTTTTTTGGGCTCATCGTCAGGTGATACATGTCCAGTCTGCACTCTTAATATGCGATCTGATACATGTCCATGTCCAGTGTGCCTATATATATATATATATAAGTGCTGCCCATGTGCGAACTAGTCCGCAGTTTAAGAATGCGGATCGGACATGTGTCACCTAATGGTGCGCCTAATAATTATCGCCTAAATTATAGGCACACTGACTCTCTTTTCTTGGCTCACCGTCAGGTGACACATGTTTGGTCCGCATTCTTAAAATGTGGATTAGTCCGCACAAGAGCACGACTGTGTGTGTGTATATATATATATATATATATATATATATATATATATATATATATATATATATGCAGGCTCCTGTGCTGTGCACAGTGCTGGCTCACACCAAATTTTTTAAAGAATTAAAAAATATATTTATGAGTTGATTTTTTCTATGTGATATTTAAACATTCCAACTGACCCATGTAAAAAAAATCAGCTAATTTTTTTTTTTTTGGCTATTTTTAAAAAATCTGTCAAACTTTCGCTCCTTTTAAAGTGCTTAAAAGATGCAAAAGTTTGACCGATTTTTAAAAATATCGAAAAAAGTTTTTTTGGACTTGTTTTTTTTACATTGGTCCGTTGAAATGTTTAGATATCACATAAAAAAAATCAACTCAAAAATATTTTTTTTACTATTTTAAAAAAATGATGTGCAAACTTAGTGTGCACTTGAGTCTCTCTCTCTCCATAAATATATATAGCCTTAGTGTGCACTTGAGAGAGAGAGAGAGAGAGAGAGAGAGAGAGAGGTTCAAGTGCACACTAAAACTATATATATATATGTATATATATATATATATAGATGCAGCGTGTACATGGAATGTTTTGGGTGTCATGCGGATAATGCATATTTTCATGGCTAGGGCCATATTGGACCGGGTGGGGAAAATTGAAAAAAATCTTCCTGGTATTAAAAGAAGTTTACTTAATGTTTTTTATCTCTCTATGATACATTAATCCTTTTTTTACCGTGAACAGTGACATCTTACGGTACAACTTCATCATCCATATCTTCTCCTAAATAAAAATCTATTGTTGATGTCGATAACGTAAGTGTTTTGAATATCAGCTATAGAGGTATATTCACTCTCAATAATTTTTTAATCACCCCCAACTATAATATCAACATGAGCTTTTCCCATATTTTGGTTCACTCGGCATATTATTCCCAAGCATCTCGTTGAGTATTTTTAGTGGGGCACTTTTAAGTACTAGGGATCCGTTTGATAGCATGTATTGGATAAATTTTCCATAAGAAAATTATAAGGAAAATTTTTGAATTTACTATTTATTTTCATAGTAATATATTTGTAGGGTGTGCACTCATTCACAACTTCGAACAAACAAAATTTTAGTTTTAAATACTGAATTTTTTTTTCTACTTTTCACCGTAGTTAAAGATATTTAAGCAAAACGTTCGTTTGTCTGAACCAAACTGAATGAAGCTGCATGAATTCTTTTTTTGTTTTGTTATATTAGCCAGACTCCGTCATAAAATTAAAAGTATCTATCTAATTTTTTTATAGACCAAAGAATGGGAAGGTTAGGCACCCATCCCGCCCTTTCAGTTGTCACACCCTGCTAAATTCTGGGGAGAGCGAACAGAGCGCCACTATCGATAAAACCAATCAAATCCACAATAACAGGTATAGAGCATCTAAATCCCACAAAACAAGAGAAACAACTAATCTCAAATCTTCAAATTTAAATACAACCAAAAGTCTCTCGAATTAATACAACTATCTAACTCAAAATAAAATAAATCTCCAATGCTCTATACATAAAAAATAAATACAAATCTTCTCATAGGTTGTGAAAATCTTTAGCACTTAATTTTGGATATGAGGATATATTTTGGGGAAATCGTTGGTATGAATTGTGGGTACCTCTAATATTGAGGTAACAATGTAATTTGACATGAGGAGTTAAGTGTCGTGACGATTGTTGGAGATAGGATCGAGTGACGATCCGAGAAGAGAGCGTGAGATGCCGTAACTTTCTTAGATACTTATATATATAGGAGTTATATATATTGTATTTTATCGTGGGATTACGAACGTGTAGGATTGGGTGTATGGGCTCCCGATCGTGATATGGGTAGGCATATATGAGCCTTATTTTATTTTGTGCAAGTGTGCTTGACATGTATGCTTCGTCTAATTTCGAGGATAAAATTCTTTGCTAGTGGGGAAGTATGTAACACCCCGTGTTTTTATTAATTAATTTAATTAATTAATTGGAATATTCGAGAAAAATAAAATTTTGGTATTAGTTAAATATGTTGGTTATGATTTTAGAAGAATAAAACTTCAAGCGGAATTAAAATCGGAGTTAAAACGGATATTATATGAATTGTTAAATATTTGTCCCAAGTTGGTTCAAGAACAGTTTTTTATCTATTTTTCGAGAGGAACTCATTTATCTAATCAGATTCTTGTCAAGCTAATCACAGGCATGTTTACCCTTTTATTTTCCTTTAGTGTTATGCGTCTTGATTGTAGCCTCCATTAAACTCATGTTTTCTAAAATAAGTTATGAATATAATTATTAAAGAGATAAATTTCGGGACTGTTTTGCATGAAATTTTAATGTTACCGAATACTTGTACGTTTGTTGTTCTTTGGGTTATGTCGGTGTAGTCGATTGTGTTATGGGCATCTGAATGTAGAGGAGCCCTTAGAAAGCAAATTTTGATATTTCATGTGAGAATCCTAGATAAAATTAATTACTTATGTCAGAAAATAATAACTATGATAGGACTTGCATGTAGCTATTATTATGAAAATCATGATATTTATGTGTCCTTGATTTCCACCACTTAGATTCAAATTATTTAATTGGTAATTTAGTGTTGTTGCGATTGTTGTTATAAATTGTTCATTGTGCCACTTTATGGAAGTATTATAATTTTTGATATCTCGGGGACGTTGGGTATTGTAGGTAATTGGTTTTGACCTCTTGTTACAATACACTTGTTAGGTATGGGACTACTAAGTGAGCCTTAGTTGCGATTTATGATAATTAGGTATGGGACTAGTTAGTGTAAGTCTATGCGTATTATATAATTTAGGGTAGGGGCTGATTTTCTATATTATACCATTGTTGCGATAACCTAGGATTGATATATAGGTTTTGAAATTTTATAATCATCCTTTACTTAGGATAGGACGAATTCCAAAATTTCTTATACGAAAATTCATTTTATTAATGAGTATAAGAAATTTTGGAATTCGTCCTATCCTAATTTGAGCCCAGAGAATCAATTTGGACTTATGCCAGGTAGGATTGGTGATAAAACTAAGACATGACAAACCTGCTATCAGACCCATCAAAGCTAATATGAGACCAAGTGTCGGCAACAAAGAAACACCTCCAAAAATTAGTGTAGGAGAAATGTGGATTTTAGGATGGATTGGTGATAAAACTCAAAAACGTAAAATAAGAATTTGTTTTAAATGGTTTATAAACGTCAAGTGCCCATATAGTAAAAGGTGATTTAATTAATATTGATGGTTAACAATAGAGGTTAATGAATACCTATATTGACTAGTTGGGAAATAGTAAAAAAATACATGTGATTTACCTTACATTGCTATAAACATAACAGATTGGGAAATTATAATACATATAGTCAATACTACATAATAGTGAAAAGACTGTAGGGTTGAGATGGCTAACATAATAATATTTTTAGAAGAAAGCAACAAATATTAGGTTTTTTCACCGGGTGATGAGTAGTTGTGAAATCTTTTAAGTGGGTGCATGGTCTAGCCCATCGTGTTCCAAATTCTTTGACATCTGATAGAGTTGGCCGAACCGTTAGGACCCCCAGTTTTGCAACAGTATTACCACCAGCATAAAAAGCAACATGGTCAGTCAAGACTTGAACATACATATCCCCACTGTGCCTGCGGATCAACGGGAATAAAAGATATAGAAACATAAGAGATAAAAGTACATGTAATCTGAAAAATGACAGTAGTAGTGGAAAAACTGTGGGTTGGATCAAATATGGGTCGACTACATATGTACTGACTGGATCAACCTATTTTTTTCTATCCATGTAAGTATTACAATTCCAAGTAAATGTAAGGAAAAAAACCATATTTTACCATAACTTTTAAAGATGAACTCTATATTTGACTCATATTTTTTTGCTAATGAGCTTTATATCTGACTCGTATATTTTAAATAGGGGCCCCATATTTAACTCATTGCTTTTGAATATGGGCCCCATATTTAAATGTATGCACTTATATGGGTCGATTTACTATTTGCGACTCATTTTTCCACTACTACATGACCTAGGATTGTGCATGGTTCTGATTGGTTTAGTTCCACTGCAGAACCAGAACCAGAGCCAAAATGGTTCAGTTCTCTGGTTTTGGAACCAGAACCGAATCGAAATACAAATAGAACTAAATCGAACTGATGGTTCTCAATTTGATTTTGACCGGTTCACGGTTCCTCGTCCTTTGTGTGTTATGGGATGGAAGATAACTTTTTGTATTAACCTTAATTTGACAGAAATGTATTGTATTGAACAAAAAATGTGATGGAAATGAGCATTTAACTTTTAGTAGCAATGTGAACTCAGTTTGCTTAAATTTCAGTAACACACCATTCCATACTACAAAATACCAACATCTAAAATTAAAATCTCCAAAAATAAACCATTACATGAAAAAAAAAGGTACAATAAAAAATAGACATAAGAACACAAATTACAACCAAAACAGACAACTAATCAAGTAGGCAGTTAAGATGTTTGATAAATAGACCCTAAAATCTACATGTAATAGTAATAATATCGACTACAAGTAACAACAATAATATTGAAGATATTATTAATTGAATATCCATCTTCATCTTCATCAATAATAGAAGATCCATCACTGGAATAATCGAAGCTGCATCTTTATCAAACATCATTTGGAAAAAAAACTCACTGATATTATTTATACATCGTTTGGAAAAAACATCGAACATATTATTGATACCATTTTCATCAAACATCAAAACATCGGTTTATAACAAAGATCTTGAACGAAAAAAAAATAGATGGAGAAACCATGAGCCAAGAAATACCTTCGTGTTAAGGAGAACCCACAGGACGAACGAGAGCCTCACCCGACGTAGTCATCATGGGGTGGGGAAAGTGTGGAAGGACCCTTTTGGAAGGGCCATCTAAGGATTCGAGTAGCGGAGTAGCGTGATGAGTCAATGGGAAGAGATAACCCAAAGACAATTGTGTAGGGTGGTGTGCAGCGGTAGCTAGGACTAAATTTTGAATAAAATTTTAGCCCATTGGGGCGGTGTTGTAGTGGTAGGAGTCAGTCACCACAACCATAGAGAAATACCATGAATAATAAGGAATTTAGGGTGAGGTTTAATCGCAAATCTTTGCATCAGCCATTTTAACCGGTTGGCAAATGAGATTTCAGTACTTACTTCAGAAGGGCTGGATAGTGGACGAACATAAGGGAAAGTTTAATTATGCAACAAACTTCGTACCCAATGTGATGGATACGGAGGTCAAGAAGGGGTTCATGAGTTAATAATGGACTCGTGGGTAATACACAAGGATGGATGGTAAATCCAACTAGGATGAGTAGTGTTGAGGTCATCAATATCGTTTATTTTCCAGCTTACATTAACGCTTCTAAGATACAGGAGCCAATAAGGTTAGAGAGTTTAACCTAAGAACGAAATGAGATGTAATGGTTCTAGTGAAGCACGACAGAAGGGTATACCTAGTAAGGAACCCATATTGATGTTTTAAATTAAGTAATTTTCTACCTATTGACGGTGGATTTGATCCGAGTCGTCGAGACCCGCAATGAGTCCCTTATGGCTAGAGAAGCCAAAAGGACAACGGGGGTAGCATTTAAGGTCAAGACGACCAAGTATGCGAGAAGGACATCTTCGACATGGACATTGGGGCTAGAGGCAGGGGATTGACACAGAGAGGTGTCTTATGTGTGGAAAATGGGACCACAACAATTGGTTATCTCCACGATGAGTCAAGGGATATGAGTGGCATGTCCCACAGGGATAACAATTGTGAAGTTTTGGTTCGGTCGGATGAGAATATTATATCCAGGAACCATTTGGGTCACCGATGGATAGGCGAGTGGAAGTATAAGTTTTATCCTCGGATAGATGGGGTGAATTTTGTGACACGGGTAGTCACAGTATTCTTGTTAACACTATATTTTCATGGGGGACAAGTTTAGTGGGAGTATAGTAGTGTTACTATTAAGTATATGGTTACCATGGGGTAACAGGGCTCTCTTTTGATTTATCTAAAGGGAAGCAGGCGTGAAAAATGATAGGGTATATTTTATGAGATATACTCATTTTGAGGAGTGTTATGATAGCATAATTTTTCCTGGGTATGAATTGGTTAGCGATGGGTGTGAACTATTATGGATAGTGATAGTAATTTAGGGTGTTCGTGACGCCAGGTTATGAATGATTTTTTACTAGGTATCACCTGAGAGGGTGGCTAGCCTATATATATGTGTATATATATGTTTTATTGTGTGGTGCGATAGACACATAGTGAGGTCTTGTGTTCTCATATTTTATCCAGGTAAGTAGGGGTGTCTACTGAAGTGATTCAGGGTGGTTAGATTTATTTTCGAGTGGGGAGAGATAGCTCGGGATTTATTTGTGCAAGAACTAGTGATAGTAAGGGTGCGGTATTTTATGCTATCTTTTATAGCATAAGAGTAGGTGTATATGTTTTTTGTGTTAAGAGACAAGTATTTGGGGGTATGTTCTATGACTGAGGGTCTAACAGATTTCAACGACCGACAATGTTAGGTAGTAGTGTATCAGGGGGTTCCTTGTTTGTATTTTGCTTTGCGAGACGTCCCACGCATGAAACTTAACGCAATGTTAGAAGTGGGCAGATGTTCCGCCATTAGTACATAGGTTAGGTACCCTGGTTATTATTCATATTGGAACTTATACTACGAGTTCCAGCTAGCATAGTCGGGTAACTTTCGTGCGGTTGAGCACAGGGACAGGGTGTACGGGCGCCCTGGTTAATTAAGGTAATTTTGTGTGGTTAAGCACGGGATATATGATGTATGGGCGCACAGGTTAGTGTGATTTCAGAGTCGTCTTAAATAAAAGGGATGTGTAAATAAACATATCGAATGTACGCCTTGTAATACCCCGTAATTTTAAATGACTTTTAAAATGGGTTATATTTTAAATTAATGGATTAATTAGATTTTATTATTAATTAATTCATTCGGGTTTTATCCGGACGGTGGATATTAAAATTGATGATTCTGAATATTACTTAATGATATTTAGGTAATATATGAATGTGATGTCATTGATATGACTGTATGATATAAATTCGGTAATTTATATTTTTAGTCAGACGCGGTATGGGACGTGTCGGGACTAGTTTATTAAATTAAAAAGGAAATTTATTTTCTATCGACCTTATAGTCATTTCGACTGCGTAGTTGCGTCCGGAAGGTTCGAAATAGTCAGAAAAGTCTATTTGGATGTTAATTTTGAGTCTCGGGTCATTTGGAAATGAATAGACAACCTGAAAGGGCATTTTGGTAATTTTTCTAGGGGGATGAATAGTGATTTCGGATTTGGTACTATTATAAGTATTGGTAGACTAAGTGTATGGGAGTTATTCATCTCCTCTTCACAAATTAGAGAAGCCATCTTCCTAGAGAGAGTGTAAGAGTGCTTGGGAAGGGAAAAGCCCACTTGGGAAGGAGAAGAACAAGAACCAAGGTTCACCACCACCAACCACCACCGGACTTTGACCGGAGAAGGGACAACCAACTGAGATATACTACACCAAAGGATAAGACCTATAGTAAAGGCAAGTGTTTGATAATGGGAATTTAAGTTTGTATATTGTCCATGTTAGAATAGTATGAAAAGAGAAGATTATTTATGTTTGGAAGAAATAATGGAGTATTAAATGGATTTCTGGAAACTGAAATGATATAGGAATTAAACTCATGTTTTAGGTTGATATTAATCCACGAAATAGTCATGAATCTGTTGAAGAAATTATGAAAACCATTGATGTGTTCTTGAAGATGATATGTTGTTAATTTTCTGGAAATAAGGAGATAAACATGCTTTTTAATCCAATCCCTTGATGATCCTAAGATGTTTAGAGTACTGGAAATCGTTCATATATGTTGACATATCATGTAGTAATAATTATAACTCATTTTGGAGGTTAATATGAAGGTTTGAATGAGTAAAAATGGTGAAACCCGTAGTTGCTGAAATGCAGAAAAACCAGGCTGTGACCTGAGGGATCAATCGATTAACCCCTACCTTCGATCGATCGACCTCCCCAGAACATGTAAAGTTGTTTCTTTTTAAATGTTGATTCTTATCCCAAACCTTTTGTGGATCTTTGGTGATTATTATTTGGATATTATGGGACCTATAAAATATCAGTAAACCCTTGAGAAGATTTGAATTAATTTGATTTGGATTCTAGTGATTTAAATGATGAAAATTATATTGAATGGAATTTCGGTTGCTAGATTCATTTGTTAAATTCCAAATGGGGATGTATGAGGATTTAAGATAGGACCAGTAGGGGTGATTGAATATAACACCTGGGTATCCTTAAGTTTACAAGAGGGTTTAATCCTAAGTGAAAGAATATGTGTTTATAAGAGATTTGAAACAATCGGTTTTAACCTTAATTAAAAGGAGAACTAAACTCGTAGTAGTTCGGGAGAAATAATGTTATGGACCAGTAGGATATTAGTGACTTCTTACTGAATATAAGATGAGGGAAATCCTATTTTAATCTTGTGAGATGGGAGTTTAGAACACATTTGGTTGAAAGAGGGCATGAGGTTATCCCGATCGCATAGTTGAAGTTTTCGGACCTCCTCGATCGACAAAGTTAAGTAGTAGTGTATTGGAGGGGTTCCTTGTTTGGATTTTGCTTTGCGAGACGCTCCGCGCATGAACCTTAACGACATCGGGAGTGGAGAGATGTTATAGGATGCGAGGATAATTAAATTATGAAGTAAAGATATGATATTTTAATACGTGGAATTTAAAAGCGATATAATGCTACGTATGGGAAATATCTTAGGGTAGTGATAATTACCTTATTGATATTATATTATAGGTATGATAATACCTATTTGATTGATTGATAATTTATGTGTATGACATACTTAGCTTACTTACTATCGGTGGGAGGTTTGCGCGTGAGGGCAGTCATATCCTGATGAATCCATGGGATCTTTGATTTGTCGCTCGAGAACATAGGTCTATGAAAGACTTATCGGGGAGTTGATAAGTCCACTGACTGTGGGTACTTAGGTATGTGCGTGACCCATAGATACGAGAACTATGTTCGCCTCCAATTTGTTTGTTGTTGTTTGTGGTTCGTGGAATCTCACCGAACCTTTAGTCCCCTATTCGACGACCTGCGATGATGGGACATGATAGAAGAGTAATGCATTGCACCGCAGCTGTGACTCGGGGTGCCGTATTATATATGAATATATATATAATGGATTAAATGATTAAATGGATATATTGTGGGTAAATCTATCTACGGTGATAATTGTAGATAACGGTGAATAGAGAAAGATAATGGAATTAAGTTAATGAATGTTTATGCTTATAGAATTGAAAAGCTTAACTCATGTTAATGAGAAACGATTCATATTAATGAGTAATGATTCATGTTAATGAGAAACTAATCATATAAAGGAGAAATGTAAATGAATAATAATGTGACGTATGGTATGGGACATACGGGGATTATGATATGGGAATGGAATTATAATACGGAGACTAGAAAAGAGGAACCATTAACTAGGAGGTTAATAGGAAACGCTAAGTGTGCACTCTAGTTGAGAGGTGAGAATTGCAAGTGAGAGTTGGATCTAACATGTACATAATAAATGCTTTATTGCACTTGTTAAATACTTGTTGTTTTAAAAATAATCTACACATTCGGGCTCTGACCCGTTTCCTTGCATATTTTCTGTTTTATTGTATCTCTATATCAGGTGTCCAGCAACAGGGACGCCAACCATAGTTGATTGTGACGAGCTATGGAGATATGGAAGTTTTGCTTAGACGCTTATCATCTTTTTGATTCACAGTATTCTTTGTTAGGGCATGTCGCCCTAGGTATTTTCAGTTATCATTTTCTATCGAGGTCAAATACTATTGTATTCGGGTCTTTTTAATACAGTTGTTATTGATGGGATTACTGTAATGGATTAATATTATTTGGGAATGTTTATTCCAATTGCATTTAAATTATTTTGTGATATTTATTGTGTTATCAGTGTTGTAGTATAAAATGTGTAGTGTTATTCTTAAACTAAAAATGGTTTTTGTTGAAATTTAAATTTGGAAAGTTTTTAACACCAGCTTAATTGAGTATTGACAACAAGGAAATTGTAAATGTTTTCGTCAGTGATGCTAAGAATGAGCCAACTGTATATTCTGTTTTAATTTGGTATGGGACTGGCCACCCGGTATTTAATTAGGCGGGGTGTTACACGCCTGCGGGGCAATCAGAGAATAAGTGGAAAAGTGTGGTGAACTGAAATCCGTTTGAGAAAGGAAACGGTTTGACTATGTATATCAAGGAGAACTACCTCCACCGTAGGGAGTGGGAAGATAGGGGAGACCTATGTAATAAGATATCCCTAGGCAAAGGAGAAACCCAAATTTTTGGGAAGATAGAAAAGAGTACCACTTAGTCATATACCTAGAGTTGTTTTACGCATACACAAGGTATAGATTCATGCCCGATGAAAACGCCATAAGAAATAGAGTTCTTGAGCATGAGAATCGGTGCTGAATGGGACATAGTGAAATTGTCGCCAGGTAGACCATTTATAGATGGAAAGAGGTTGATTGGAGGGTATGAACCAGGAATTTTTTTAAAATTCTATAGTCCCAGTGAAGGGATTAATGCTCAGGTTGGTAAACTATCAGGAGGTGATCGGGACAGAGTTACATATTGGATTGAACATGTTGCCCATAAGTCGATGGGTGGACGGGAAGTGAGGATTGTGCATTTTAGATTTTTAGGTAATTCGGGAGTATTATTTATCACAGGTAGACTTACATGTGATGCCTCGTAACGGTTTGGTCTGCGTGACACCTTAGGAGACTTTATGGGAAAAGTTTCATTATCCACCTTTAGTAGATAAGAGGTGGGGAAATAACAAGTTGCTAGGACCCGAGATGGGTCATGGTCCATCAGCGGAAATTAAGTAAGTTGTATCCATTCATATAGTTCAGGGACGTAAGGATGGGTACATCACCGTGAGTTAAAGGTTCAAGTATGACATGATTAATCAGGGATGATGTGGGTAATTACACGGAAAATAGTCATGCATTTTGGCAACAAGGAAATTGACACCCATATAGGAGGGGAATTTCCTAACTGAGAAATAGTGGAGCCGATGGAGTATAGGCTCATCTTCTGGGGCACTATGTTGTCAGGAGCCATCGAGTTAAAAATTTGGGACCAGGTATTGGTTCGGGTGCCTCTTATGAAAGGAGTGATGAAGTTTGACAAGAAAGGGGAACTAGCGTCAAGGTATGTGCGTCCTTTCCCTATCTTTGAGAGCGTGGGACTGGGTTGCAAGAACATCTTCAGCGGATACGGGATGTGTTCCACGTGGCATAGCTGGAGGGAATCAGGAGGAGCGATTTAGCTTTTTGGGCACGTTCCACTCGAGGATAATGACTTGCAATAGGACACCTCATATGAGGGGACACTGGTAGCTATGTGAGTGCAAGTTGCAGTCTAAGATATCACCACCAGTTAGAGTGTAATGGAGTGGGGTCATCACAATATTGATGAGTATAAGTGGGATCGGGAGGAGGATATGTGATAGAAGTATCCAGTGTTATTCGCCGCAGTAATGACCAAATTTCGGGGACGAAATTCCTTTGTAAGGGGGGGAGTATGTAACACCCCGTATTTCTGTGCATGTAATATTTAATTAATTCGGGAAATTTTAAATTACTTATGTGTCGTAATTTAATTGAATTAATTATGGTATTTAGGTAAATTTAATTACTAAGTGAATAGTAATAACTTATTTACGTCATAATGTGTATTAGTGACGTGGCATTTAGTTATCTCAGCCGGGAGTCGGTATAGACTAATTTGGGTGTGAGATAGGGATTTTTATAAATTAATTCGGATGTCGATTCTAAGTGCACGGTTGAGTCCGGATGGGCCGAGATAGTCAGAAAAGTATACCTGGGGTAGTAAATGGATCACGGGGCGTTTTTAGGCATAACCGGACCCACACGGGAGTATTTGGGTCACTCGGGCTTGGCCCATTAGGCTAAAAACGGGATTTAGCTTTAATACCTAATTTAGGAGAAAAGGAAAATGGCATAAAACACAAGAGATAACCTAGGGTATTGAGAGGAGCCCATAGAAAGTGGTTACACTGCAAATTGGATTTTTTGGAGACAAGACAAGGAACCAACTGGGAGTCCATCATCAACCATGCAAATCACACCCTCGGATCAGACCCTACGAACACATAAGGCAAGTGGTTAACTTTCTATGATGTTAATCAATTCATATTTTTGTGACGTGAAATCAGAAATTCATTTTGGGTACATTGGGTACAAAACGGGGTTTTTATGAAAGGAACACTTAAATGAGATTTAAGGTGGGAATTAATGGTGTGACATGGTTCTGTAAGGATATTTGATTTACAGGTGAAAAACTCTGAAGAAATTATGAACGAATTTGGGGTAAGTAGATGAAATTGAAACCTAACGAGTAAAAACTCGTGATTTTCCCCAAATCAGAAAGGTAGAAATTTGTGAAATTAAATTTATATTTGAGGTTCTATGAGAGGCCCTGATCATGTTCTTATGTTGTCACGATGTTGATTGTGCTTGGGTTAGACCAAGGGAGAGGTTGGAAATTTGAAAATTGTGTTAATGGAGGAAACAACAAGGTGGAGGAGACGACCACCTGTTCGATCGATCGATCGACGGTTGGGGGTCGATCGATAGACCCTTCAGGTTTTTCGGCAGTTTGCCTTAGGAATTTATATGGGTAAAAATTTTAGTTGCAAATTCCCCTAGCATAATTAAGAGGAAAAAAAATTAATTATGGGAGTTAATTCTTAACAATTATAAGGGAGTATAACTGGGAGTGGTGGGGGAATTAAGTGTGACACATTGCGAATGAATTTTGGGAAATAAATTATGAAAAATAAAATAACGGACTGGGTGAATAAGTTCGGGTATAGTAGTAGGGCAACACTACTCATTTAAATAAATTATAAAGGAAAACTAATTAATTTGGAGTTGGGGATTAGACTCGGGTGATATTAAATTTCGGGCCACATGAGCGAGTCTAGGTAGATTGGTTGAGACAAGGCGTTAAATTAATTACTGGGAGGAGTAAATTAATTTGGAGTGGGAATATTGACTCGGGAAAATATTAAAATACGGACTAAGTGAGCGAGTCCGGGTATATTGGTTGAGTGACACCAAGGTAATAAATTAATTAAGGGATAAATTAATTTATTTAGAGTTGGACTATAGACTCGGGAAAGTATTATATTCATTAATGTGTAAATTAATTAATAATCAGAGTTGGATCATAAACTCGAGATACTAAATATACGCTAGTGTTACGGACTCAGTACACGGTAAAGTCGAGATATTTTATACTTATATATATACGGTGTGTGATAGTATATATATGGTGTGTGCATAATAATATCACTGATCAGATATTATTAATATATATACTCTAGTGCTATTAGAGGAGGTTGCGCGAGACGGCTAAATGAGAGGTTCTAGGGTGAAATACCTTTGTTGTTAGGCTAAATGAAAACACCTCGTTGTGTGAAAGTAAAAAATATAAAAGACTAAAAAAAGCTTTTTAAGGGTCCGTTTAGTATGTACGAATGAAAGTGAAACGGCAGGAATGGGCATAATACATATTGAAGTTTTTTGTAGATTGAAGTTTTTTGGGTCGGTTTGTTTAGATGAAATATATTTTTACCTCTTTAAAGTTCAATTTTATTCATAATACATATTTAAAGTCATAATTATAGAATGTGCATTTATTTATAATTTCAATCCAATAAAAATTTAATTTCGAATGTGTAAAAATATATTTCACCATTTTACTTTTTATCGCGGTTAAAAGAATTTCACTCCTAACCAAATGGACCCGCCCAATTTAATAAATGGATTTTTTTTAAAACCCATGCCCACTCCTAATTCATTAATCGAGTTTTAAAACTCGCCCCATTAGGGGATGGGAGGGACTCCTACAATTCGGGTTAAACTGTCATCCATAACCATAACCAACCCATAAATTAAAAAAATCGACCCAACCCGAACCGTAGAGGTCAGTTTGGTTCGGTTCTTCACATGATGCACGACCCTAAATGACAGTATCATACTTGATGATACCAAAATTGGTACCACCAGGTCACAGAGAAAAGAAGCTCAAATAGGAATACAACAATGGCAGTGAACAAATAATATATTAATAGAGAAGGAGGTGAGGTGAAGAGGATGAACACCTGAATTTAAGTTGTTCAGCCGGAGCCTACGTGCACTGTGTGTGTGAGAGTAAAATCCACTAGTAAATTAGGCTCTAAAGGCCTGGTTACAACACTCAAGCTTTCTCTCTCTCTTTTGTATACAAATAAGAAAAGTTTTAGCTAGAGTTTGAATAAAGCGATCCTTTACAATGAAGAAGGTGACATGTATTTACAGGGCTTAGGGGGTGAAATGCACCGCCCAAGCATGCTGAAGGCGTGCACAAATGAAGGCATCCATTAAGACAGTAACAAATGTCCATGCACATGTACTTAATGATGATGAAATCTCCCCACATGTGAGGGGAATAATCTTAGTTTTAACTGAATTTGTCACGTAGGACACGTCACCTAAGTACCTTCTACTACTCGTCCAGTAATGATGTCGTCTACAGAGATCTCGGCCTGACCGAGTATGAGGTTACTGGTGTAACGCTTGACCTCATGCGGGAAACTGTCAAGTGTGGTCTCGGCTCACGAGCTCTTGCCGAGGTTGACTAAGCTGGCCATCTCCTGATGTCGACTGGGCAAGAGGACGAGAGATGTCCATATTTCTATGATGCTTTCTTACAGTCTAAGCCTACTAGATATCCGAGGTTATATGTACGAGGTCGACCTTGGTTTTAGATGAGTTTTGGAAGCGACCTGTGAGTTCCTTCTGAAGCTCGGCTGTTTGGATTTAAGGAGTCTCTTCTTAAGACGAGGTCATATCAATCACACCCTAGCCCCCAATCATTTATGTGAAGAGATGGCTGGGGATACGAGTCTGCACTGACCCTTGATGAGATGCTTTTATGCATCGGTCGAATACATTTTGATGTGTATTAAGGTGAAACATGTCATAATTTTGGTTGGGTAGCGTCTTGCCCAAGTCTGACTTGACGGTTGAACACTTTGGGTTTCATGCCTTCAAATGATAACACATTTTGGGAAATGTGCCCCATCATTACCTTGATATTTAAAACCTAAAATTTCCTCTTTCCTCTTTATCTTCTCAAACACTCCCGCTTTCCTTTATCTCTCTAACCTTCTGCATTTTCTACAACTTGCCCCTTCCATTCTTTCTCTCTGGCGTTTAACTCTTTTTTAGGTATCCTCTTTACCTTATTTTTGTATACTTCTTTTCATTACAGTCTTCTTGATTAGTTGTATTTTATTTTTTCGGTGAGATTTCCAATTTTTTGGGGAGGTTGAGAGCGCTTATAGGACCCATTTTAGCCCCTTTTTGGGACGTTTTAGGTGGAATGCAGTAGCTTGAGAGCATTTAGAGTCTTTTTTCAACGTTTCAAACATTTTTCAGCGATCTTCGATCGTCTTCTCCAGTGAGCTTCAAGAATGTGTTCTTGAAGTTTTTGTCTAAAAACTCTTCAATTTCTTGTTCAATCTATAATCAAACACAGTTAAAGTTGTAAACTGTTTGTCCTTTTCTAAGAATTTTTTGCCCAAGTTAAACCTTGACTTTTGATGTTGGGACGCCTTTACAAATTACCCGAAGAATTTCCCAGCCTTAGAGATAAGTGTTTCAAACATATCAGGAGGGTAAAGTCTGAATAAGCTAAGAGCCATAGGGCCGAGAGATTTCCTCTTAGCCCTGTTTATCCTCCCCCTTGGCTGTCATATATCCTCAAGTTTTTGAGTCCCCAGTTGCTGAACCTAGTGTAACAATGTCTATGTCATACTCTTCTTTGGATGACCCCATGTCCATATATGAATCATCCCAGAGTGTAGATTCGTATAAGGAAGTTATGGCTTACTCTGTATCTCACTCTGAAGGGTCTAACGTAGACAAGGCCACTTCTCGTATCTCGTCCTCTCGTAGAGCTGAGGCTTCAAATCAATCTGACTTTGTTCAGATACTTGAACCCAACGTGGCGATTCCTCCTTATATGGACGCAGTTCCTCTCACGGCTTCTACCGAGGCCGAATTTGTATAAAGGCTACCTAGTGGTAACCCAATTAACCCTCAGGCCGGGGTTGAAAAAAGTAACATTGAGCGAAGTGATGTAGACACCTCTATGGTTGAAGGATATGAGAGTACCGTGTCAGAGGCCGACCTCTTGGTCTGGAGGCACTTATCCATGAGGAATCCTCGTAGGGAGGAGAGAACGTTTCATGGCCGAGAAGGAGAAATTTGTCTCTACGAGAAAATGTTCAAGCCCAGCTTTCGGCTTCCCATCCATATTATAATTCGGGCCATTTTGGCCCATCTCAATCTTGCACCATCTCAGCTTTCTCTGAACGCTTGGAGGGTCATCCTTGGTTCCATCATCCTCTGGAGGACGGTTCACCAAACTGATCTTCCAATTAACATTTTTCTTTCTTGCTACACGCCATCATCTTTGAAGACCCAACCTGGATACTACCACCTCGTAGCGAGGAAATCTGAGAAGAAACTCTTATTAGTTACCCAACCTTTCAACCATAATTAGAAACCTCGCTACTATTTTGTTTTTTGGGCTTAGAAGTTTAGCCTTACCCAAGCTTGCGGGACCGCTGAGCCTAGGACCCCTCTGAGGTGGGGTAAGGTCTCTGCGTCGGCCAGATTAGATCCGGGGTTGAACCTTGAGGCTTACGAAAAGGTCGAGAGGCTTCGTGAGCGGGGTGAGAAAAGTCGTTTAGTAAAGTTGAGCACTTGATGACTCCATATTATTTTGCTCGGACATGTCTGAATATTGACCACCTTGAGGAGTTGTGCAAGTAATTAACTTTGCCAAGTGTAGTTTCGTATTTCTCAGATACCAGTGACTAACTTCTTAGGTCTATCTTTTACAGGCCGTCCAGAAGGCATTTCTAACGATCTTTGGGAAATGCTGTCCCCAAATTTGAGCAAATTTACTGGCAAGTATGGATAGAGGACTGAACCCCTACTGCTCCCACCACAAAAAAGGCACCTACAGGCGGCCCCAACTCAGCTAACGAGGTGGGAAAAAAGAGAGGAGCCAAGTTGATGATACTACCACAACTCGCCCTTTAAAGCAAGCCATCCCAATCTCGTCCGAGGACACGCTCACTGCTCGGCTGTCGCAGCTAAAGATTGCTAATGACAACGTTATCGGCCATAGCAAAAAGGCCATAGATGCAATTGGTTGTATCATGTATGAGACTGACAAATGTTTCCTCCAATCGATGGACATCGCATTGTTGACCGAATTTTCCCTTCACATAGTTGTTCAGGTATCTTTTTAAGAATTTTCAAAGTGTTATCTCATCTTTGTTCATGCCTCGTACTGACTTGCTTTTTCATATTTTGCAGGGTGTAATCTCTCTGTATCAGATGGGAGACTGGATTAGCAAGAGGTTACCCTTGATTAAAAATGGATGGGATTTTGTCACAATGGAGAGCGATCTCAGAGCCAAGATGTGATCCGTATCGAATCTTGCACATTTATACCATCGAAACTTATGCATTTTAACCCCCCGCGGGTACTATAATTGCTATAATTATGATCTTTAATCAGAAACCTCTATTTTATGTGCTAACACTTTATTTGAGGTATTATTGAGCTTTTATAGGTGTTACGGTGCTTAGTGTGAAGTTTCATTGCGTTCCGGTAAAGATTCATCAAAGTTTGCACGTTCAGGGGCATTTTTGTAATTTCACACTTTGATATTTTTTACCAAAGTCCACAAAAGTTGTAGCTCTCGGGTCAAGCTTCATGTGGCTGCAAATGGTGCTCGAATCGGAGTCCAAACGAAGAAAATACAGACCTTTAATCAGGAAGAATTATAAGGATTTAATTTAATACTATATTTTAATAAACTAACATTTTATTTAATTCCATCCATGTCCCTTTTCTCCTTTATGCAGGAAACTTCATTCTGCAAATGGCGATTTTGGATTTTGGCACGGGTTTGGCTCGGGTTTTGGCCACGTACAAATTGAGGACTTTGGTAAAAAATTGAAGCGTGGATTGTGATGAATAACGCATATGGGTTAGTTGGCTCGGGTTCTTGGAGTACCCACTTTGACATTTTCATGACTTTGGCCATTTTTTTTATGGAGTTAGGTTTTGGGCCAATAAGGAGATTTGAGGGTTGTTGGAAATTACGCAGCTTGGATTTGGCACCTTAGTGCTCACGGCTTATACATTAATGGGATAGCAGGTCCGAATTCGTGTCGCAACTTGGTCTCGGCTTATTCGTTGATGGCTATCGTGGTCCGCGACATAGGCTGGTTTAAAAATGCACTGACCCAATTTGGCATCCCTTGGTTTTTGTTGGAAGAGGTAGTGGTGCAGCTAGGCCTGTCAATTGATTGATTTTTATTCGAATCTGAATCCGAATCCGAATCCGATCCATTTAAGCGGATAAGGATCATGCATAAAATTCGATTATCTGATTACCCGATTACCCATTTATTAAATGAAGCGGATGTGGATTCATATACTCCGATCCGTTAATAATCCGATTCGATTAATATTTTTAATATATATATATATATATATATATATATATATATATATATATATTTTAATTAATAATTATTGTATGTAATAATATTTTAAATATATATTTTAAATATTTATTATAATAGTTCTTTATTTCATTATCTATTTTTTTTTTGGAACATTTGCAAAATAAATTTATGAAATAAGAGTTGAAAATAAAAATGTTGGAACCAAGTTCAACTTAAATGGATAATTGGATAATCGAATCGGATCCGAATCCATTTAACATAAACATATATGGATTTGGATTTTCCTGATCCGATCTGATTAATAAACGGATCGGATCCAAATCCGTTTAACATAAATGGATATGGATTTGAATTTGCTTGATCCGATCCGAATTCGATCCGTTTACAGGCTTAGGTGCAGCAGTCTAGGCCTGTTAATGGATCGAATTTTATCCGAATCCAAATCTGATCCATTTAAGCGGATATGGATCATGCCTAAAATTCGATTGTCCGATTACCTGATTACCCATTTATTAAATGGAGCGGATTTGGATTCATATACTCCGATCCTTTAATAATTTGATCCGATTAATATTTTTAATATATTATATATATAATAGATTTTTAATTAATATATATTGTATTTAATAGTATTTTACATATACATTTTAAATATTTATTATAATAGTTCTTTACATCATTATCATTTTTTTTGGGAACATATGCAAAATAAATTTATAAATTAAGAGTTGATAATAAAAAAATTGCAAATCAAGTTTAACATAAACGGATAATCAGATAATTGGATCAGATCCGAGTCCGTTTAAAAAAAATGGATATGGATTTGGATTTGCGGGATCCGATCCGATTAATAAACAATTCGGATCCGAATCCGTTTAACATAAACGTATATGCATTTGGATTCGCTTGATCCAGTCCGAATCCAATCCATTAACAGCCCTACAGCAGTCCATGGTAGCAGCAACTCGCGATTTACAGCAAGACCGATCGACTGGCCCAGCTCCGGCAATCGACCGGTAAATCCCATTTTGCCTTCGAATCTTTACAGTGTGCTCTTGCCTTGACACGTAGTCGACCGAGATTTGGCCACCGATCTATCGGTGTCCTACTTTTGTCTGAGATTACTGTTGCCCTTTTTCCTTCTTTTTATTTTCATTTTCTTTTATTTTTAATTGTAACTATTCCCTTTTTATTTTCTTATTTCTTTTTCATTCCTTTCTTTTTGCCACTTAGTATTTATTGTGCCCTTAGTTTATTTTTGTAAGACACACATAATATCCAGTTTTTCTCTCTCTCTTAGTTTAGGTTAGGGCTAGAGTAATATTTAGGGGGTTTATTTGTGGAGTCTCCCTCCTCCATTTTCTTCTTGGTTTGTTCCACCATTAATGTAAGTTCATTTCTACTATTCATTGTCTCTTCACTTGTTCTTGCTTTTATTTCTTGCTTTGTGCCCTAGATTTATTTCATGCGTTATTATTTTCAATCCTAGTTTAATTCGTAGTGTTAATTTAATTAGTGTTGCTTTAATTAATGAATTAGTTTAATTTATGTGGTTTAATATGCTTAGTGGCTAGTAGGGGTGTGCAAAAAAACCGACCAGTGCGAAAACCGAATCGAACCAAAACCGGCGGTTTTTTTTAGCCCGGTTCGGTCTGCGGTTTAAGGATTTAAAAAACCGACCATATCGGTTCGGTTTGCGGTTTAGACCTAAAAAACCGATTTAAACCGAACTCAACCGAACCGAACTGACATTAATATTTATATTAAAAACCCTTAAATAATTTCTATTTTCATATCCAGAAACCATTAACCGATCTTAAAAACCGACCAAAACCAAAAATCGACCTAAAAAAACCGCCCAAAGCTGAAAATCGGTCAAAATCGAACCGAAACCGACGATTTTTACCATCATCGGTTCCGTTTCGGTCTGAATTTTTCCAAAACTAAACCGATCGGTTCGATTTGAATTGCGGTCCCAAACCGAACCGAACCGATCCGTGCACACCCCTAGTGGCCAGTTTAATCTAGGTTGTGTTAGATTGAACTCACCTAGGGCTGATTTGGTTACTTTGCTTTGATGATGGAGTTTTAAGTGTTTATTTCGATTGGGTTATCCTAGTTATTACGCCTAGGAGATTTAACGGGGTATATCATGTATGCTCCGTATTTATGACCTTGTGTGGGTAATTTTCGGAGTATTTATTGAAGCCAAAATCTTAATAGACTTTTATGAGAATTTAGGGGTGTGACAATACTTGATTTAATTAATTGTTGAAATGAGATGCAAGCTTAATAACTCGTGAACCCATGTAACCATTTTATACTAATTAACTCTAGGTGAGGGATATTCTCCGCAACCTATAGTTTTTATTCTCTTTGTTAATTTAGTTTAAATACACCCATGCCTAGTTTAGCTTCTTTATTTTTAGTTAACAAATCACTTTTTACACTTTTATTCTAGAAATACTAAACCTGATTAAATTCTAGCAACTCATCTTTGTGGATTTTCGATACCTGGACTAGCTGTTATACTCCCTTAAAAGAGTGTAGTCAATAATTTAGATTTTTGTATTACGGGCGGGGAGCCAAATTAAAACGATCCGTGTATAGGTGACTCTTGCATCGCAGTTTCCCCCTGTGATCAAGCTACAGACTGCCAACACGACTTTAAAAGAGGCAAACACCCAAATCGAAAATCTGAAGACGAGTCATGCCAACACCCTGAAGACTCTGACTGAGAACAAGAAAGTTGAGATTGACGTTGTGTTGAGGCTGCTTTGGAGAAGGCTAAGGCACAAGTTATAGTCGAATTATATTCGAATTCAAAGACTCTGAAGAGTTTGTAAAGTTTAACTTTGAGTATCGAAAGATGGGCATTAAGATTACTGGTCGGTGGGTTATCATCAAACATGCCAAGACTAGGATCTTTCCCTTGACGATTTCTCATATCTCAACTTTAGTGACACTCTTCTACACGCGACCTTAGCCGACATTAAGAACCCCACTGCTGCTGGGGAGATTAATCCCCTGGAGGTCATAGAAACTAATGAGAACACGAACAACCTTGGACTTGGCGATGTTGGGTTCGAGACAACAAACGCTGGGATTGAAGGGGACAATCGGATGACTGGTGATGGGTTAGCCCCAACTGGTGGAGACGTTGATCTGTAGCTCTGAATTTGTGCAACTTTATTTAGCCTTGATAATTTTTCTTTCTTTTACTTGTAATGTCATTCGGCCCTTTATGGCCTTTAATTTTTGTAATCTCTATGCTTGAAATTAATGAAATGGAATTATTGATGTTTTCTCCAACATTGTTCTTGCTCTGAGTTAAAATTGCATAATTTTCTCAAGCCTTGTCTCTCCTTTTATCATCTTAATAATCTCTGAGATATATGAACCATAATTTGCAAAGTTTTTACACAAGTCTTTTCTCGCCGTTTTGAGAGTGTATGGATGAGTGTCGTCTCGTCCACACACTGTCGTCTTTATCCAAGGGAGTTAATCCATTATATTAATGATGTCTAATAATGAACCACAATTAAGTGATTTTTAATTTGTAGTCACTAAATTATGGTGTTATAGCATAAGTCCGCTCTCGTTGTTTTAAGAGTTATTCTAACTAAGTCGTCTTGTCTATGCACTGTCGTCTTCGGCCGAGAGAGTTAATCCACCAAGTTAATGATGTTTATGAATAAACCACAATTAAGTGATTTTTAATTTACATTCACCAAATTATGGTGTTATAACATAAGTCCTCTCTCGTTGTTTTGAGAGTGTATGGATGAGTGTCGTCTCGTCCATGCACTGTCGTCTTCGGCCGAGAGAGCTAATCCACCAAGTTAATGATGTTTATGAATGAACCATAATTAAGCAATTTTCAATTTTCATTCACCAAATTATGGTGTTATAGCATAAGTCCTCTCTTTTTATTTTGAGAGTGTATGGATGAGTGTCGTCTCGTCCATACACTGTCATCTTCAACCGAGAGAGTTAATCCACCAAGTTAATGATGTTTAATAATAAATTTCTTTTGATGTTATTGACAACCATTGGATGAGGTTGACCCCGTCTGAGTTATCGTATCACCGTAAGCAACTTAAGCCTACTTCACCACGAATGACATTTTATAGCTTAAGATGAGTTGATACATATAAATAAGCATCCAAATAAATAAACAACACATGAGAGAAGACTTGATATATTTATTTAATTTATTTTATCTAAGTCTCATACACATTTATTATAATGAAACTGAAAGAAAACTAACATAATTGAAATCTTACTCGTAATACTTTTTGAGGTGGTCGGCGTTCCATGGGTTGGAAAAGGTCTCTCCTTCCAGATTCTCTAATCGGTATTTCCCTGGTACCACCTCTTCAACCACTCTATTGGGTCGTGCCAATTTGGATGAAGCTTATTGGGCTGCTGCCACACTTTTTTCAATTCTAGGTCTCCTACTTTCAGTGGTCGAGCCTTAACTCTCTTATTGTAGAACCTTATTGTTCTTTGTTGGTAGGCAGCTTGCCTGACCTCAGAATCTTCTCTTCTTTCTTCTAAAAGATATAAATCAATCCTCTTCTCATCAATGTTGGTAGGTCTGAATCCTATGAGTAGGTAGACCTATCTCTGTCGGCACTACTGCCTTTGAACCATAAGTCAGCATAAACGGAGTCTCCCCGGTTGGAGTCCTCTCCATTATTCTGTAGGCCCAGAGGACAACATATACTTCTTCGATCCACCTGCCTTTGGTTTCTTCTAACCTCTTCTTGATTCCCTCAAGGATCGCCCTGTTTGTTACTTCTGTCTTCCCATTAGCCTGGGGTCAGCCAGGAGCAGAGAAGAACTGTTTGATTCCTACCCGTTCACAATATTTTTCTATAGAGACATTCTTGAACTGTGTTTCATTACTAGAGATTAGAGTATTGGGAAGGTCGAACCTACATATGATGTTTTAGAGTATTGGCAAGGGTTGGAACCCAAAATATTTTAAAAATATTTAGCAAGTAAATTAAATTGTAGTAAATTTAAAATGCATGAGTGCTCTTTATATTTAAGTCAGTGTTGCACGTCCTTGAGGACCGGCTCACCCCTCAACGAATGTGATTTCCTGACGCTTTCCTATATAACTCGCCTAGTTACCTACCCCATAGCTAGTTCTCGACGATATCCTTCTGGTCACACAACTCTAGCCTGAGTATTATACGATTTATAAGTTATTATTCACATTAACTTAATTAATCTTTTCTCAATTTGTTCCATATAACATTTTCACGAGTTACATATAATCAATACGATTCACGTCATGTACTTATTTGTATATAAATTAATACCATATATACGTATCGTCATATTACAACATTCACACACATGTCGTAGATATATAATCATCCTCCCGAGTATCGGATGCTCTCTAAAATGCTATCATCTTCAGGTATACTCATCCACCCGGAACCCTGACGCGGTGCGCTCACTTAATCAGTAAAATAAACGCATTGGAGGCAATCATAGTTCCCACCGGAAATGAGACATAATCACACCCAAGGCGTCTGACCCCTCACCCAGATGCTATGTCCTGAGGACTATACTCACCCTGCTCCTCAAGCCAGAGGATTCACCCACATCGTGCCACCTCCCATGATAGTACTAGAGTCTGGAGGGTTATGCTTTTCTATAAATTTTATTCACACAAATATTTATAAATCACAGAAATATATATATACTACACATCACCGCATATATATATTTAATTAATCCAGGCTACCCATGCACAATTACCGTAGTAGTAACCTAACAGTCCCTAGTCTATGTATCGACTTGATATTTAAATATTTCCCACAATTATTTATTTATTTCTCAAGTTGTGTCACCAATTAAATTACTCGGACTTGCACCTTTAGCCTAAAATCTCATCAAGTAGAACTTATTCCTCAAATCCCACATATTAAGGTTAACACCCTTTTTATTTGTGAATATTCCTTAATTTATTATATCACCCTATAATAAATCAACTTGACCAATTCCGTGCCTAAACGCTTGTAGCACTAGTCCAAATTTTGCCCGAGCTAATATCCCAACTCAATCTAATCAATCTATCATTTATTTTATTATCTTGGCATCACTCTACCAATATATCCGGACTCACTCACTTAGCCCGAAAATACAATATCCACAATTCATTATTCAAATTCCTTACAATAAGTCTAACATCCTTATTAATCTATCTTTTACAAATCTCTCAAATTAAACCTCACTTTACCTTTGGGATTTATACTCCAATTATCCCATTAACATCTCTCACCATTTGAACCTTTAACTGTAGCTCAAAGATCACAAAATTCCCATAACAGAAACCCAAGAATAGTCCGTCGAACAGGTATAAACAACTGAGCCAAATAGGGGTGGGAATTAAAATTGAAAAGAGGGTTGTGAAAATGACGTCATTTGAACGAACAACATGTCGTTCGAACGACAGAGGACGTCGTTCAAGTGATTCCCCATGTCGTTCGAATGACCCTAGGCTCTTTCTCTTTCATCCATATTTTCCGCCATTGATGAATTGAATGAACAAAACACCATTCATCGTATCTAACGCCATTGATGGCTGAAGGAATGGAACCCAAAATATTTTCACCATTTACATAAAACTTAATATTTTAACAAAACCCCAAATCCCAATTGAAATCTCCACAAATTTAAGGCTTAATAATGTACTCTAAATTTCACTACAAAATGTAAATCTAATTACAGTTAACCCCAAATTAGATATTGATTTAACCCAAACATTTCACGCCTTTTACACCCACTATGATATGAATAGCAATATGCACTAAATTTAAAAGCAAGTTTAACCACTTGCCTTAGGGTTCGTAGGGTCTGAATCCATTGATGTAGATGATAATTTTTTATGAAGAATCCACACTCTTGTTCTTGATTTTTGGTTCATATGGCTTCTCCCACTTTCATCCACTTTATCTCTCTAAAAAGGGTTTTCTAAATGTCTTATGGATGCCACACCCTCTCACCTTTAGGGTTTAATAACTCAATCCCCTTTTTTGTCTCGTGGGCTTTATAAAAAGACCCCAAGCACTCTCACGTGGGCTCAATTGTGCCTAAAAATACTCCAAGACCCATTTACTACCCCTTGGTAAACTTTTCCAATTATTTCGACCCATTCGAACTCAACCGTGAACGGAGAATTGCCTTCCGAATTAATTTATAACATTCTCCAATTTTTGACCTAAAAAATGCATCACAAAAATAATATGAACAATTAAATTCCAAATTGCCAAAATTAAATAAATCCTCCAATTTAAAAAAATTTCAAATCATGAATTTAATTCCTCCCGGTAAAATAAATCATTTTTCTCTCAAATATAATTAAATTAAAGGTCCTTGAATTTACGGGGTGTTATATACTTCCCCCTTACAAGGGAATTTTGTCCTCAAAATTCAGACAAGTCTAGTACTCTCAATCTCGACCCTTAGGATTGATACATTTCTATCTTAAGAGAATGTAGTTAACTAGAGTGCCCATACACCCTGTACCCGTACTTAATCGCGTAATATAATTTCGATCTCATAGTTATGACACCCCAACCACCCAAAACACCCTTCTCTCTGCAGGAAAGTATACATATCCACTCTTATGCTAAAAATGACAAAATACACTGTCGTGTCCTTACTATCACTAGTTTCCTTATGCAGAATTAAATCCCAAGCTATATCTCCCCGCTCGACAATAAGTCTACCCAACTTGAATCACCTCAGTAATGTCCCTAGTCACTTAGACTTCAATCAACAATATTAACATATTACTATGTAACACATCATAATCATATATACTCGTATATATACATTAGACCTTATCTCAGGTGAGCCCTAGTAAAGACAATTCATACCCTCGTACTGCGGACACTCCGTTTTACAATAGCTATCCATTATCGCCTCAAACTATCGCTAACCAACTGAAACTTGGAAAATTATCCACCCTACTTTTATAATTCTTGAAAGTGAAAATCTCTCATATAATGCAACCATCTCTTAATGTAACCCCTACTCTCTTGTGGTTAACACCACAGGGCCCTGCTATCCCACGGTACTTATATATATATATATATATAATATGGCTATTACCGCCAACACATCCACTAATATCCGTCTCACTCGCGAATCCTAGTGGTAATGATCTTAGGTTATGACCCGCCCAAATGTCACTCCAAACATACCCACACTCAACGTTTCATAATTCGAGGGACAACTTATTCCCCCATTTCTAGAATATCGAATAATCAATGCCCTTGCGTTTACTCCCAAAAACTACTAGGAATCTAACTAGGAGAGACTTTGTCTCCACCCAAGGTGCCTATACACCCTATATTTCGTGCATATTTGCCCAAACCCCCAATCAACACATACGTAACATATTTATCTCAAGTTCGACCCCCGCATTCTCGACGTGGTTCTCCGCTCGACGTATTTTCTCCACACGTTCACTAATTATCATTAAATCCAATGACCTAGAATCCAATGACGCATTCCCACTTTCGACAATTTTTTTATGGATTATGCGTCTAACACCTCCCAACAAAGCCTAAAAGAATTTTTTCCAAGGCACTAGTCCCTAGCATTATTGGTCCTCGATTTTCGCAGAACCCAAAGAATATACTCGGGACACTCAAACCCTGCCCCTATACTCACAAGTCTAATCATGGACTCCCGCGTAAATAAATAATTCATCTACTACTGCTCTCACACTATCAGTATGTCCTCAATGCTATATATTAATAGCGAGCTAAATCTTTTCACTTCACGACAACCCGATATACCCTGAATCTCATCAGTAAGAGTCCCTACGCATTGGGATCCAATATAACGGACAACTGTACTCTGAATCTACTTCACAAAACTATCGTCATGAGGTCAACCCTCTTTCACGTGGGACATCACAAAAAATATACATCCTGCCCTGGAACAACGAACATGATAGCCTTGCTATGATCGCCCACCAATTCGAACCCTTTCGTACCCATGATAAAAATCATTAGAAAGAAATATATATCATCTCAAATGAGTTAATCCTTCGAAAGAAATATATATCATCTCAGTGTACCCACCCATCCCCTTATAGGTTGAACTGAAGAGCACCCCGCTACTCCATAGTAGATATACACATACTAGTGATATTAACGATACCTCCCCTAAATCCATTCCTCACACGAATCTAGTACTAATACATTACTGTGGCCCACTTGCATCACACAAAATAGACCCCATGACCTCGGGATAAAACTCATACCTTTAATTGCCCATAACACTGAAAATCTCATTCTTCTTGTGTTGGCTCAGTATTGAGACAAACAATTTTTTATTTATATGCTCTTGCATTTTTTTATTTTTATTCAAATCTATTTTTTATACCTTAAATCATATTTTTATATATTGATTTAATATATAAATTATTTTTTGATAAAAATAATTTTTGTGGAGTGTACAATTTCTTTTTATCAAAATACAATCTCTTTTGTATTTTTTTTGACAAACATTTTTGTATTCTCATTATTCGAGTCTAATATTTTTTTTGATATATTTTTTTTATATTTGACTTGTTGGATATATTTTCTTAACAATAAAATATACACGCAATGTATTTTTTGTTGTGTTACATTTTTTTTGTTTTATTTGTTTTATCTTTATTTTCGGATTTTATTTTTTTTGTGTGTGTTTTTATTTTTTTTGGGCCTTTTAAGCTTTGGGATTTTTGGAAAGCCCTTTAGGGTTTGTTTTATTTTTTGGTATAAGTTAAACACAATCCCTTATCTCTCTCTCTCTCTTACCACTTCCTTTGACATAGCCGTCATTTTGTTTTCAAGACAACCTCTCTCATTTTTTTTGCTCTCTTTTCTCTCTTTATCTTGAGAGATTTTTTTTTGGAGCTTTGATTTAAGTTTTGAGATCCTAGTTTGGAGGTTTAGTTTTTCCGGTGTGGTGATTGGGTTTCCGAGTTTGAGGTTGGCGATTTTCGGCCTGTTTTTCCGGTGCCACTGATTTTCTGGCGTTTGATTTGTGGTTTGGTCCGGAGCTGTGAGTTCCGGCGTTGGTCCAGCGACCGTGGTTTGATCGATTTCCAGCCACTGTTTTTTTTGGCATCCATTTTTGAGGTGCTGTCCTCGGATTTTTCCGGCTCGATTTCCGGTGGACTCAAGTTTTCGGCGACCAATTTTTTTTGGCAACTGTTTTTCCTCTCTCTCTATATATATCTAATATATACATATACATATATATATAGAGACACATATACACACACACACATATACATATATATATATATATATATATATTTTATTATTATTTTTTTCAGATCTGTGACTGTGTGTGTGTGTGCGGTTTGCAGAGTGTGTGCGTGTGTGCTGTTTTCAGTGTGTGTGCGTGTGTTATATATCTGCTATAATATATATTGTATATACATACTCCTCATACCTGTTACACCATATTCTAGTAATATATATACTATATGTAGGAAGATTTGCTCACTTGTGCTGTTGGGTGTGTTGTTATAGTTGGGGTTCTTTTAGATCAGTAAACATCAATTTTTTTTGGTTATTAAAAACTCTGAATCATTTTTTTTGTTTTGTTTGAGTTTGATGTTGTATCAAAATTTAATTTGAACCAAAAATTAATTTGAACTTGGATTTATTTTGAACTGAAATTTGGAACTGTTTTGGACTAAGTCCTTTTGTTGGGTGTGTAATGTTGGCTCTTATTTTACACCCAACTCATTTAGTGTGTGTACACATTTTTTATTGGACTTAGATTATTTTGTGTCACACACTGTTTATAAAAATAATATTTTAATCTGAATTAAAATTTATTTGGGTGTTGGGTATTTGTTGTTGGAGCTTATTTCATACCCAACTCATTTAGTGTGTGTACACTTTATTTATTTGGACTGTGATTTTTTTTTGGCCAACTTTATTTGGTTAAATTTATTGGGACTAAAATTTGTTGGGACTGAATTTTAGTAGGCTTATTGGGTGTTTGGTTTGGAGAATTTATTTACACCCATTTCAGTTTGTGTGTACACTTTATTATCAAGACTTATTTTTTGTGTCACACATTTTATTTATTTATTTATAATTTAAGTTAATTTATTTGGGAATAAAGATATTTGATTTTTGACTCTAACTAGTTACACCCTCTAAGTTGAACTTTTGTGTGTTCACTTTATTTAGTTGGGTTTAATTAGTGTGTTGTCTTTATATCACATCTTTATTTATTCATATTTTATTTTAGTTAAACGCATCCTATTTTAGTGAGTCGAGTGCTACACTCTTTATCTCGTACTCACTTGACTTGGATTGGACCATTTGACTCGTACACTTTTTATTGCCTAAGTTGAATACTTTTTGTTGTATTCTTTTATAACTTAAGGTAGTGTTTATGTGTGTATGAGTATTTGATCCAACCCTTGTCATAGTATTGGTTTATACTAAAATTGAAATTTAATTCTTGAAACCTTATTTTATTTATTTTAATTAAGTCCCAATTTGTATGAGCTAAGTGCTACACTTATTTATCTTTTGCTCATTTTACTTGGACTTAATATTTTTAACATAACACCTATTTAAATTGATTCATATTATATTTGGTGTTAGGTTAATTTTTATCTTAGTTGCGCGACACAATTGTTGGAATTTTATTTCCTATTTTATTTGTGGTCATTTGCGCCAACTAATTTGTTTTTAGAATTAATCTTTACTTGAATATTAAATATTAAGGAAGACCTTACTTGTGTCTTGGGACTTAATATTTAAGCATTCTTTTTAGTATTAATTAATTCAATATTGTCTTACCTTTCAATTAGTCCTTGATTGGTAATTTGTCTTGTCAATTAAAATAGATTTAAACCTTGGTTGTTTGGTATATTTTTAAACAAGATTATTTTTTGTTGTTTTGATTAAAACAATATCTATTATTATATTTGTGTGTTGCACAACTTCACGAGGTCTCGGGTTTGAGTGTGTCGTTGTGCTTGTGTTGTGAGTGAGTGATAGTCTCTATTACCGGGGTGTTATTGGGTTGATTGATTTCCAGTCAAGTTGGGTTGTTTTAGACTAGGCTGGGTGTACGGGTGTGTATTTGCTTAGTTTATTTCATTGTGGACTTGGAGGACTGTAATCTGTAACTTGAAATCGGTAATAGTGGACTTGAGTGAACGGGCTGTCCTGGGACTAGGGACACGGGGTTTACCACTAAGGTGGGTTCCTCGATAACATATATTGTGTCACACTCTACTTTTCCTCATCTCATTCTTAAAGGGAATTATTCTTTACTTCTAGCATCATCACCTTTACTAATAGTGTGCGTGAGTGTTTTCTCACTTAAAATTTATAATAGATTTTGTATTAAAGATTTGAAAGAGTTGGAGATTTTTAATTTACCTAATACGCATTAGCAAGTACCACTCGGTTCTTTCTAGTGTGACCCTTAGGTCCTTTTTCAAGTGGTATCAGAGCTTCAGGAATCACTTATAAAAGTTTTTATTCCGCAAAGATCCTGAACTCTTTTTTAAAATCTATATTTTATATCATTTAAAATCTATTTTTTAAACATGGGAAAACAAATCGGTGATGCTATTTTTCTTTGAAAAAATCCCTTTATGAATGTTCTAATGATGAAAAGCTTTACTCTCAATATAACATTCCAAAATCTTCTACATCTTTGTTTAAAATGTGGGATGATATGTCTGATAGTGATAGTGATGAGGATAATTTTAACCATATATTGCCTTCTACACCTATTTGTGATACTAAATTTGTTGCCCCTATTTCTACAAATATTTGGGATGGTATTACTGATAGTGATACTGATAGTGATAAAGATAATTTTGATCACTTATTATCTCCTACTACTATTTGTGGCACTAAATCTGTTGTTGCCCCACTTACTTTATCCAAATGCATTTATGATTGCGTATCTACTAGTTCGGATGATTCCGATTTATGTGTAGATAATTCTGTTTTAGACAAAGTGATTTTATCTCGTACCTCACCTACTCCATGTCACCCTACATTCACAGCTTCTATATCTAATGTTGATGATATTTTTGGTGATGTTGATGAATCTGAAAATGAAGACAATGCTGTCATTTTGGAAGGGTGCGTGAGTACAAATTTAGAGGATTGTATGAGTAATAAATCTTTTGAGAACACGATTGAGGATTGCAATGACTTAGATCCAATTTATTCTAGTTTAATGGCTAAAAATGACATTTTAAGCGATCAAATCTAGTTAATAACCGAAGAATCTGTTTTTCGTATTGATGAACTTGAAAATGATGTTTCGTTTTTAGAGAAAAGGATTGTCATGTTAACCGAACTTAATCATTCTCTTGAAACTAAAAACAAGGAAGTTTTGTGTAAATTTGATGATTCTCAAGTTGAACTAAAAGCCGTTTTGATTAAATTTGATAAATGTAAAAAGGAACTAGAAGTGACTTTGAAAAAGTTAAAGAGTTATTGGAATGCCGGTGATGCCGTCAAAACTATTAATGAAAATACATGTTATGATCCAACAAACTCTTATTCTGATTTTGTTCCTACTAAAGGGCTTGGTTTTGAAGGAAAAGAATTTGATGTTACCAATTTTATAAATTCTAAGGAACAATTTCCCGATTCAAACGAAATTAAGTTGTCTTATAAACATTTTGAAAATGAGGGTTGTTCTTCAAGTGGTAAATCTGTTCTTAAATGTGATTCTTGCCATAAAATTGGGCATTTAGAAAAGTTTTGCTTCAAGAAATCAGGGCAGAATAGTTTTGATTTAGGCAAAGTTAGGCAAAATCAAAAAGTTGAAAATAATCATTTTGTCAAACCTAATTTTCAGTGTAGTTTTTGCCATAGGAATGGTCATTTAGAAAAATTTTGTTTTAAGAAATTAGGACAAAACAAATCTGATCTAGGCAAATTTAGGCAAATTCAAAATGTTGGGAATTTTAAAACTGTAAAGCCTGCTCTTAAATGCAATTTTTGCTCTAAAAATGGACATACTGAAAAATTCTTCTATAAAAGACTTGGGCAGAATAATGCTAATATAGGCATTTTTAGAAAAATTGAAAATCAGCGAAATGTTAAAACCGCCAAACCTATGCTGAAATGCAGTTTTTGTTCTAAAACTGGCCATATTGAAAAATTTTGTGTTCAGAAATTAATGCAGAAACAAGCTGTTTTGGACAAAAATAGTCATTTTGATAGAAATAAACATGCTGAAAATTCTGTTTTTAGGTGTAATATCTGTTTTAAAATGGGTCATTTAGAGCAGTTTTGTCAAAAAAGTTGAATTTTGATTCTGAAAAGCTGCCCACTATATGCAGAAATTCTAAATTGCCTCTGAATGCTAAGTGTAAACATGCTGTTAAACCTGTTTATAAATGTAACTTTTGTTCCAAATATGGACATTTAGAACAATTCTGTTTTGAGCGTTTGAATTTAACTAGAAAATCTGCATATGATAAAAATGTGAGCTTTCATGATAATGCTAAATCGAATGATACACATGTATTTAAATGCAGTTTTTGTCTTCAAAAGGGTCATTTGGGACAGTTTTGCTATAAGCGTTTAAGTAGACAACAAAATGGTGTTAAAAATTTGTCCAAGATCCATTTAAAGTCTAATGTTGTTAAGAATTGTTCTCATACTAATGATAATTTTGACCCATTTAAGACCGTTATTCCTAATGTCAAATCGAAGTGGGTTAAGAAAGATGATTTAGGTACTCAAATGAGGAGTATCGAAATTTCAAACTAATTTTACTTTAGTTTGTTTTAGTTTATTTGTTAGTACATTTTAAATTGCATACTCATGTTGTACTAACTTTTATTTTGTAGGATTCTTCCCTATCCTTTGTCCCTTTGAGACAAACAGGGGGAGAATTCGAGATTCTTTTGGTATTGTATTTTTGAGTCTTTTAGGATTTCGTGCTGTTAGTTGAGCTTAGTACTCTTCTATGTTTGATTAGGACTCTTGTGGTTAGTAGAGTTATGTATCTTCTTTTGTTTTAGGACTCATGTGTATAGTCGAGTTATGTAATTTTTTTGTTGTTCTTTGTTTTTGAGTCTCGGTTTTTGTTTGTCTCAAAATTGGCCAAAGGGGGAGATTGAAAATCTCATTCTTCTTGTGTTGGCTCAATTTTGAGACAAACAATTTTTTATTTATATGCTCTTGCATTTTTTTATTTTTATTCAAATCTATTTTTTATACCTTAAATCATATTTTTATATATTGATTTAATATATAAATTATTTTTTGATAAAAATAATTTTTGTGGAGTGTACAATTTCTTTTTATCAAAATACAATCTCTTTTGTATTTTTTTTGACAAACATTTTTGTATTCTCATTATTCGAGTCTAATATTTTTTTTGATATATTTTTTTTTATATTTGACTTGTTGGATATATTTTCTTAACAATAAAATATACACACAATGTATTTTTTGTTGTGTTACATTTTTTTGTGTTTCATTTTTTTTGTTTTATTTGTTTTATCTTTATTTTCGGATTTTATTTTTTTTGTGTGTGTTTTTATTTTTTTTGGGCCTTTTAAGCTTTGGGCTTTTTGGAAAGCCCTTTAGGGTTTGTTTTATTTTTTGGTATAAGTTAAACACAATCCCTTATCCCTCTCTCTCTCTTACCAGTTCCTTTGACATAGCCGTCATTTTGTTTTCAAGACAACCTCTCTCATTTTTTTGCTCTCTTTTATCTCTTTATCTTGAGAGATTTTTTTTGGAGCTTTGATTTAAGTTTTGAAATCCGAGTTTGGAGGTTTAATTTTTCCGGTGTGGTGATTGGGTTTCCGAGTTTGAGGTTGGCGATTTCCGGCCTGTTTTTCCGGTGCCACTGATTTTCCGGCGTTTGATTTGTGGTTTGGTCCGGAGCTGTGAGTTCCGGCGTTGGTCCGGCGACCGTGGTTTGATCGATTTCCAGCCACTGTTTTTTTTGGCATCCATTTTTGAGGTGCTATCCTCGGATTTTTCCGGTTCGATTTCCGGTGGACTCAAGTTTCCGGCGACCAATTTTTTTTTGTAACTGTTTTTCCTCTCTCTCTATATATATCTAATATATACATATACATATATATAGAGAGACACATATACACACACACACACACATATACATATATATATATATATATATATATTTTTTTTTTTTCAGATCTGTGACTGTGTGTGTGTGTGCGGTTTGCAGAGTGTGTGCGTGTGTGCTGTTTTCAGTGTGTGTGCGTGTGTTATATATCTGCTATAATATATATTGTATATACATACTCCTCATACCTGTTACACCATATTCTAGTAATATATATACTATATGTAGGAAGATTTGCTCACTTGTGCTGTTGGGTGTGTTGTTATAGTTGGGGTTCTTTTAGATCAGTAAACATCAATTTTTTTTGGTTATTAAAAACTCTGAATCATTTTTTTTGTTTTGTTTGAGTTTGATGTTTGTATCAAAATTTAATTTGAACCAAAAATTAATTTGAACTTGGATTTATTTTGAACTGAAATTTGGAACTGTTTTGGACTAAGTCCTTTTGTTGGGTGTGTAATGTTGGCTCTTATTTTACACCCAACTCATTTAGTGTGTGTACACATTTTTTATTGGACTTAGATTATTTTGTGTCACACACTGTTTATAAAAATAATATTTTAATCTGAATTAAAATTTATTTGGGTGTTGGGTATTTGTTGTTGGAGCTTATTTCATACCCAACTCATTTAGTGTGTGTACACTTTATTTATTTGGACTGTGATTTTTTTTTGGCCAACTTTATTTGGTTAAATTTATTGGGACTAAAATTTGTTGGGACTGAATTTTAGTAGGCTTATTGGGTGTTTGGTTTGGAGAATTTATTTACACCCATTTCAGTTTGTGTGTACACTTTATTATCAAGACTTATTTTTTGTGTCACACATTTTATTTATTTATTTATAATTTAAGTTAATTTATTTGGGAATAAAGATATTTGATTTTTGACTCTAACTAGTTACACCCTCTAAGTTGAACTTTTGTGTGTTCACTTTATTTATTTGGGTTTAATTAGTGTGTTGTCTTTATATCACATCTTTATTTATTCAAATTTTATTTTAGTTAAACCCATCCTATTTTAGTGAGTCGAGTGCTACACTCTTTATCTCGTACTCACTTGACTTGGATTGGACCATTTGACTCGTACACTTTTTATTGCCTAAGTTGAATACTTTTTGTTGTATTCTTTTATAACTTAAGGTAGTGTTTATGTGTGTATGAGTATTTGATCCAACCCTTGTCATAGTATTGGTTTATACTAAAATTGAAATTTAATTCTTGAAACCTTATTTTATTTATTTTAATTAAGTCCCAATTTGTATGAGCTAAGTGCTACACTTATTTATCTTTTGCTCATTTTACTTGGACTTAATATTTTTAACATAACACCTATTTAAATTGATTCATATTATATTTGGTGTTAGGTTAATTTTTATCTTAGTTGCGCGACACAATTGTTGGAATTTTATTTCCTATTTTATTTGTGGTCATTTGCGCCAACTAATTTGTTTTTAGAATTAATCTTTAATTGAATATTAAATATTAAGGAAGACCTTACTTGTGTCTTGGGACTTAATATTTAAGCATTCTTTTTAGTATTGATTAATTCAATATTGTCTTACCTTTCAATTAGTCCTTGATTGGTAATTTGTCTTGTCAATAAAAATAGATTTAAACCTTGGTTGTTTGGTCTATTTTTAAACAAGATTATTTTTTGTTGTTTTGATTAAAACAATATCTATTATTATATTTGTGTGTTGCACAACTTCACGAGGTCTCGGGTTTGAGTGTGTCGTTGTGCTTGTGTTGTGAGTGAGTGATAGTCTCTATTACCGGGGTGTTATTGGGTTGATTGATTTTCAGTCAAGTTGGGTTGTTTTAGACTAGGCTGGGTGTACGGGTGTGTATTTGCTTAGTTTATTTCATTGTGGACTTGGAGGACTGTAATCTGTAACTTGTAATCGGTAATAGTGGACTTGAGTGCACGGGCTGTCCTGGGACTAGGGACACGGGGTTTACCACTAAGGTGGGTTCCTCGATAACATATATTGTGTCACACTCTACTTTTCCTCATCTCATTCTTAAAGGGAATTACTCTTTACTTCTAGCATCATCACCTTTACTAATAGTGTGCGTGAGTGTTTTCTCACTTAAAATTTATAATAGATTTTGTATTAAAGATTTGAAAGAGTTGGAGATTTTTAATTTACCTAATACGCATTAGCAAGTACCACTCGGTTCTTTCTAGTGTGACCCTTAGGTCCTTTTTCAAGTGGTATCAGAGCTTCAGGATTCACTTTATAAAAGTTTTTATTCCGCAAAGATCCTGAACTCTTTTTTAAAATCTATATTTTATATCATTTAAAATCTATTTTTTAAACATGGGAAAACAAATCGGTGATGCTATTTTTCTTTGAAAAAATCCCTTTATGAATGTTCTAATGATGAAAAGCTTTACTCTCAATATAACATTCCAAAATCTTCTACATCTTTGTTTAAAATGTGGGATGATATGTCTGATAGTGATAGTGATGAGGATAATTTTAACCATATATTGCCTTCTACACCTATTTGTGATAATAAATTTGTTGCCCCTATTTCTACAAATATTTGGGATGGTATTACTGATAGTGATACTGATACTGATAAAGATAATTTTGATCACTTATTATCTCCTACTACTATTTGTGGCACTAAATCTGTTGTTGCCCCACTTACTTTATCCAAATGCATTTATGATTGCGAATCTACTAGTTCGGATGATTCCGATTTATGTGTAGATAATTCTGTTTTAGACAAAGTGATTTTATCTCGTACCTCACCTACTCCATGTCACCCTACATTCACAGCTTCTATATCTAATGTTGATGAATCTGAAAATGAAGACAATGCTGTCATTTTGGAAGGGTGCGTGAGTACAAATTTAGAGGATTGTATGAGTAATAAATCTTTTGAGAACACGATTGAGGATTGCAATGACTTAGATCCAATTTATTCTAGTTTAATGGCTAAAAATGACATTTTAAGCGATCAAATCAAGTTAATAACCGAAGAATCTGTTTTTCGTATTGATGAACTTGAAAATGATGTTTCGTTTTTAGAGAAAAGGATTGTCATGTTAACCGAACTTAATCATTCTCTTGAAACTAAAAACAAGGAAGTTTTGTGTAAATTTGATGATTCTCAAGTTGAACTAAAAGCCGTTTTGATTAAATTTGATAAATGTAAAAAGGAACTAGAAGTGACTTTGAAAAAGTTAAAGAGTTATTGGAATGCCGGTGATGCCGTCAAAACTATTAATGAAAATACATGTTATGATCCAACAAACTCTTATTCTGATTTTGTTCCTACTAAAGGGCTTGGTTTTGAAGGAAAAGAATTTGATGTTACCAATTTTATAAATTCTAAGGAACAATTTCCCGATTCAAACGAAATTAAGTTGTCTTATAAACATTTTGAAAATGAGGGTTGTTCTTCAAGTGGTAAATCTGTTCTTAAATGTGATTCTTGCCATAAAATTGGGCATTTAGAAAAGTTTTGCTTCAAGAAATCAGGGCAGAATAGTTTTGATTTAGGCAAAGTTAGGCAAAATCAAAAAGTTGGAAATAATCATTTTGTCAAACCTAATTTTCAGTGTAGTTTTTGCCATAAGAATGGTCATTTAGAAAAATTTTGTTTTAAGAAATTAGGACAAAACAAATCTGATCTAGGCAAATTTAGGCAAATTCAAAATGTTGGGAATTTTAAAACTGTAAAGCCTGCTCTTAAATGCAATTTTTGCTCTAAAAATGGACATACTGAAAAATTCTGCTATAAAAGACTTGGGCAGAATAATGCTAATATAGGCATTTTTAGAAAATTTGAAAATCAGCGAAATGTTAAAACCGCCAAACCTATGCTGAAATGCAGTTTTTGTTCTAAAACTGGCCATATTGAAAAATTTTGTGTTCAGAAATTAATGCAGAAAGAAGCTGTTTTGGGCAAAAATAGTCATTTTGATAGAAATAAACATGCTGAAAATTCTGTTTTTAGGTGTAATATATGTTTTAAAATGGGTGATTTAGAGCAGTTTTGTCATAAAAAGTTGAATTTTGATTCTGAAAAGCTGCCCACTATATGCAGAAATTCTAAATTGCCTCTGAATGCTAAGTGTAAACATGCTGTTAAACCTGTTTATAAATGTAACTTTTGTTCCAAATATGGACATTTAGAACAATTCTGTTTTGAGCGTTTGAATTTAACTAGAAAATCTGCATATGATAAAAATGTGAGCTTTCATGATAATGCTAAATCGAATGATACACATGTATTTAAATGCAGTTTTTGTCTTCAAAAGGGTCATTTGGGACAGTTTTGCTATAAGCGTTTAAGTAGACAACAAAATGGTGTTAAAAATTTGTCCAAGATCCATTTAAAGTCTAATGTTGTTAAGAATTGTTCTCATACTAATGATAATTTTGACCCATTTAAGACCGTTATTCCTAATGTCAAATCGAAGTGGGTTAAGAAAGATGATTTAGGTACTCAAATGAGGAGTATCGAAATTTCAAACTAATTTTACTTTAGTTTGTTTTAGTTTATTTGTTAGTACATTTTAAATTGCATACTCATGTTGTACTAACTTTTATTTTGTAGGATTCTTCCCTATCCTTTGTCCCTTTGAGACAAACAGGGGGAGAATTCGAGATTCTTTTGGTATTGTATTTTTGAGTCTTTTAGGATTTCGTGCTGTTAGTTGAGCTTAGTACTCTTCTATGTTTGATTAGGACTCTTGTGGTTAGTAGAGTTATGTATCTTCTTTTGTTTTAGGACTCATGTGTATAGTCGAGTTATGTAATTTTTTTGTTGTTCTTTGTTTTTGAGTCTCGGTTTTTGTTTGTCTCAAAATTGGCCAAAGGGGGAGATTGAAAATCTCATTCTTCTTGTGTTGGCTCAATATTGAGACAAACAATTTTTTATTTATATGCTCTTGCATTTTTTTATTTTTATTCAAATCTATTTTTTATACCTTAAATCATATTTTTATATATTGATTTAATATATAAATTATTTTTTGATAAAAATAATTTTTGTGGAGTGTACAATTTCTTTTTATCAAAATACAATCTCTTTTGTATTTTTTTTGACAAACATTTTTGTATTCTCATTATTCGAGTCTAATATTTTTTTTGATATATTTTTTTTTATATTTGACTTGTTGGATATATTTTCTTAACAATAAAATATACACGCAATGTATTTTTTGTTGTGTTACATTTTTTTGTGTTTCATTTTTTTTGTTTTATTTGTTTTATCTTTATTTTCGGATTTTATTTTTTTTGTGTGTGTTTTTATTTTTTTTGGGCCTTTTAAGCTTTGGGCTTTTTGGAAAGCCCTTTAGGGTTTGTTTTATTTTTTGGTATAAGTTAAACACAATCCCTTATCTCTCTCTCTCTCTTACCACTTCCTTTGACATAGCCGTCATTTTGTTTTCAAGACAACCTCTCTCATTTTTTTGCTCTCTTTTCTCTCTTTATCTTGAGAGATTTTTTTTTGGACCTTTGATTTAAGTTTTGAGATCCGAGTTTGGAGGTTTAGTTTTTCCGGTTTGGTGATTGGGTTTCCGAGTTTGAGGTTGGCGATTTCCAGCCTGTTTTTCCGGTGCCACTGATTTTCCGGCGTTTGATTTGTGGTTTGGTCCGGAGCTGTGAGTTCCGGCGTTGGTCCGGCGATCGTGGTTTGATCGATTTCCAGCCACTGTTTTTTTTGGCATCCATTTTTGAGGTGCTGTCCTCGGATTTTTCCTGCTCGATTTCCGGTGGACTCAAGTTTTCGGCGACCAATTTTTTTTTGTAACTGTTTTTCCTCTCTCTATATATATATCTAATATATACATATACATATATATAGAGAGACACATATACACACACACACACATATACATATATATATATATATATATATATATATATATTTTTTTTTTTTTCCAGATCTGTGACTGTGTGTGTGTACGGTTTGCATGTGTGCTGTTTTCAGTGTGTGTGCGTGTGTTATATATCTGCTATAATATATATTGTATATACATACTCCTCATACCTGTTACACCATATTCTAGTAATATATATACTATATATAGGAAGATTTGCTCACTTGTGCTGTTGGGTGTGTTGTTATAGTTGGGGTTCTTTTAGATCAGTAAACATCAATTTTTTTTTGGTTATTAAAAATTCTGAATCATTTTTTTTGTTTTGTTTGAGTTTGATGTTTGTATCAAAATTTAATTTGAACCAAAAATTAATTTGAACTTGGATTTATTTTGAACTGAAATTTGGAACTGTTTTGGACTAAGTCCTTTTGTTGGGTGTGTATTGTTGGCTCTTATTTTACACCCAACTCATTTAGTGTGTGTACACATTTTTTATTGGACTTAGATTATTTTGTGTCACACACTGTTTATAAAAATAATATTTTAATCTGAATTAAAATTTATTTGGGTGTTGGGTATTTGTTGTTGGAGCTTATTTCATACCCAACTCATTTAGTGTGTGTACACTTTATTTATTTGGACTGTGATTTTTTTTTGGCCAACTTTATTTGGTTAAATTTATTGGGACTAAAATTTGTTGGGACTAAATTTTAGTAGGCTTATTGGGTGTTTGGTTTGGAGAATTTATTTACACCCATTTCAGTTTGTGTGTACACTTTATTATCAAGACTTATTTTTTGTGTCACACATTTTATTTATTTATTTATAATTTAAGTTAATTTATTTGGGAATAAAGATATTTGATTTTTGACTCTAACTAGTTACACCCTCTAAGTTGAACTTTTGTGTGTTCACTTTATTTAGTTGGGTTTAATTAGTGTGTTGTCTTTATATCACATCTTTATTTATTCAAATTTTATTTTAGTTAAACCCATCCCATTTTAGTGAGTCGAGTGCTACACTCTTTATCTCGTACTCACTTGACTTGGATTGGACCATTTGACTCGTACACTTTTTATTGCCTAAGTTGAATACTTTTTGTTGTATTCTTTTATAACTTAAGGTAGTGTTTATGTGTGTATGAGTATTTGATCCAACCCTTGTCATAGTATTGGTTTATACTAAAATTGAAATTTAATTCTTGAAACCTTATTTTATTTATTTTAATTAAGTCCCAATTTGTATGAGCTAAGTGCTACACTTATTTATCTTTTGCTCATTTTACTTGGACTTAATATTTTTAACATAACACCTATTTAAATTGATTCATATTATATTTGGTGTTAGGTTAATTTTTATCTTAGTTGCGCGACACAATTGTTGGAATTTTATTTCCTATTTTATTTGTGGTCATTTGCGCCAACTAATTTGTTTTTAGAATTAATCTTTACTTGAATATTAAATATTAAGGAAGACCTTACTTGTGTCTTGGGACTTAATATTTAAGCATTCTTTTTAGTATTGATTAATTCAATATTGTCTTACCTTTCAATTAGTCCTTGATTGGTAATTTGTCTTATCAATTAAAATAGATTTAAACCTTGGTTGTTTGGTCTATTTTTAAACAAGATTATTTTTTGTTGTTTTGATTAAAACAATATCTATTATTATATTTGTGTGTTGCACAACTTCACGGGGTCTCGGGTTTGAGTGTGTCGTTGTGCTTGTGCTGTGAGTGAGTGATAGTCTCTATTACCGGGGTGTTATTGGGTTGATTGATTTTCAGTCAAGTTGGGTTGTTTTAGACTAGGCTGGGTGTACGGGTGTGTATTTGCTTAGTTTATTTCATTGTGGACTTGGAGGACTGTAATCTGTAACTTGTAATCGGTAATAGTGCACTTGAGTGCACGGGCTGTCCTGGGACTAGGGACACGGGGTTTACCACTAAGGTGGGTTCCTCGATAACATATATTGTGTCACACTCTACTTTTCCTCATCTCATTCTTAAAGGGAATTATTCTTTACTTCTAGCATCATCACCTTTACTAATAGTGTGCGTGAGTGTTTTCTCACTTAAAATTTATAATAGATTTTGTATTAAAGATTTGAAAGAGTTGGAGATTTTTAATTTACCTAATACGCATTAGCAAGTACCACTCGGTTCTTTCTAGTGTGACCCTTAGGTCCTTTTTCAAACACTCCCAGTTCAAATGATTATTGGACATAACACCTTCGTCTTAACCCAACTAAAAACTTCTCTAACTGTTTCCCTTGCTAGACACCCCGCTCCTGTCCCCTGACTCGCTGTGGATAAAATCCACCCATGTGTTTCTACTCTTTTACACATAAGGAACCTCTATGTATAATTCCCCATTCCTTGGCCCCACCGGCCATGTCGGGGTTGTCCTTCTCACGTACCTGGTAGTCTTGACCCTGATTCCTACCCCTATTGTCCCTTTGGCTCTACTGGTCCCATAAGACTTGTTGATGGCCTTGACAGCCCTAACTGAACCCACTGTCACTTGGTAGAAGTTATGTTGATCTCAATTATTAATTTGGATCCTCTACTGGGTGTACCTTCCCCAGGTGCCTCAGTAGCACTAAAAATCCAGTCTTACTCTTTTATTAGATTCTCTAACTCCCTTAGATCCTTTCTCATGAGAGCATTGATATTGATACGTAAATATACAACCTTGACGACAACGACTCCATTCATTCTAGCCAGATCTCTTATCCGTGCTTATATTTTCTACCCACGGGTCTATTATTAACTTATAACCTTACTTGATTCTTCATATCCATCTTGTTGATTACGAAGTTTGCAAATTTCATCAACTTTCATTACCATCCGGCCAATATCCAACCCTTTTGGAAAATTACTAAAATTTCCCTTACCTCTTTATTTAACCTTTGGTGAGAGGATTCGTAAAAATCCACACTCCAAATTCATTATTATTCATATAATCTCCCCACGGATGTGGTGACTGGCTCCCATCACCTTACGCTGCTCCTATGAGAAGACATCTTTGCTCATAAATTTGACTTGAATGTCACTACACTCCCCACATGTGATCCCAATGGGATATTCTCCATCCATTGGTAAATCACCCTTCCACACCTCCCTTGAATTCTAGCGACGTGTTCTTCTAAAATAAAATCCTCTTCAACTCTTACCCCTTATCGTCTACACTTGGAGTTTTAACTTTAAACTACCATCCTTCATAACAGTTCTTGGGCAACTACGGCACCCCAGTGACTTATCCAACTTCAATTGTTTGAACAATATGGTGACTCTTGCCACATTACTATTTTTAGAATACTCTATGGCTTCTGTTGAGTCCTTCCTCCTGCAATCCTTCAAACGTCCCACGTTTGTTGTTCTAAAATTTTCAATCTACCACACTCAATAAAAACCATATCTGAATCAGATCAACTACACATAATAACAGGAGAACGTAAATCGCATACGTAAATGAATACAACAATCCTATAATAAGGCTCTATATCAAAGAACGCTATGCTAAAACATGAAAAGATGCACAGATCCTAAAGACACTAGAAACTGATGCTCTATACCATCTGTGACACCCCGCCTAATAAAATACCGGGTGATTAGTCCTATATCAAATTAAACAAGAATCTCATTTTCTTCATTATTAGAATCACCGTTAAAAATACAAGGGTGATTTTGGGTGGACAATGGAGGATTTGAGGGGAATTAGTCCCTTAACTTTCACTCACAAAATCCATATTGAGGAGGATGCAAAACCCTCCCGTGAGATGCAAAGGAGATTGAATTCGGTGATGAAAGAAGTTGTGAGGGCCGAAGTGATTAAGCTTTTAGATGCCGATATAATATATCCTATATCTGATAGAAAATGGGTCAGTCTAATTCACATAGTTCTAAAGAAATCAGGGGTCACCATTGTAGAAAACACGAAAGGGGAGTTGATCACTAAACGCACCACCACTGGGTGGCGTGTGTGCATCAACTATAAAAAACTTAATGCAATGACGTTGAAAGATCGTTTTCCCTTTTTGTTCATTGACCAAATGACGGAACACGTGTCTAGCCACCCTTATTACTATTTTCTCGATGGGTACTCGGCTTATAACCAAATCGAGCTTGATCTCAAGGATCAGGACAAAACTACGTTCACATGCACTTTTGGGACATTGGCCTACAAAAGGATGTCCTTCGGGTTATGTAATGCGTCGACCACATTCCAAAGGTTCATGTTGAGCATATTTAGAGATATGGTAGAGCATGGTATAACGGTGTTCATGGATGATTTTAGCGTCTTTGGCAACTCCTATGACCATTGCCTTTCCATCCTTTAGAAGGTGTTGTCTACATGTGTCGAGAAAAAGCTCGTGTTAAACTAGGAGAAGTGCCATTTTATGGTCACTAAGGGGATTGTCCTAGGTCACATCGTCTCCTCAGAAGGTATAAAGGTAGACAAGGTAAAGATTGAGGTCATTGCAAACCTACCCGCTCCTAAAACATTGAAAGATATAAGGTCTTTCCTTGGGCACACGGGATTTTATCATCGATTCATAAAGGACTTTAGTTCGATTGATATACCCTTGTGCCATCTCCTTTCCAAGGAACCCCCGTTCGAATGGAGCGATGGGTGTCAAGCAGCTTTTACAAATTTGAAAAGCATGCTTACCACCACTCACATAATTCAAGCTCCTGATTGGACCTTACACTTCGAGTTAATGTGTGACGCTAGAGACTTTGCGATTGGGGCTGTTTTAGGACAGATAAGTGAAAGAAGCCTCATGTCATTTATTAGGCAAGTCGAACTCTTAATGGTGCGCAGTTGAACTATTCAACCACCGAGAAAGAGTTACTAGCGGTTGTCTATGCTTTGGAAAAATTCCGGGCATACCTCGTAGGATCTCCCATAATTTATTTTATGAATCATGCGGCACTCAAATACCTTATGTCTAAGAAGGATGCCAAGTCGCATTTAATTAGGTGGGTGCTCCTACTCCAAGAGTTTAATTTAACTATAAAACATAAAAAAGGAGTAGAAAATGTTGTCGTGAATAATTTGTCACGTTTAACATTTGAGGCACCCAAGGACCAACTCCCCATCGTTGAATTCTTCCTGGATGAATAACTATTCTCCGCTTCCTCTATACTGTGGTTCGCTGATATTGTGAACTACCTCGTGACAGGTTCAATTCCACCTCATTGGGCCCCTCAAGAGAAGAGGAAGTTCTTTAGTTGGGTGCATATGTTCTTTTTCGATGATCCGTATCAGTTTAAGTATTGTCCTGACCTGACCAGATCATCTAGAAATGTGTCCTGGATGATGAGATAGAGAGCGTAATTCGATTCTCCCACATGGGAGCATGTGGGGGCCATTTTTCTTCTAAGAAAACCGCTACAAAATTTTTGTAATGCGGACTTTATTGTCCCACGCTCTTTAAGGTTGCACACGAATTCTGCGTTTCGTGTGATCGTTGTCAGAAATTGGGCGCTATAACTCGTCGGAACATGATGCCAATGTCCCCCATTTTAGAAATTAAAGTCTTTGACTATTGGGGAAGTGATTTCATGGGTTCATTCCCGCCGTCTTTTGGTAATCTTTACATCCTTATGGCCGTCAATTATGTATCCAAGTGGGTAGAAGCCATTGCGTCCAAGACAAATGATCATAGAGTGGTGTTGAAATTCCTTAAGAAACACATACGTTCGCATTTCGAAACTCTGAAAGCGATCATAAGTGATAACGTAACTCATTTTTGTAATTTGTCGTTTTCTAATCTTATGCGAAAGTATGGGGTAGTTCATAAAGTTAGAACTACCTACCACTCGCAAACAAGTGTCCAATCGAGAGATAAAGCACATCCTTGAGAATACGGTTAATCCCGACCGCAAGGATTGGTCTCTTCATCTTGTCGACGCATTATGGGCTTATCATACGGCCTAAAAAACTTCCTTGGGTATGTCTCCCTTTAGACTTGTGCAGGGAAAACCGTGTCATCTACACGTTGAAATCAAACAGAAGGCCTACTGGGCGATAAAAAAATTAAATTTTGATTTAAACAAAGCCGGTAAGAAGCGAATGCTCCAACTCAATGAGTTGGATGAAATCCGGAATGATTCATTTGAGAGTGCAAGAATCTATAAGGAACGGGTGAAGGAGAGGCACGATAAGAACATATCCCGTAAAAAATTTCACCCTCTTCAAAAAGTGCTCTTGTACAATTATAGATTACATTTGTTTCCAGGGAAGTTGAGGTCTATATGGACGGGTCCGTTTGTTGTTAAGACCGTCTATCCTCACGGCGCAATTGAGGTTGAGAACCCATCTGATAGGAAGTTGATCAACGTCAATGGTCAGCATCTAAAACCTTTCCTAAAACCATTCGACCCATCTTCGGACATAATCCCATTGTCCGACCCCATTTATGGGGTTTCATAGGACTCCAGAATCATGTATTTTTGTGTCGATCAACCCCCGACATGTGTGGGGTTGCAATTTTTGCCCCGGACTAGTTTAATATCGTAGACGTATCATTTAGGTCCAAGAAATCCATGAGGCAGCAGCCCAATATGTGTAAATCAAGTGAGAGGTGTGAACAGTAAGATGGGAAGATTGGACCTCTACATGCAAATCGATTCGAGTTAATGCTGAATTGATTCGCCCCATTTCAGTAGACATATTCTTGATTGTGAATCGATTCGGGTAAATGCCAAATCGATTCAATAAATCCAAAGTGTCAGGTCTCCCCTTGCGAATCGATTCGCCCCATTCCAGTAACCAACTTTACATTTTTGAATCGATTCGGATTAATACCGAATCGATTCGCTAAGGCTGGGTCTTAAAAATTAGGCAGGTCTCTTTATTTTCCCACTTCTTTCCTTACTCTATACTCCTTCTTGTGCTGTGCGAAATTATTTCTCTCCCAAATCTTTTCTCTCCCAAAAATATTCTCTTCCAAACATGGCATCCTCATCTAAGTTAACAAATTCAACCTTCTTTACTTTATTTCAAAATTTTATTGAGTGTTCTTGGTATGTCAAGTAGGGTTAAATGGTTTTTTGTTAAAAACACACATTTTCTTCATAAAACTCCATGGTTTCTCCTTGTTTTTCTTGTGAATCCAACAATACACCTTGTTTATGTTGCTTTGATGTTAAGTTGTATTTGTTGGGGATTTTCACATTGAAAATAGCATTTCACCCTACTTTCTATACAATGCACACTAAGTATTCGATAAAATGCCCAATGGGGATTTGAAAGAGTTGGCGCTTGCGTTCAATTAAGAAATAATATAATAAATACCATTATTAACCCAAATTAACCCTAAGCATGCAACTAGGTGTGATTGAAACAATATGAAATCATGCAATAAATATCCAACACACAAAGTTTAAGGAAAAATCCCCCACAGGGGCAAAACCATTTGTATATCACTATAATTTGTAAAAGACGGTTTACAATCGGATTACAATGAAATACAGGTTGACTAAGAATTACCCTCGGGTATCGGATTCTGTAGTCGCGGTTGGAAGAAATCATTTCCAGTAGGGCTGCAATGAAGAGGAAGAAGCGGTCCACTTCACAAAGGGTTGAACAACATCAATGGTGTTCTAGGGTTACCAAAAGTGACTCACAAATGTATGGAATTTGTGTGAATCAAGGGTATGAATCAATGGACTCAAATACCATGAAGGCCTTAGAGTTTATCTACTCTGGAAATCGTGTATAAGCCTTAAGAAAACCAACTCCCCGATCGTGGTATAAATAAGAATTCATTTGCCCTAAAAATCTCCACACGATCTGTTCGTGGTTATCCAGGGCGGACCGGTCCGGGCCTTAGGCGGATCGGTCCGATGGCAGACTGGTTCTTTTAATTTGAGGTTGATTCGGTTCGCATTCGGTTCGGTGCTCACTGGCTTCAATGTGCAAGACGGATTGGTCCGGCAGGGAGGCGGATCGGTCCGGAAGCGGATCGGTTCTTTTAATTTCTTGGCGGACCGGTCCGGGCTGTTAGCGGATCGGTTCCTTTTTCATTGAGGCGGACCGGTCCGACTGACTGGATTTCTGATTCCTTCCTTGATTCGATACTCGGATTTCGTTGATGACGATATGGACATGAATTTCTTCAACGGTGTTACGGCTAATGACATATACAAGTATGTTGGACAAAATGTCCTTACAAATCTCCCCCTATGTCTATGCCGGAACAAACATATAAAATCCGAATTATCTCTAATCACAATGCCTATACAAATCTACCCTTCCATGAACCCAAAAACTGAAAGTGGTACAAATGACTAAGGCTGCATCGTTTGTTCTTCGAATCTTCAGAAATCTCACCGCTTTTCTCATCAGGGTGTGCAACATGGGATTATCAAAGATGTACCTACACACATGAGATAAAGCAAATACCAAGTGACGTATCGAGTTTGAAATATGTTAACATATGTGTATATACCAGATTTATGATAATTCTCAAATTTCAAAACTCCCCCATAATCAGATAATTCATTCTCACCCTTTTTATGATGTCCCCAAATAGACAAATGAGAGAAATAAATCAAGCAATCAAGAACCGGGGTGACACAAGGCATAAAATCACACCATGAATGAACATAAAACAACCAAGTTGGTGATAGCGTAAAAGAATGGGTGATCAAAATTCGATAGGAAAATCAAAGCATACAAACATGACATATGTGCACGATGAATATTGGAAATTCCTAACGAATGAACTCAAATGCTTCCTTTGGTGTAAAAGAGTGGAAATATAAGATATTGACTATATCAAATCTACAAATCAAAGCTCAAAGTGATTTCTACACCAATAACGTCCAAAATGATTTTCATGCTTTTTCAGGATTTTCAAGGAAGTGCAAACCCGTTTTTCAATCTCCAACCAAACTCCCTCAGATTTATATTTTGAATAGAGGAATTCTAAATTCTCAAACTTTGGAGAGTTGATGGTGAAACCTAAGTGGCCCATATTTGGCATGTATTGCTTTTTATTGCCTTATCAATTTTTTCGGGCTCTTTTAACCTCTTAGGACCTCGGATATTACAATACCTCCATTTTTTAGGTCCTTTTTAATGGTGGCTTTTGCGCAAAGGATAAGAATCAACTTTCGCAGCCCCTCCCCGTTATGAAAATATACACACAGTCTCACCAAAACGGTTTTTTACATGCAATCCAATCTTGTCAAGTTTTATCGCATATTATACATTGTATAGACAGGATTGAGATGGAAACACTCAAGCCAACATGAGATTGACAAGTGAAACAATCAAATATAACCGTGCATGTGTGCAATAAAGGATATAGGAGTCAAGCATGTAGAAAATATCACTAATTACATCTCAATGACTCCAATCAATGTTAAGCACATGGATGACATGATGTAGCCTCTCAAATCTCTATAAAACAGTCACATGGAATGAAGTTGTGACTTGGCTATCTTAAATGCTCATCCATAAAAGGCAAATCTCTTTTTGAATTTTTCAAAAATTTTATCAAAATAAAATCTTTTTGTGTTTTTCTAAAAAAATTTCTAAAAAGAGAATCTTTTTGTATTTTTCAAAGAATAAAAAAAATTTATACAAAAATACAGCACACTAATAATACAATCTAGCAATATGCATCAGATGATATGTAAATGGCAATGCAACCTATGCTAGACATGGACCAACACCTCAGTCAACTGTATAAATCCCCAAAGACTTCCTAAGACTCTCAAATCTAAGGGCATCTAAAGGTTTCGTGAAAATATCGGCTAACTGACGGTCCGTGGGAACAAAACTCAGGGTTACGACCTTTTCCTCAACTAACTCACGTATAAAGTGCTCGCGTAACCTGATGTGCTTTGTGCGCAAATGTTGGACAGGATTGCGGGATATGTGTATCGCGCTCGTGTTATCACAGGAAATGAACATGGTGTCCTGTGAAATCCCATAATCCTCCAACATTTGCTTCATCCACATAAGTTGCGTGCAACAACTCCCGGCGGCGATGTACTCAGCCTCCGCAGTGGACAAAGAGATGGAGTTTTGCTTCTTGCTCAACCAAGAGACAAGAGCAGAACCAAAGTAGAAACACCCACCCGAAGTGCTCTTACATCCATCTACGTCCCCGGCCCAATCGGCATCCGAATAGGCGGACAAACGGTCATCGGTATCAAGGGAATACCAAATACCGTATGAGAGAGTCCCACTCACGTATTTGATAATACGTTTTAGAGCGAGTAAGTGTGACTCTTTAGGAGACGCCTGATAACGCGCACAGACTCCAACACTAAAGGCAATGTCGGGACGACTAGCAGTCAAGTAGAGAAGACTTCCTATCATACTCCGATACAAGGTTTGCTCTACGTCCTTGCCTGAAGTGTCCTTACTAAGCTTGGTATAAGTACTCATAGGTGTACGTGCATGCTTAGCGGAGTCTAAACCAAATTTTTTCACTAGGTCTCTAGCATACTTGGATTGGGAGATGAACATCCCATCCTCTAGCTGACGAACCTGGAGACCAAGGAAGAATGTAAGCTCACCAACCATGCTCATCTCAAACTCACTTTTCATCTCCTCCTCAAAGTAGTGAGCATGATGGGAGCATGTGGATCCAAAGACTATGTCGTCCACATAGACTTGGGCAACCAAGATAGCACCGTCATCTCTCCTGACGAACAACGTCATATCAACTCCCCCTCTCTTGAAGCCACGGGCTAAGAGATAGGAAGTAAGCCTCTCGTACCAAGCGCGGGGTGCTTACTTCAAACCATACAAGGCTTTCCTCAGATAGTAGACGTGATCAGGGTGCATAGGGTCTTCAAACCCTTTTGGTTGTTCCACATAAACTTCTTCCTGTAGAATGCCATTCAGAAAGGCACTCTTGATATCCATCTGATATACCTTGAAGTGCAGATGACATGCGATGGAGAGCAGAAGACGGACGGACTCAAGCCTCGCAACAGGAGCAAATGTCTCCCCAAAGTCTACACCCTCTATCTGTGTGTAGCCTTGAGCGACCAACCTAGCCTTATTTCTGATTATGGTACCATTTTCATCCATTTTATTCTTGAAAATCCACCGGGTACCAATAACATTAGTATTACTAGGTCGGGGGACAAGTTCCCAGACATTGTTCTTCTTAAAGTGAAGCAACTCATCCTGCATAGCAGATATCCAGTGTTCATCTTTGAGTGCTTCTTTGTGGTTCTTGGGCTCGACTTTGGACGTGTAGCAATGATGACTAACAACGTTCTCTAGTTGAGCACGAGTCTTAACCCCTAGAGTGGGATCGCCAACAATGGATGAAGGATCATGACTCTTGCGAACCCAAGCAGGTGTGTCCCCTAACACAGGAATAGGGTCCACAGAGTGTGGGAGAGGAACAGGAAAATCACTGTCAGAACAATCCTCATCCTCACACTGAAGGTTGGGATCAATAACCGTCGGAGGTTCGTCATCTTGCACAGTGACGTTTATTGATTCCATAACCTTAGAGCTCTTCAGGTTAAAAACCCGGTACGCTCTACTGTTCGATGAATATCCTAGCAATATTCCCTCGTCGCTCCGGGAGTCAAACTTTCCTAATTGCTCTCTATCCCGTAGAATGTAGCATTTACTCTCAAAAATACAGAAATATGCCAAGTTGGGTTTCTTGCCAGTCCACAATTCATAAGGCGTCTTAAGTGTGTGTGGACGAAGATAAACCCTATTCACCATGTGGCATGCAGTAGACACTGCCTCTGCCCAAAATCTCCTAGAAACTTTACGACCTAGAAGCATAGATCTAGCCATCTCTTGGATCATTCTATTCTTCCTCTCAACAATCCCATTTTGCTGAGGAGTTCTCACAGCAGAAAACTCATGTTTGATCCCAAGGCTATCACAGTACAAATCCACCTTTGCTTCCTTAAATTCAGTGCCGTTGTCACTACGTATTCTGTTAATAGTGACCCCGTGTTTATTTTGCAGGACACGGCACTTGGTCGTTAAAAATTCTACAGCATCAGATTTCTCTCTTAGAAAACTTATAATAGAGTATCTAGAGAAATCGTCTACCATCACGATAATGTATCTCTTACCACCTAGACTCTCCGTGCGAGTAGGACCCATAAGATCCATGTGAATCAACTCAAGAGCACGGGAGGTGGTCATGGAATTCAACTTCCTATGAGGGCTACGGATTTGTTTTCCCAACTGACAGGGTCCACAAATCATGGAAGTTGGATTTCCAAGAGATGGTAAGCCACGTACTAGGTCCTTTTTGACTAAACGAGATAAGTCTCTAACGTTCATATGACCTAGACGTTGGTGCCACAGATCCATAGGAGTGATCGTGGCGCTGTTGCAAACTAGTGAGGATGTGGGCTCAGTCCCATAGCAGTTATCCTCTGTCCTCACCCCTTGCACTAAAAGTTTACCGGCTTGATTATAGACCTTACAAGCTTCCCGGTCAAACTTTACTGCAAAGTCATCGTCGCACAGCTGGCTGATGCTAAGAAGGTTTGCTTTCAAACCTTTGACGTACAGCACGTTCTCTAGCTTTGGAAATACTGGTAACTCTACTGTACCTCGTCCAACTATGCTAGATTTGCTACCATCTCCAAAGGTGACTCTCCCATCATTATAATCCTCAAGATGGGTAAAATATGAGACATCACCTGTCATGTGTCTGGAGCATCCACTATCAAAATACCACTGTGAGGTATTATGTGCTTTGAGAGCGACATGGACAACAAGGGCCTTTTTCTCTTTCTTAGGAACCCAAGTGTAGGTACCTTTTTGTATTCCCTTGTTGTTGTTGGTTTTAGCCGGAATGCGGGGTGCATTCATTGATGGTAAGGTCATCCGTCAGAATTCCTCCATCAAACTCTGTGATGTGGCGGCTAGAAACTCAACACGCTCTCTCAGACTGGCAAACTCATCAGTCTGATGTGGTGGAGCAAATGTACGTCGTGTCCGACCCAACTTATAGCAATCATCCCTAAGGTGTCCATTTCTTTTGCAATGGGAGCAAACGAGCACATTATTAGGAGGACCTTGGTTTGCTTTTCTTGGTCGAACTCTCCTTCTTGGTTTTTTATGACGGCCATAAGGAGTCATAGTAAACTCAGGAATTGGTCCGGGTGCAATTTGGGACGTGGAGGCACCATCAAAACCTATTCCTTGCCTGCCACCAAAACCTAAAGCGGGACCGAGGAGCATCTTTCCCATCTTCCCAGATCTGTCCTCGATTTGTACCTTGACTTTCCTAGCTCTCTCAAGGTCATGAGTAAGCTGAGCAACAAGGGCTTCAAGTTTCTTTCGAGTTTCCAGCGAGGAATGGAGCTCACTCGTAAGACTATCCACTTGTTTAGTCAAGTCCGCTTTTTCTTTCTCAAAACTGCTCTCTCTCTCTTTAAGCAAATTCTCTTTACTAAACCAGGCAGACTCTCTCTCTCTCTCATGGCGGTGCAGGTGGAGGACTCTCTCTCTCTCAACTCTTCTTCTAACGCGGTGATCCTAAGAACTAACGCCTTGTTACATTTTTTAGTTTTGAAAGACTCATTATATAACTCGGCGTAGGCGCATTGAAGGTTACTCTCGTCCTCACTACCTTCCTCCTCTCCCTCATTCTCTTCGCTCTCGCTGTCGAGGTGTCCCTGTGAAGTAGCATCCTCATCGTTGTGAGATGCACTAGGAGTACTCACATGACTAGCCATGAACGCGGTGAAGTTACGCTCATGCGGTGACTCATCTCCCGAGTCCACCGACTCGACCTCACTGTCGTCACTAAGGGTAGCATTTAGGACAGCTTTACCCTTTTCCCTATTTAGACGAGTGGCACACTCAAACGCTCTGTGTCCCTTACCGCCGCACTCAAAACACCTCTCACTGTCTTTAGGGGGTTCTTTGAAATCTTTCTTTTCAACCTTATTTTTCTGAAATTTTTTTTTATCTTTGAAGTTCCCATTTTTCTTAAATTTCATAATTTTCTTGAAGTTTTTAGCAAATAATGCCAAATCATCTATGTCAAACTCACATTCAGAATCAGAAGTTTCTATCTTTCTAGATGAATCGACTCTCTTTCTTGCCGACCCCTCACTTTTTCTCTCTTGGGCTTTAAGGGCAATTCCCTTATCTTTTGGCTTGGCAGATTTAGGAAACATGTCTATTTCATAAGTTTGTAAATCTCCTACCAGTTCTTCCAATTTTAGTGTATTTAAATTACCCAAGGAATTTAGCACAGTGACTTTAGGTATAAAACGCTTAGGAAGGGAACGAAGAATCTTTTTAACAACTCTAGCATTTGGAATATGTTCACCAAGATTATAGCTAGTATTAACAATGTCAGAAAGCCTAGCATAAAATTCATCAAAACATTAATTTTCATGCATGGTGATGGTTTCAAATTGAGTTGTTAAATTTTGCAATTTTGACTCTTTAACAGCATTTGTTCCTTCATGGGTAAGTTGCAAAATATCCCATGCCTCCTTTGACGTGGTGCACGTCATTATGCGTTTGAACTCATCAGGTGTGACAGACCCAGAAATAGCACTTAGACCCTTAGAATTAAAAGAAGACCATTTAAATTCTTCATCAGTCCAAGTAATGTCAGGTTTCAAGTTGGTCACATTATCAACAGTCACGGTGGGAGGAGTCCACCCTCGTTCAACCAAAATCCAGACACGTTCATCAGTGGCTTTTAAAGTCGACCTCATACGGGATTTCCAATGAGCATAATTTGACCCGTAAAAAATAGGCATTTTATAATATGACTTCTCCATATGAACACGCTCTTTTCAAAAATCAATTTATTTCAAAAATTGATATCTTTAGAAAAATTTTGCGGAAGTAAGGAATACGCGATAGAATGGCGTAACCCGCTCTGATACCAATTTGAAAGAGTTGGCGCTTGCGTTCAATTAAGAAATAATATAATAAATACCATTATTAACCCAAATTAACCCTAAGCATGCAACTAGGTGTGATTGAAACAATATGAAATCATGCAATAAATATCCAACACACAAAGTTTAAGGAAAAATCCCCCACAGGGGCAAAACCATTTGTATATCACTATAATTTGTAAAAGACGGTTTACAATCGGATTACAATGAAATACAGGTTGACTAAGAATTACCCTCGGGTATCGGATTCTATAGTCGCGGCTGGAAGAAACCCTTTCCAGTAGGGTTTCAATGAAGAGGAAGAAGCGGTCCACTTCACAAAGGGTTGATCAACATCAATGGTGTTCTAGGGTTACCTAAAGTGACTCACAAATGTATGGAATTTGTGTGAATCAAGGGTATGAATCAATGGACTCAAATACCATGAAGGCCTTAGAGTTTATCTACTCTGGAAATCGTGTATAAGCCTTAAGAAAACCAACTCCCCGATCGTGGTATAAATAAGAATTCATTTGCCCTAAAAATCTCCACACGATCTGTTCGTGGTTATCCAGGGCGGACCGGTCCGGGCCTTAGGCGGATCGGTCCGATGGCAGACCGGTTCTTTTAATTTGAGGCTGATTCGGTTCGCATTCGGTTCGGTGCTCACTGGCTTCAATGTGTAAGACGGATTGGTCCGGCAGGGAGGCGGATCGGTCCGGAAGCGGATCGGTTCTTTTAATTTCTTGGCGGACCGGTCCGGGCTGTTAGCGGATCGGTTCCTTTTTCATTGAGGCGGACCGGTCCGACTGACTGGATTTCTGATTCCTTCCTTGATTCGATACTCGGATTCCGTTGATGACGATATGGACATGAATTTCTTCAACGGTGTTACGGCTAATGACATATACAAGTATGTTGGACAAAATGTCCTTACAAATCTCCCCCTATGTCTATGCCGGAACAAACATAAAAAATCCGAATTATCTCTAATCACAATGCCTATACAAATCTACCCTTCCATGAACCCAAAAACTGAAAGTGGTACAAATGACTAAGGCTGCATCGTTTGTTCTTCGAATCTTCAGAAATCTCACCGCTTTTCTCATCAGGGTGTGCAACATGGGATTATCAAAGATGTACCTACACACATGAGATAAAGCAAATACCAAGTGACGTATCGAGTTTGAAATATGTTAACATATGTGTATATACCAGATTTATGATAATTCTCAAATTTCAAAACTCCCCCATAATCAGATAATTCATTCTCACCCTTTTTATGATGTCCCCAAATAGACAAATGAGAGAAATAAATCAAGCAATCAAGAACCGGGGTGACACAAGGCATAAAATCACACCATGAATGAACATAAAACAACCAAGTCGGTGATAACGTAAAAGAATGGGTGATCAAAATTCGATAGGAAAATCAAAGCATACAAACATGACATATGTGCACGATGAATATTGGATATTCCTAACGAATGAACTCAAATGCTTCCTTTGGTGTAAAAGAGTGGAAATATAAGATATTGACTATATCAAATCTACAAATAAAAGCTCAAAGTGATTTCTACACCAATAACGTCCAAAATGATTTTCATGCTTTTTCAGGACTTTCAAGGAAGTGCAAACCCGTTTTTCAATCTCCAACCAAACTCCCTCAGATAAAACTTCTTCATATTGCGGCAGGAGATGAACACTTAGCCGTAGTGACAGAGGATGGATGGATCGATAATGACATGGGGTTAGGGGTAGGGCGAACATGGTCAGCTTGGCTTGGGGAATACGAATGACCAAAATAGCCCTCAGGTAGTCAGCCTATTTCAAAGGTCTCACTTGATGCACATTCCATGTTCGATGAAATACCATATATAAGGTAAACCTTATTTATAGTCCATTAGTTCTTCCTTTCTTGTTTAACTTCTTCACATATTAACCATCAATCATGTTTAATTGATTGCGTTGTATTGGGTGAAGATGACTGAATAAAAGAACCTCAAATTTTGAAAATTCAAGGAAGTCACGACTTGCTATAAACAATTGAAAGACTGGAATTTTTGTGATCCGTATGATTTTCTCTCTCATGGAGATTTTCTTTTGTTTCAGTTGGTCACTTTTGTTGGGTAATGGTGATAGGATTATGATTATTTGTTTGTACTATTTGGTTTTTGTCTTGTCTGTTGCATTTTGATTGGTTGGAAATTCAGTGTTCGATTACTTAATTATTGTTGTTGTGACACGTTTGGTTCATATCGGGTCAGTCTGACCTAGTGTCTTTATGCTGTGAGGAGGTGGGGTACCAAGATGGGTCCGTTAATAATACGGTCAGTCTAATAAAGATGGGTTGGGGGTGTAATATGCTAGAAGAGAAAGCTGGTCGGCATTGTTTAATTTCTTTGCTTTGGGTACTAATATTTTAGTTCAAGTGTAAAAGTGGTCAAAACTTCACTTTAGTGTGGTTGGACAGCTTCACAACGTCTGTTTCTATGGACAGATTGTGAGATATATTCTTGACTATTTGGAGAGGGTAGATATTCAGTGCAGACCCATTATTATTAAGGATTTGAGTCAGTCATTTGCCACAAGCGTCAACAGTTATGCAAATGGCAAGGTTGTGAACCTTCTTGAACTTTATTACATCCTCATTAGTGAAGTCCATATATTTTTATAGTCATAGTTCCCCTATAGTGGCAGTGAGTTATTCACGTGACAGATTCGTCAGACTTTGTACTCGGCTAGGCGGTTTTAGAGTACAGTACAATGCATATATGAGGACATGATTAGGACCCATAGAGAGATGTTATTCTGAGTTTTGTTTAATTTTTTGAAGACTCTCTCTTCATCTATTCAATCGGTTTTAGGATCTTTGTCGGTGATTTCCTTTAATTTATCTACAAAAGGTTTGGGTGATAGTGTTGCCCAAATCTGTTGACATTCTAGATGATAATTTTCATCACATAGGTTATTAATGTGATTGGGTCTATTCTCGAAGTGTTAAAATGTCATCTAATTTCTATAGGATATCATTGAGTTGTACGGGCTTGGTGAATGGGATTGACGAAGTTGATATTAGGATTGAATTTTAATCATTAACTAGTTGGAAAGTTTTAAAATCTTTTAAGAGGCATTTCCTTAATTAGATTGAATTTTTGCAGTTGATTATGCATTGGGGACAAGGTCAATTCAAGATGTTATGTTCTCAGTTCTCCAAAAACTCTTCTCTCATAGGTATTTATCTTTCTTTATAATTTAATGTTATACATTTTCATCTTTATTTAGTTTATATTCGTGTTTATTTTCATTACCATAATTTTATTTATGTCATGTGAATATCGATTGTTTAATCCTTTTAATTCATCATCCAAATTTTTCCTACATTATAGTCGTTGGAGAATCCTTAAACATGGTATCTTTGTTATTCCTTCATTATGACCAAATAAAAAATTGAAAATTTATTTACCTTAGTGAGATGTTAACAGTTAAGTGAGGAAACATATTATGGCTCCAACTCATCAACATTAGAGTATGACAAATATATTCAAAGTTTTAAATCTTCGAGATCCTTGATTCCTACTGATTTAGGATCATAAAACTAGGTAATATAAATAAAAGTACCTATTAATATGTTTAGTCAATATAACACATTATACATCATGGTACACATCTTAAATAGTGTTATTTGGCTTCTCATGTGCGTGGAGTGTTGTTCCATGTAGTCATAAATTCACCCTTAGGTTTTGAGGAAGAGAAATCTAATATTTGGTTTGAGTTCAACTTACAGACTTGATATTTCACAAGAATGATATCTTATTGGTTATTTGCTCTCCAATATTTTTTGTGGATGGCAGGGTGTGAGCTTATAAGATCGTTGAGCTCATATGGGTGGTCATGAAAAGTAATATAAAAGCTTCTCTTTCCAAGGATCACAAATAAAATTAAAGTAACAATTCGAAAGTTGCAATGGTATTTAATTTTATAATTGAAATAATCTTTAACATGTTTGATTTATTGGAGTGGATGGGTATGAATTTAGATATGAGTACTAATGTCAAGGAAGAATAAATCACATTTTTTTCAAGCATGGACTTTGTTAGAGTATCATATATGAGTAATTATAGGCCATTCATGATTAAAAAAATGTTGGAAATATCATAAATGTTACTGTTGCAGATACGAGTAATTATAGCCCCCCCCCCCCCCCCCCCCCCCATAATATATACTCATCTTTTGTAAGTTTGAATCATTAGTCAATACATTTTGTGCATCTTTTTTGTGTATATGAATGTATTTAAGTGATGTGTTTATTATTAGAAATCAAATGAGTCTTTGTTAATTTGGTTAGTTTTCATATTAGCTGGTACCATAGGCACACTTTCACTTTTTTAGGAATCAAGTATGAATGCAAACAATTTTTGTTTATGCTTTATCATTTCATGAAATAATTATTTTAACCATAGGGAACTAATTTGGAAAATCCAAGAGTGCTTATCACTGTTTGTATTGGGTTCCTAATTTGTAAGAGCTAAATTTATGACTCATAATTATTTTTTTGTCTTTTCTTATTCTCGGTTTTGAATAAATTTTTAACGTTTATGAGTTTCAAGTTGATGAAATATGTGAAGGTATTGTCTCTATACGTATACATATGTTATTTTTAATATGAGATAAAGTGATAGAGGAGTGGGGAAGAGAAGATATTTAAGGATATGAGAAGATGAACTAAAGATGGCAGTGGAGAGATTAGAGAGAATGAAAAAGAAACAATGAGGTAAATCAGAAAACATTTGTTGTTATTTTTTTATGACATTGATATTAAAGTTCCACGTGAAAGATAAATTTGTATTTTGTTTAACCTTTTTAGCTTAAAACAAGTTTATTATATATCATATATATTTTCGTTTCTGTTAATCCGATAATTACGTGACTTATTATAATTATGATCCATTAGCTCGCGCATCGCGCGGGCTTTAAACCTAGTGAGTTAAATTATTGTGGTTACTTTGAATTTTAAGAAAGTTGAAATTCAATCTTCTTTCGTTCGTAGAATACATTGGGTGAAACAAATTACAATAAAATAATACAATTTAGATAAATTAGGCCACGCATCGCGTGGCCTACGTGCTAGTCTTCAAATATATAAAACGGAGTCTCTAAACCTATTTATGCCACGTGTCTCCCATTAATGCATTAACCATTAAAGACGTAAATCTTCTATACGCCCGTGTCTTCTGAATTCCAAACTTTGAAAATAGAGTTGCAACTAAAATCAATTCTTTTCAACCAAAGCCCTTTCACTTTCTTCCATCGGCTATTCATTTTCCTTTACAAATACAGAGAGACCTTCATTTCATGGTGTCCTTTCTTATGCTCTGTTAACTACCATTGCAATTATTTTCTTTTGTTAAAACTTGAGGTTCTTTAGGTTTAGGGACAGGATTTTATTGAATGAATTCTCAATTGTTGTTGGGGCCCCAAACACGTATATTGAACTTGTCCTCTTTTTTTCCACCTGAAGGATTCTGGGTTTTTTGGAAGAGTGAGAGATGAATTTGGTGGTGGTAGTCGTAGTGGTGTTGGAGCGGAGATTTAGTGTGGTTGAAGGATGAGTTGAAATGGGTTTTTGTCTTTTCATGAATGGTAGTGTTCTTAGTGATTGCATACAGGGAGGTGGCTAGAATTTGGAGGTTCAGATAGGAGAGGGATAAATAAAGGGGGATATAAGAGTCTGGAGGGATGAGATGTTTTAGTTTAATACGTTTCCTGCTAACTGCTAAAGGTCATATACTTGCCAATTAACCCAAAAATGGTGCTATTAATACCCAAATAATTATTGCATAATACTGCATTGAAAATTAAGGTGATGAAAAATATTATTTCATTGTAGGATGATCCTAGCACCAATGCTGGGCTGGGCTCATATTTGATCGAAGACGGTCATGTGGAATGTGATGCCAGTATCATGGATGGTGCTTCTGGAGCATTTGGGGTTGTTAAAGCTGTGGTAGGTATCAAGAAAGCAAAGCCCGTTGTCATGAAAATTTCATTCTTGAGTTGTTAATTAAGTTTGTCATTTCACTGATTCATTTGTTTCTCTATATTCTTTTCATTTTCAAATTTTACCGAAGTTAATGATTATCAGGTGTACGGAATGCCATCCAGCATTAATATCATGGAAACCTCTCTGTATTTGCTCTTATTTTTTATTATTATATAAAGTTTTAGGTTCCTTAGTGGCGTTTCCGACAAACAGGTAAAATTTTGGACTAGAAAATGGACCTCCACTATTCGATAGTGATAATCAAAGTTGCATTCATCACACCAAGGATCGGTTTTTAACCGTTATTCGATAAAAGACTTAGAAGACGTCCGCTGAGATAATATGTTTGGGAAAGAAAGTCAACCATAGTTTTATGTATCTTCTCCTCATATGAGATCACATGGATAGGAATTCCACCCGAATTCTTTGAAAATTGACCCATTTTACAAAATATCACATTTTTCAAAATTTGATCTTTCTTGCACCTTCTAACAAGATAAGTACAACCCAAGGAGATAAAGATTAAAGTTATTTTTTTCTCATTGACCCCATCTCTTTTATTCAAACTGGAACTCTTCTTTTATTTTTCTCCTTCCTTTTGCTAATGATTCAATGGTATGTGTAATGTATTATGTGTTTGTTCAAATGGGTTCGTGTTATTTATCCTTATTAGTTGATGGGTTCTTTATTTTCCCCTCTTTCATAAGAATTCTTGGTTTGTGCTTCGTTGTTGACTTTCTATGTTTCTGTAAATTTGAGGCCAATTAGAGGCATAAATTTCCAAGAGGGAAATCACATAAATGGGTGTCACTCTTAAAGCTCAAATAATTTGCTCATTGAATGAACATCATACGCATTAAACCATAATTTTGTTGAAAAAATATGATTCTTGAATAATATATAATTTGTATTTTTAACTGTCAATCAATCATGTATCTATACTACTTACTCCTCCCTAGAACCGGCAAATGGGTGGTTGTGAGCGAGTGTGGGCGAATTATAAATGGTTTAGGTTAGATTTGGGCGGTTCAAAAACGGATTGTGACATGTGGCGTTTTGGATTTGGGTTGTTCAAAAATAGGCCGATTTGGGCCCACCTCCCATGAGTTTATTTATGTGTAGGTTGAAATTTTAAGAAGCTGAAAATTTCACCTGCAGTGAAAACAGAATTGTAGGTTCTCCGCCACACTACCCTTCATGACCCGCCTTTGACCCACCTCGAACCCTAAGAGATGATCATTAAACCCATTCTAATCCGGACAACATATGATAGGACCCAATTAGTATTGTTTTGGGTGGTTAGCAGGTGCATTCCTCTAGGTTTACATATATTGCTAGCCGTACTCCTCCCTAAAACGATTATTTTTAACTATATACTCAATTAATGGCTAATGGCCAAGATTAAGCCTTGTTCACTATTGTTGAATATGGTTAGTTGATTACATCCGAAATGAGAAAATGGATTACTAATTTGGGAAACTGTTAATTTGGGACGAATGAGTTTTTATTTGTCATTATTAGTTCTCGAGTCAAATTACTTGTTGTTCAAATGAAGTTCTTTATTTTCCTCTCTTTTATAACCCATAAGCATTCTTGGTTTGTGTTCTGTCATTCATTTCCTAAGTTGCTGTCAGTTTCGAGATGATCATTTATAAGAAAAATTACTGTAAACCCCTCTGAATTATAGCGATTTTGCAGATAGCCCCCTAATATTAAAAAAATTCGACAAAGAAACCCCTAAACTATTGAATTTCGATAACTAACACATTTCATTGAAAAGGAGTTGATGAAAACAGGATTTTATGCATAACAAATGTTAATTTTATAATCAAAATGTGTTGGGTGTTAAAATTCAAAAGTTTAGGGGACCCTTTATCAATTTTTTTTAGATTAAAGGGTTATCTGCAAAGGTGGATTTACTGTGATTTACCCTTATTTATATTTTAGAGGCATAAATTTAATAACAAATTTGATACAGAAACAAACGATTCATCAAAAAATATTGGGTAAATATATGAATGGAGGGAAATATATTGGATGAACTCAAGTTATCTGAATGGGTGTCACTCTTAAACCTTCTTGTTAATTGTATCATGCATACCTGTTAAAATGATACACGATATGATAACACGTCATGACACGAAATTATAAGTTAATGAGTTTAGACTTATTGGATTTGGGTCAATATCGAGTCAACGTGATAGTCTCGTTAAGCTAAGAGTTTGGATTTGAAAATGTTGACGCACCTGATTAGACCTGTTTGTACTCAATAAAATCCGTTAATACAATATTAACTATTTGTTGATAACTTATCTTTGATACATTTTGTAATATTTGTTATATTTATAAATTTAGATAAGGAACACTTGGTTGTTGGGATGCTATTATTGTTAATATTTGGAATTTAGGATGTAAGAATTAATTATATTATGTTTTGATGAAGAATTTTAGCTACTTAATTAATTGATCTTAACGGATTGGGTCAGGTGACCTGTTAATAGTAAGGGTTTGTATTTTAGTTTGTTAGTTGAAACCAATTTGTTAATGGTTCGTGTATGAGTTGAATATTTTGGACACGATCCTGTTATCACACGTCAGGAATACGACCTAACACTAACACGACCCATTGTTAGACCCATGAAACCGTAGTACAACCCCAGGAGATAAAGATTAAAGATCAGTTTTTTTCATTGATCCATTTACTACATCTCTTTTATTCAAACAGGTCCTCTTCTTTTATTTTTTTCCTTCATTTTGCTAATGATTCAATGGTATGTGTAACGTAATATGTGTTTGTTCAAATGGGTTTGTGTAATTTATCATTATAAGTTCATGGGTTATTTATTTTCCCCTCTTTCATAAGCATTCTTGGTTTGCGCTTTGTTGTTGACTTTCTATGTTTCTGTAAATTTAAGGCTAATTAGAGGCATAAATTTCCAAGAGGGTAATCACATAAATGGGTGTCACTCTTAAAGCTTCAATAATTTTCTTGTTGAATGAATATCATACCCATTAAACCAAAATTTTGTTGAAAAAATATGATTCTTGAATAATGTATAATTTCTATTTTTAATTGTCAATCAATCATGTATTTATACTACTTATTCCTCTCTATAACCGACAAATAGGTAGTTGTGAGCGGATGTGGGCGGATTAAAAATGGTTTGGGTCAGATTTAGGCGGTTCAAAAACGGATTGTGGCATGTGGCGTTTTGGATTTGCGCGGTTAAAAAACAGGGCCTGTTTGGGTCCACCCTTTCCCCACCTCCCATGAGTTTTATGCATTTATGTGTAGGTTGAAATTTTATGACGCTGAAAATTTCACCTGCAATGAAAACAGAGTTGTTGTAGGTTCTCCGCCACACTACCCTTCATGACCCGCCTTTGACCCACCTCGAACCCGAAGAGGTGACCATTAAACCCATTTTAATCCGGACAACATACGATAGGACACAATCAGTATTGTTTTGGGTGGTTAGCGGGTGGATTCCACTAGGTTTACCCATATTGCCAGTCCTAGTCCTCCCCGAAATGATTATTTTTAACGATATACTCAATTAATGGCTAATGTCCAAGATTAAGCCTTGTTCACTATCGTTGAATATGGTTAGTTGATTACATCCAAAAATAGAAAATGGACTATTAATTCGGGAAACTATTAATTTGGGACGGATGAGTTTTTATTTGTCATTATTAGTTCTTGAGTCAAATTACTTGTTGTTCAAATGAAGTTCTTTAATTTCCCCTCTTTTATAACTCATAAGCATTCTTGGTTTGTGTTCTATTGTTCATTTCCTAAGTTGCCGTCTGTTTTGGGATGAGTATTTATAAGAAAAATTACTGTAAACCCCTTTAAATTATAGTGATTTTGAAGATAGCCCCCTAATCTAAAAAATCCGATAAAGAAACCCTTTAACTATTGAATTTTGATAACTAATGCATTTCATTGAAAAGGAGTTGATGAAAACATGATATTATGCATAGAAAATGTTAATTTTATAATGAAAATGTGTTGGGTGTTAAAATTCAATAGTTTAGGGGACTATTTGTCGAAGTTTTTTAGATTAAAGGGCTATCTACAAAACTACTATAGTTCAGGTGGATTTATTGTCATTTACCCTTGTTTATATTTTAGAGGCATAAATTTACTAACAAATTTGATACAGAAACAACTGATTCATCAAAAAATATTGGGTAAATATATGATACGAGGGAAATGTATCGGATGAACTCAAGTTATTTGAATGGGTGTCACTCTTAAATCTTCTTGTTAATTGTATCATACATACCTGTTGAAATGATACACGATACGATAACACATCATGACACGAAATTATAAGTTAATGAGTTTAGGCTTATTAGATTTGGGTCAATATCGAGTCAACGTGATGGTCTCGTTAAGCTAAGAGTTTGGGCTTGAAAATGTTGAGCACCTGATTAGACCCGTTTGTACTCAATAAAATCCGCGAATACAATATTAACAATTTGTTGATAACTTATCTTGGATACATTTTGTAATATTTGTTATATTTATAAATTTGGATATGGAACACTTTGTTGTTGGGATCCTATTACTGTTAATATTTGGAATTTAGGATGTAAGAATTAATTATATTATGTTTTGATGAAGAATTTTAGTTACTTAGTGGATCTAAACGGATTGGGTCAGGTGACCTGTTAATAGTAGCGGTTCGTGTTTGAGTTTGTTATTTGGAACCAATTTGTTAACGGCTCGTGTATGAGTTGAATGTTTTGGACACGATCCCGTTATCACACGACAGGAATACGACCTAACACTAATACGACCCGTTTTTAGACCCATGAAACCATAGTTTTGTTGAGGAAACATAATTTTTGAACAATGTATAACTACCACTTTTAAATCGGCTTAGATCGGACAGAGACCAATAAGTGCCCTTTAAGGAAGAGTGATTTAGTTAGTATTAATGGTAATCCTAGGGATAAACATAGGTATAATTTTGACTTTGTGGGACATTGTAAAGAAGGACATGCTATCATGTGGTTTACCCATAAGTATGCAATGAAGAGAACAAAATGAAAAAATAAGATTTATGTAGTCGATCTCAGATAATTGGAAAAAGGCTTTGTTGAGTTGAGCTATGTATATTACCTTATTTTAGTGTGAATCAATCTGTATCTATACTAATCGCTCCATCCAAAAATAATAATCGCTATTGAAATATGATGATTTTTAAGACAAAATCATGACCAAAGGCCAAATTAAGACTTGTTCACTATATTGTGGAATTTGGTTCATTGATTACGTCAAAAATCGATAGCGGACTATTAATTCATGTTGTTTCACTATTAATTTGGGACAGAGGACTATTTATTAACTGAGAGGAATTTTAAGCGATATTTTTTGTCTACCTCTAAAATTACCAAAATACCCTTTCAGTTTATTTAAATAACTGCTTATGACTCATATTAGATTTCAACCGAAAGAATTCTGTGACGTTTTGATATAACGTTACTTTACTTCAATAATTTTTAAGATAATTAAATTCTAAAGGAATTAATTTCTCATATAATAGAAATTGATGTACGGGGCCAGATTATTACTCTTAGATAATTAATTAGGATAACTATGATTTATCTTATATCTATCATCTAGTTCATCGAAGATTATCTAGGGAATTTTGAATCCAAAAATTCACAGTATCTGTTAATTATTTGTTTGGATTACAACTGTACTTGGGATCCTGTAAATAAGGCATTTGGCCATCCATTATAATTCTAATTGTAATCGTTCGTGTGCACCAGTGGCTAGGCACATGCTATTAAGCAATCTTTCGTGTTTATTTATAAATGAAATCATGTTTTTCTGTTTTGTAGATGAAAGATGAGAGCAAAACCTACATGGTGGATGAAGCCCTTGTGGCCATGGGGTTTGGAAAATTCCAAATTCTTGTGCTTGCTTATGCTGGGATGGGTTGGGTTTCAGAAGCTATGGAAATGATGCTTCTTTCCTTTGTACGACCAGCAGTTTAGTCTGCATGGAATCTTTCTTCTCAATAAGAGAGCTTAATAACCAGTGTGGTTTTTGCTGGCATGCGGGTTGAAGCATATTCATAGGGGATTGTTTCAGATAACCATGGAAGGAGGTAAATGTTTTTTCTGTTATTTTATTTCTATGTGATCATTGCCCTTTTTGGTTCTAGTTTCCATAAATCTGTCCTAATTGGCAATTCGGGTTACTCGTGTCATAATTGAATTTTGATGCTTTGTGTTCGACTGCTTGTTTTAAGTACTAGTAGACCTAAAATAGGCATTTTTAGTTAATTTTGTCACCATGTTGTGGCATAATGGAGTTGTCTCATTAAATCGTGTTCTTGTGTAAAAAAAATTCTACCCTTACATGATTTGAAAATAGCTTATATAGTTCCCCCTTCTATTGAATCAATGGCTAATTACTAGTTAAACCGAACGCAGAACGAAGTATAGAAAATTTTGTTTATTCTAAAGAAGGGTGGAAATGTTCAAAGAGCTCATAATTTTTATGAAAGTAGCTCCACTAGCAACAATAAGGAGGGGTACATTTGGCCCTACCTAGGGGACCATTTCGTCGGGTAAGTGTGCATGTAGTGTGATTAAGAGTGCACAGGAGCATGGATAGTGAAAATATTTAGGACGAAGATTCATGAGCAAATGCAATGGAGAACAAACATAATCCTGGATAGGTCATTTCATGGTTGAGGTGGTGAAATGATAGAGTTGTGGAGAAGGGCTATTTTTATTCTAGCAGGGGAAAGTGATGATGGATGGTTGGAAACGTCCAAGGCAATCAAGGAAAATTTTCTTGGTGAAAAATTACAAAACCTAATTCAGATAATGAAGATGAGGAAATAAATGATTGGAAGATAAATTTCTGACAAGAAAATGCTTTTTCTTTCTAGCAGAGAAAGAGAAATTGAGTTTGCAGACATTCAGCAAATGAGATTACAGAAAACTCACGAAGAAATACGGATTGAATAAGCAATCATCCTTATGTATCTGAAATTAAGACTACAAAGAGGGATTGAATATTTTTTTTTATTTGTGACTCGTTATCGGTTCGGTGGGCTGCGATCCAGAGTCAACTCGGCCGATACCGAGTTGACTTGGCCGATACTTTGAACCATGCAAAATAGAGAAGATATCAGTTCATTCGATTGATTTGGGTGGAGGTTGTTGGCTGAGTAAGCGTTGGAAGAAGCATCAAGAGAAACCAATGAGAGATTTTTTAAAAGAAAATATAGATCGAAAAAAAAGTTTATGATCGACTTGGGTGGAGTGGTGGAGGTTCTTGGCAAGTGAGAACACGGACGGGAGAGAGAGTGTGCAAGAGCATCGATACCGAAACGAGTTATGACCAGATCACAATTGGGAATGAACATAATCCTCCCTCTTTCGCCATGATTTTCTGTTCGACACGATGCCAAAGACAATATGCTCGAACTAGGCTGAGGACGATATGTCACTTGCTGAAGTTGGGATATGAAGAAGCTATGTGGTGGGGATGAAAACTACTGATAAAACAAGGTAGACACGCATGTGCGAGAGGTTTGCCTCACTCCATATAAGGGGAATACGTCACTAAGGCTTTACCTCCAAAGAATTACAGAGATAATAATTGGGACTAATAAAGAACCCTAGAAAATAACTATAAAGATCTCAAAAAGTTATTGTAGCAAATACCAGCTGCAGTGTCACCCCTTTTTTGTCTTATAGTTGGAATAACCATCAGGTCCATTTTGAAGTCTCTTCATACTTTCAATGGCAGAACTGAAATAGAGTGAAAATCAGCATCATGAGAATTCTTAGAGACAAAAGAGGCTAAGGAATCAACAACACAATTAGCTTCTCTGTTATAAGGATACTGAAACAGAAGATAACATGTTCAAAGCTTTAACCTTTATATAGCAGAGATTGCTTGACATGCAGCAGCTTTAGACATTATTTCAACCGACAACTCAGTTAAGGTCCATAGGAATTTTATAAGTTCCTAGGGCAAGTACCATTAAAAGGTGATAAGTTGGCCTTAATAGTTTCTTAAGACCCTCTCCCCAGAAGATCCAGAGTTTCCCAAAAAACAATTGTCATTGGCAACCTTATATGTTTAACAACATTTAAGGGGGACAAATCCAAAAAAATTTCAAAAATTAATTAGCCATTTTAGAAGCTTCAATTTTAATACATGAAAGCAATATAATAATTAGAGCATGAACACTTGTTGACATTGGCAACAATTCAGAAGCTTGATCGATCACTTATTTAATTAGAGCCCCAATGACAGTATTAAATTCGTAAATTCTCGTGAAATATGGACTGATACATTAATCATTTTTATATTTGATCCTGGGGTTTTGAATAAACTAAACCTATACAAACACATATCGTAAAGCAGATCCTTTCATCTCAGGTCTTAAAATACTTTAAAAATTAAAAGTATTAAAACTTTTCCACATAATAATTTATATCTGCTCCGTGTAAAGTTTATAGTTAGTGAAAGAGACTGAATAATATCAATACCATAGTGTTAGTGTTAGTGTTAGCACACGGAATCACGCCTCTATTTTGCTAAAAATTCACCAGAAACCCCATTGATTTGAACAAAACTAACAACACTCCTTGATAAATGTCCCCCATTCCTTGATAAATGACTTTAAAATGAAGGGAATATTCAAATTACTCCCATCCCTTCCTTCAATATAAAATTGTTTTCAAATAATTTTTTTTATAAAAAGAACTTTTTAATGGAACATATGCTTAATATACCCATTTTTAAAATAGGTCACTTATTGTGGTGTGTGTGTGTGAATGAATGGGTAACATGTGAATGGCCCTACTTTTACAAAGTATATGTAATGCAGGTCACTTGGAGCGTGTTTGCAAGAACTTTAGTCGCAGAGAGAGAGAGAGAGAGTGGCGTTAATATTTTAGTTACATTGTTTTATTGAATAAACCTATATTATCTCTCTCTCTCTTTAAAAAAATGAATCCAGAAACCCAAGTCAATGCATAACTCATTATATATATGAACTAAAAGTAGCAATACAGAGCATTAATTGATGCTTAAGCTTCGACACCGCCTTGAGGCAAATGCCAAAGGTGTCCGCCTCGATCAATTGAGGCTTAAGCCTCAATCCTCCTCATGAGGCTTAGCCTCAAGGCATTTTTTCAGCTCCAGGCACGTCTCACAGCAAATTTTAAGACATTGGCATTGACTGCCATAACATTTGTTTCATTATTTGTCTAGTATCCTATACCGACCAATTGTGAGAGCGATGAATGAGTCCCTCCTTCGTCATATTATGAGCCACTATTGGTCGACGAATTGTGAGCGATGAAATATATCACTTTTGTCTAAAGAGCATTACCAGGAAAGAAGTTAGGTATAATTGATTGTGCATGAAAACTGGAGAATACTATTCGATATTACACAATGTTTTGTGGCTCATAAAGGTTCCACGACTATGTCATATATGTTTTTGACATGTCGTGAGTGCATTACATCTTCAGGGGTTGGGATGATTTTTATTTGGGATTAAGAGTGTTGATTCTGGTGGTGTTGAACTTACTAGGCATATACAATATTCTTTCGAGTGATGTGACTAGTCAGATCTCAAGCCACCATCTACCTAAAACCAATTGGTGTTAAGGAGGGTAAACTTTTAATCTTTTACAGGTTCACTAAACTTCGTTATCCTAGGGCACGACATTTATTGTATGCTTATTCCAGCACAATCCCCCCAACAAATGAAATGGATAAGAATCGGACCCGTAACCATTGGCTCTGATTCCACTGGCCAGATCTCAAGCCAACATCACACTTACATTCAATTGGTGTTAAGGTGGGTAAACTTGTAATATTTTATGGGTTCACTCAACTTCGTAGTCCTGGGGTAAGGCATTTATTGTACTCTCTAACAGTGTGTTTTGGAAATTAGGCGCTAACATAATAGGTGTCCCATTTTCAGGATACAAGTGAATGGGAGATTAAGAGAAGTTTTATATTTGACTTGTCTTATGTGGATTAGTGGGAGATCTTAATATATAGGTACAACCCCCTAGGTACCGGATTCTTTATCCATCCCAACTTATCCACCCAACCCAACCCATTAAGGTTGATTAAGAGTTTGGATAAAATTGAGTGTAAGACCTATAATTTTAGTACAACTACGAGTTGAAGTTAGATTGGTAATACATGTTGTAATCCCAACTGAATTGGGCCAATAAAGAGAGATTATATTCTCTATAAGAAGTTTCAATCTCTCGTATTGATCTTGTGGTTTTTTTTGTTAGAAATATTACTTGAACCCAAATTTTGCACTATGAGATGACAAATTTACATGCCTATTGTTATATTGCTCTTGGAAACCACTCCAAAAACCCTGAACTTATCCCTCTTTGGCCATTTAGTCATGGAACTCCAAAAGGACCCCAAAATAAGTCATTTTTTCCCTCTTGTAAACTTACTTCTCTTGGACACATTGTGCAAAGTTGGTCCACACGTAATTGCACAAAATAATTTAGCACGAGGAGCTCCATTGGCCCAAATTTTTCTACACAAAACTATTTAGCTCGGGGGGAAACATATAGCTTGTCCCACGGCAAAAATGACAATGGAGGTGAAAGGCTAAATTACTTAACTGTATGTTCTTGGGTTACCCATTGTGGATGATCTAAGAATTATGAATGTTTTCACCATATATCAAAGGAATCATGGTTTTGGGAGGATCTTCGTCTAGCTTGCAAAGGAGCCTTACTTTTTGTAATCCCCCCATCAGGGCGGCCATATCAATACTCTCTTCATAGTCTTCAACCTTTATTTTCTCGTTGTTGAAGCATGTTATGTACTCCCTTAAGGTCTCATTCTTTCCCTACTTAACATACAATATGAGCATCGTTTTCTTCCTAGGCTTCACTTCAAAGAAAAAATTATGTATGAACCTCTATGCCAAATGCCTGAAGTTTTCAATCGAGTTTTTATGGAGAGAAGTGGACCACACGTGAGCAGCATCGGTAAGTGTGATTGATAAGGCTCGACACCTCATCTCGTCTAAAACCAAGTAGATATCGGCTGCAGGCTGATATATCTCAACATGATTGACATGATTAGTGCTCCCATCATATTTTGGTGTGACTACTGGTAGCTTGAACTTAGTCAGGGTTTGATCAGTCACTACTTTTGCCACAAAGGGCAGCCTATAGTGTAGCCCCTCTCCACCATGTCTCAGCTCTTCAGTATATCCCCTATCTTATCCTCTAACTGCTGTATAAAAATATTCTGAGGCCTATCGGTCGCACTTTCTACCTCTCCTTAGGCTAGAATAACATTGTCCCCAGCCCCCTCTCTGTCGGCTGGGTTAATTGAGGGCTCCCTGCCAGCTGTTCTTTGTCAGTTGTTGACCTCATGTTCTTAATTTTATCGACCTCGATATGGTCTATGGTCGTCATATCAATCGTTTCTCCTAGAACCAACAATACTTTGGGATCTGGACAAACAATTTCTCAAATCACCTCCTGGGCCGAGCCTATCGAAGGCCAACCCTCTGTCTAGCCTATCCAAAGCTAATACCCATGGTAGATAATCTCGCCTCGGCCACCCACTATGCCCTCTTCTGTGTAGAATGGGATGCAATTTACCTTTAGATATATGATATGGCTTCCAATATTCCATCTCATCCCCGTTTTCGCATTGGTCATCCTGGAATTCCTTCCCTTGCCTCCCCTGGCATAAACACCTAGGGTCAGTAAGATACCTTTGTCTTTTTTATGAGGAAGATATTTGTACGGGGATTGGGGTGGTCCTCTGGCCTCAAGATCTGGAAGGCCTTCTTTGATGGCCGGAGTTATCATCTCATATCCGATACCGACAGGTCTAGTCAAAATATTCTGGCTAAATGGGGCGAGGTGCTCTTAGATCTTTTACTAGATGGCCACTAGTGATCATCATGCCGCTGCCACCTCAACCATTTTTAATTGGGTTGGGTCTTGTCTAGAGCTTGGGCCAATGCGAGGCCATATCTCTTGTGAACTGGAAGAGAGAAAAATATGGAGAAAAGTTTGAGAGGATCAACAGGAGCTCTTTCAATAGTGATACAGGCCTACCTGAGCGGAGCTAGATCACCACTAGAGAATTCGGTGAGTACAAGATAAACAAGGAGGAAGAAGAAGTTGCACTTCATTCCTACAGACGACGCCATATTAATGATATTAGAAATGGTATCACCAAGTCTATGTAATAAATGAACTCGAACTAGTATAAGAATGGAGTATATGCCTCATGCTTATATCACTACTCACTCACACACTTGTAGATATTCTCCATGTACACTTCACTCCACGTGCACCTAGGATCACTTATATCCACATTTTGCACACACCACTTAGAAATCCATGCTTAGGTGTAACTAACACACACCTTCACTTATAACACTTGTATATATCCATGCTTACTCACACTTATCACACACCACTTGTAGTTGATCCATGCTTAGGTTCACTACCACACACTCACTTGTAGATAGCTACACATCACTCACTCTCACATAATCCATGCATAGTATAGATTTATTTTTTTATACTTGTACATTATCCCCTGCTTGGCATGATGCTCATCAATAAAGATACTCCCTCCATAATATACTAATCAAGGATCATGCATCTTGCACACTACATCACCGAAGAGCATTGATATTGAACAAATTTTGTCTCGTAAATGGGGGATCACTTCGTGATGGGCGCTGGTCCGACAGGTCGAAGTTAGCCTAAGCCATATGACACTCACCTTCCATTGGCCAAGTAACTTCGACGTATATCGAACAGTTCCCCACGTATTGTATCGTTTGACCGAAGTCATGACGGGTCGGCATGCGGCCAAAATTTTCGCACAATTTTTAAAACGGGATCCTTCCCATGATCACGGTAACAAGTCCAACCATAGTTTTTACATATCTTTTCAAACACAATTTTCCTTGGCTCGGGTCCCGTCCGACATTTCTTTTTACATTTAGGTAAACCTAATACAAGTCAAAACCTAATAAACATAATAATAATAATCATGATGAGACCCTTCTCTAGTCCTTTTCCTCTTTCTTTATCCAAAAGTGTGAAAAATATTTTTTCCTTGTCTTATCAAAAATACCAAAAATATTTTCTTTCCTTGTACCAAAAGTATTTTTCCTCCCTTTTACCCCCAAAAAAATTGTTCCCCTCTTTTCCAAAACAAATGTAAAAAACATTTTCCTTCCATTTCACAAATAACAGTTTTCCTTCCTCTTTTTCCAAAAATAAATTCAATTTTTATCCTTCTCAGGCCGATTGCATACCCTTGGCTAGGCTCCCTGCTGGCTTCGGTCTTCAGTCAAACCTCTTCGAAGCTCCATCAGTCCCCTCACTTCCTCTGAATTTGAAATTCATTCGCTTTCCATGGAGAACATTGACCCAATAATGAATGTGCGTCCGGATTTGATGACGGCTCTAGCTCATATCGAGTTATGTATGAACACAAAATTTTGTTATTTCGATAGAAATGTTCCTGTTAAAACTAGTTTTGGCCCTCATAACATTACAATTGACTTGAGGTGAAAAATATATAGTTGTATACATGTGAGTTAGGTTTTTAACCCAACAAACGATGTGTGAAATGGAGGTCCGAGTAGGAAGTTATACCGAAATTACTAACCAAGGGAAAATTTGTCCATCGGTTTGAGTGGTAATTTGTCCTTTATACCCAACAAATGTCTTAAAGTTAATTGAATGACTTTATAGTCTTTATTCGAATGAGATGTAGTTGTTCATTCAAATGACCTTCAAATGAACATCGAACGATATTTCTCTATTATCAGAACACATATCATTTGAAACTCATAAGAAGTTAGTTCGAACAAGCTTGGTTATAGTTTGAATGAGATATGATGTTTCGTTCGAATAAACTCATGTTTCGTTTGAAGGGGATGTTGCCACCTTGAAAATCGTGTTTTTTGTAAATAGGTGTGCTAGGAAATTTTTAAGTTAAGAATTTTGGAAAATCACTTTCTAAAGTGAATCTAAAATCCTTGAAACCCTAGTTTCACCCATGTAAGGACACAAATTTCCAATTGAGTCCTTTGTTGTTTTGGCTCAATTCCGGACAAAAACGTTTGAGTCATAGGATAAAGTATATTGATCATCTTTCAAGCCTATGACGTGTTTGTTGAAGACGTAGCGGCCAAGTGTATAAAGCTTCATCAAAATTCCGAGTTTAAGTGCCTCGTTTGTACGTCATCAACAGTAGTTCCATGCTTCCAAAGTATGAAAGCATTTATGTATATATAGGAGCTTGGAACAAGTTTATATTGGGTGTTACGTTTTCAAAACTGTGTTTTGTTTTCAGATGTTCTCTATTAAAACTTATATATATAGTATATAATGTTTATGGGCTTAAAAAGAATTTTTTGAACATTCTGTGAGTTCGTTCGAAGTGTCGTTCGAACGAGATTGTCATTCGAACCACAAGTCGTTCAAACGAGATTGCCAACGACTTCCCATTATGGCATACTGGAACTTCGTTCGAAATGTCGTTCGAACGAGATGGTCGTTCTAACAAGATTTCTAACGAGCTTCTAACGAGTTCATACTGGAACTTTGTTAGAAGACTCGTTCGAACGAGAATTTCGTTCGAACAAAATGTCGTTCGAACGAGATTTGGTGGGAATAGGTTTTTGGCAGTTTTAAGCAGTTTTGCCCACTTTTCCACTTGGTTTTACCCCACTACTTTTTGCTGAATATCAATGTGCGGGAAACCATTTTTCTAATCTAACTTTTTCATATCCTACCAACCTCTAGAGAGTGTTTGAGAGCAAAATTGTTTTGGAAAAAGTTCATTGGTTTTGAGTGTTAATTTTCAAGGAGAAAATAATTTATCACTCTAGTTTACACCCATAGTTTTATTTATCCAAGTTCATATATATACATCTTGCATGGAGTTTGTCACCGGGTTTATCTCTACACCGAATTGAAGAGATTGTTTGGTTTTCTTCTACATCCCTTAAAGAAGAAGAGTTCATTTTGCTGCGGCATTCTCATGTGATAAAAGACACCACGTGTGGTTGACGGTGTACCTATTGTCCGATTGGTGAGTCCAAGATCGCGGTGGAGCTCTGTGGTTATCCACTAGGAAGAGGTGGTTACAAGAAGACGCGTCAAGGATTGAGAAGGTTCGAGTTGAGGAAGTAAGTCATCTGTCTTGTAAATGTAATTTCGTACTTAGCGGATTTGAGGCTAGGGCCATCCAAGGTTGTTTCCCGCTGTGGGTTTTTCCTCGTACATCGCGGCGTAGTGTGATTGATTTACTTTTATCTTGCATAATAACTTAGAACTCATGCTTAGGCTAACTCAAGATAAAATTGGTTTTAATTATCACACTGCATAATTAAATATTGGGTAAAGTTTATTTAATTCAAGTCTATTGATTAAAACGGGTTTGGCCTAATTTGGTAATATTGATAAATCTGACTTAGGCAAATTCTAGGACTCGGATTAATTAATTGGTTTAAGTGAAATTAATATTTGCGTGTGTTTAATTAATTTTCACTTGGGTTTAATTTTAATTTGAAATAGAAATTAAAATTTGGTATTTAAGTTGAACCATCACCTTTTATGCTTCCGCGTCTTTTTCAAAAAGGAAATTGATTTTAAAGTATAAAGACTTAGTTGATCTTACAATTTTAAGGGTTTAAAAACGGGACTGTTTCAAATTGGTATCAGAGCCAAAGCGATAAATTATTTCGTTAAGATCCTTTAAATATTTTTGGCTAAAATGGAATTTTCCCCATTTTCTAAATTTCCAATTTTCGATGGTTCTAACTACGCTAATTGGAAAGCGCGAATGAAATCGGCGCTAAAATCTATCGACGAGAGAGTTTGGATGTCTGTTGTTAACGGTTGGTCCCCACCAACTCACTTAGTTGAAAATGAGTGTGTTCCCAAGCCGGCCGATAGATGGACTGAGAATGAGTTTAAACTTTCTAATTTTAATTACCGTGGTTTGAATGCCTTGTTTAGCGTTGTCACACAGGATGAATTTCGACGTATTATGACATGTGAAACAGCTAAAGAAGCTTGGGATATTTTATAACTAACTCATGAAGGAACTAGTGTCGTTAAAGCTTCAAAACTCCAAAACCTCACCACTCAATTCGAAACTATCAAAATGAACGATAATGAAACTTTTGATGAATTTTATGCTAGACTTTTCGATATTGTCAATTCATCTTTTAATTTGGGAGAGAAAATACCCGACAACCGAGTTGTAAAGAAAATTTTAAGGTCCCTTCCCGATAGATTTATTCCAAAAGTGACCGTTTTAAATTCTTTACCAACTTTAGCCTCTACGAAATCAGAAGAGCTTGTAGGTGATTTACAAACCTATGAACTAGACATGTTTCCCTATAAAATTGAAAAGAAAATAGAAAAGGGCGTTGCTTTAAAAGCCCGAAAAGAGGTCAAACAAGTAGTAGAGAGCGAGAGTGATAGTGACTCGGAAGACATGGCTTTGTTTGCTCGTAAATTTAAAAAATTTCTTAAATTTAACAAAGATAAATTTAAAAATGATTATAAAAAATTTGAAACTTCTAAGCATGACAAAGTCGAGAAGATCCCTAAACCTATTAATGAAAATTTAAATAGGGACGAGTCAAATAGGTGTTTTGGTTGTGAGGGTTATGGCCATAGGGCTTCTGAGTGCCCCACTAAACTAAGGAAAGAGGGTAAACGACCAATTGCATATAATGCGACCCTTAGTGATAGTGATAAGGAAGAGGGACCCGATTCCCCCACTAAGCCTAATTTTGTGGCTTTTATGGCTAGTCATGTGAGTGATAGTGAGAACTCATCGATTGATGAAACTTTAACACATGACACTTCCAAGGTCATAGTTTATGATTCTCTTGTTTTTTATGATAGTGAGAGTGGAGAAGAAAGAGAGAGTGAAAATGAAGAAGAGGTTAATGTGAGTGAACTTCAAAATGATTTTCACGAACTTTATAAAGAATCTATTAGGTTAAAAAGAGCTAATTTGAAGTTAGAAGCTAGTTTGAAAGAACGTGTCAAGGTCGTTGATAATAGTATGTTGGTTGAAGACCTTAGGACACGAGAGAAAGCTCTTCTAGAGAAGCTTGAATATATAGAAGGCGAGAGAGATAGCCTTAGGGGTTTAATGGAATCCTTGAAAAATGAGCTTCTTGCTTTTGAAGAGCGAAATGTTTTATTAGAGACTAACATTTTAGAATTGCTGAATAAATTAAAAGACTCTAGTAATGTCAAATTTAATTTGGAGTGTCGTTCGGAAAAATTAGATAAAATATTAAGAACGGTTCAAATTAGAAATGACACTTGTGGTTTAGGCTTCAACACTTGTAATGAATCTACTCAAAAAGCCAAGACCAACGTTTTAGGAGAATCTACTAAGAAAGCATTTAGAGATCACTCCTTAGGTAAATCTTTTCGACATGTTTTTACTTGTACACATTGTGGTCGAAAAGGTCATCTTAAGAAATTTTGTTTTGATCTTAAACGAATTCCTAGAAAATCTCAACGTAATGCAACCAATGTATTTAGAACTCCTACACCCCAAGACAGTCATTCTTCATTAATTTGGGTTAGGAAATCCGACTTGGTTGCCTTGCAAAATAGGGTTTTTGATTCTCATTTACTTTCACATGCTTCCTCCCTTGCTAAATCCAAAGGATGAATGTGTTAGTCTTTGCATACTTTAGCTTATGTGCTTCATGCTATATTATCATGCTAAACGTATGCTTATTTAATCATTTTCTAGTCCTTACTTTATATCATATCACATGCTAGAATAATGATTTTTGTTTATCATTTGAAATTTTTTATCTCTTAATAATTTAAGCTTAATGAAAAATTCAAATGATTTTTGCTTTATCTTTTGAGTATATATTTTTATTTTTGGTTATAAATGTCAAAAACTCAAAAAGATTTTATTTTGTATGTATTTTGGTTTGACACACTTTAAGTGGCATATACTTGTGTTTGAATCCCTCCTTTAATGCTCCCATGTGGCTGGAACTTTTGGTTTAGATTGTCAATCCTTAAAATGTTCTTTACCATATTTTTATGGAGTAGTTGGATTTTGTGTTGGTTAAATGGATTCTATTTTTATATGCCTCTATTCACACATGCACGAGCTCTTTTAAAATTTTAATTTCATATGTATATTTGAGCTATGTGAGGTGTTCTCCTTCCAATCTTGTCATCTACATATTTGTGACTTAGGAGGACTAGTGCATGTCAAAATCCGTTGCACGTGAGATTTGTGTGAAAAATGAAAACATGATAAATATAAATGTGCACGGGGAAGGGTTCCGAAAGAACTTAGTGATCCTTTGCGATTGTAAGCCACCGTTTTGAATGGACCTAAAAGAAATACGTGGTCCAAAGGCCTAAAAACAGAAAATATGGCATTAAAAAAAAAATAATTGCCAAGGCCTATGTTTGATTGATATATTCATTCAAAATAAATATAAATGCTTATTGAGGGAGATTGTATGGTATATCAACGGTTTGCACAATATCCGTTTATCCTAGTTGCGTATTTCATGTCATGACTCTATTGGTTTATAGAATCATCAATATGCTAGGCTTGTATGCATTGTGTATGTTTGTTCATTGAGTTCAATTTATATTATCACATGAGGTTATATTCAAATTTGATGAAGTTTGCAATCAATTGAGAACTCCGTGAACATGTTTTATGTGATTGGGTCTAAATTTAATCGTTACTAGTTCACACACCAACACTTTCGTTTTCATATGACACATTTTTGCCATACGAGTGTGAAAGACTCATATTGTATTTTGTGTGTGTCATTTGTGTGTTTATATCTATTTATGTGTACTTGAGTTTCTTTGGTATATATTATGTATACATTTATTTGATATTTTTGTTTAGTCTTTGCCTTGATTTCTATTCCATATATGCTTTAATTCATACTTGGTATCCATCTTATTGCATTCTTTGTTGATATCCATGCTTAATAATTTATATATCATATTGGTATCATTTTATTGCATCCTTGTTGGTATCCGATGTTATTTTTTGGTTTAGTTAAACTTTTGTTTCCCATATGCTTTAACATTCTCATCACTATATGCACAATTACATGTTTTAGCTTGTTATCCCATTCTTTTATCCCATTCTTTAGCCTTTGTCTATTCCTGAACAAAAAGGGGGAGAATGATATAGGGGGAGATTTATCTTAGGGGGAGACGTCTTTCTAAGTAGGTCTTTTGTTTGATAAAGGGGAGAATTTCGTTTGATAAAGGGGAGAATTAAGTTAGGGGGAGTAATTATTTAATTGCATTTAATATTTTGATATTCCATATGCATTTGATAGTTTGCTTAAGTGTTCAGGAATACTTCAAACTGGCAACATTCAACATCGGCAAAGATATTGATCCTTTGGGTTGTTTGAGTCAAGCATTGTATTTTTATTTTGGGTGGGACTTTTTATTAGTCTAGTATAGCTTGACGGCCCTTTAGGATTTTTGTATAGTTTTTGTCCCGGAATAGCCAAAGGGGGAGATTTATAAGGACACAAATTTCGGATTGAGTCCTTTGTTGTTTTGGCTCAATTCCGGACAAAAATGTTAGGGTCATAGGATAGAGTATATTGATCATCTTTCAAGCCTATGACGTGTTTGTTGAAGACGTAGCGGCCAAGTGTATAAAGCTTCATCAAAATGCCGAGTTTAAGTGCCTCGTTTGTACGTCATCAACGGTAGTTCCATGCTCCCAAGGTATTAATGCATTTATGTATATATAGGAGCTTGGAACAAGTTTATATTGGGTGTTAGGTTTTCAAAACTGTGTTTTGTTTTCAGATGTTCTCTATTAAAACTTATATATATAGTATATAATGTTTCTGGGCTTAAAAAGAATTTTTTGAACATTCTGTGAGTTTGTTCGAAGTGTCGTTCGAACCACAAGTCGTTCGAACGAGATTGCCAACGACTTCCCATTATGGCATACTGGAACTTCGTTCGAAATTTCGTTCGAACAAGATGGTCGTTCTAACGAGATTTCTAACGAGCTTCTAACGAGTTCATACTGGAACTTCGTTAGAAAACTCGTTCGAACAAGAATGTCATTCGAACGAAATGTCGTTCGAACGAGATTTGGCGGGAACAGGTTTTTGGCAGTTTTAAGCAGTTTTGCCCACTTTCCCACTTGGTTTAACCCCACTACTTTTTGCTGAATATCAATGTAGGGGAAACCATTTTTCTAATCTAACTTTTTCATATCCTACCAACCTCTAGAGAGTGTTTGAGAGCAAAATTGTTTTGGAAAAAGTTCATTGGTTTTCAGTGTTAATTTTCAAGGAGAAAATAATTTATCACTCTAGTTTACACCCATAGTTTTTATTTATCCAAGTTCACATATATACATCTTGCTTGGAGTTTGGAACCGGGTTTATCTCTACACCGAATTGAAGAGATTGTTTGGTTTTCTTCTACATCCCTTAAAGAAGAAGAGTTCGTTTTGCTGCGACATTCTCATGTGGTAAAAGACACCACGTGTGGTTGACGGTGTACCTATTGTCCGATTGGTGAGTCCAAGATCGTGGTGGAGCTCTATGGTTATCCACTAGGAAGAGGTGATTACAAGAAGACGCGTCAAGGCTTGAGAGGGTTCGAGTTGAGGAAGTAAGTCATCTGTCTTGTAAATGTAATTTCGTACTTAGTGGATTTGAGGCTTGGGCCGTCCGAGGTTGTTTCCCGTTGTGGGTTTTTCCTCTTACATCGCGGCGTAGTGTGATTGATTTACTTTTATCTTGCATAATAACTTAGAACTCATGCTTAGGCTAACTCAAGATAAAATTGGTTTTAATTATCACACTGCATAATTAAATATTGGGTAAAGTTTATTTAATTCAAGTCTATTGATTAAAACTGGTTTGGCCTAATTTGGTAATATTGATAAATCTGACTTAGGCAAATTCTAGGACTCGGATTAATTAATTGGTTTAAGTGAAATTAATATTTGCGTGTGCTTAATTAATTTTCGCTTGGGTTTAATTTTAATTTGAAATAGAAATTAAAATTTGGTATTTAAGTTGAACCATCACCTTTTACGCTTCCGTATCTTTTTCAAAAAGGAAATTGATTATAAAGTATAAAGACTTAGTTGATCTTACAATTTTAAGGGTTTAAAAACGGGAATGTTTCAAATTGGTATCAGAGCCAAAGCGATAAATTATTTCATTAAGATCCTTTAAATATTTTTGGTTAAAATGGAATTTTCCCCATTTTCTAAATTTCCTATTTTCGATGGTTCTAACTACGCGAATTGGAAAGCGCGAATGAAATCGGCACTAAAATCTATCAACGAGAGAGTTTGGATGTCGGCACTAAAATCTATGGACGAGAGAATTGGAAAGCGCGAATGAAATCGGCACTAAAATACAGTAGGCAATGGGATGCTACTTAGTAGCATAAAAGGATTGTTTGAATAGGATTGGGAAATGCTCTAAAATATGAACTTTCATAGTAACTGGTTATGATGACACTGTAAAAGTAGGTAGGTCCAGTGTTTGAATTCTTGGCCCTAATGATGAGGAGCTTTGCCAGACCAGCTTACTTTTCTTGAGAGCATGAAGATAATAAAATGCCCTTTTTCCAGAAATTTTGGTGCCTTGAATCTATTTTCTTCTTCTATAACTTGGTTCATTTTATCCTTTCCTTTGTACCTATGCAGGAAAGGGTTCCGCACTATAGCAATGCTTGCTTCTGGAGCTGGTCTTTTAAGTGCATTTGCTCCAAATTTAATTTCATTACTTATTCTTCGTTGTTTGGTTGGTTTTGGTTTGGGAGGTGGACCTGTACTCTCGTCCTGGTTTTTAGAGTTTATCCCTGCTCCAAGCAGAGGCACTCGAATGGTTGTTTTTTCAGCTTTCTGGACCCTTGGAACGATTCTTGAGGCTTTGCTTGCATGGGTAGGTTATGGCGTCATTTTTTTTTCTTTTGGTAGGTAGCAATATTATATTTATATGAAAAAATTTCACCAAGTGGGGGAAAAATATGAAACAAAACTAAAAAGCCCCTCATGTCACAATCTCTATCTAACTCCAAAGAATACAAGCACAAGTTTTGAGAAGGAAACCCTAAAGAGATGATAGCAAATTAATTATCTTTCAAATCAATTATCATCTCCTTGTTACCGAAAAAAATGTTACAATGCTATCATATGAACCAAAAATAGCTTAAATAATAGATAAATAAAAATAAAAATAAAACAATCAACCAAAACATAGTATGCCCAACCTTTAGCAGCGCTATTTCATCATAGACACTACGTACCAACTCCACTCACATAAAATTCTTGAAACAGCTTATTACAAATAAACCATGTAATCCTACTATGAAGGAACAAGTGGTCTATGCAGCCTTCTTTTTTGAAACACGTCTCAAGTTTTGACCATGGTAGCGACCACTCACATACCTGAATTTTCTGAGTTGCTAATAAATTTCACTCATTAAAACTCCCCCCATCCCAAATTAATAGTTCATGTTTGAAAGTCAAACTTTCAAAGAAAACATTGTAGGCTAATTAATGGCTAAAACTAAATTTTACTTGAATATCATGAAATTTGATATGTTGGTTTTCTAAGTTCACTTTCAATTTGGGACGTCCTAAAATGACATGTCGGACTCTTAACATGCGAAGGGGGGAGTACATGATTTCTGCATTTGTTATATTCTTTTTCTCGACATATTCTCCTAATTGCAAGTTGTTATAGGGGACATAGAGATCCAAAAATCCCCAAGTTTTTATGATATTGTACTCATTCTTTCTATGTACAACTTAAAACTTTTAACTTTTTTCTTTTGTTTTCTATCCACTGTCCAAGAAACTTGATACATTAGTATTTGTTTCCTATTATTTTATTTTACCGACCAAAAATGTCTCTTCTCATCGCTTGCATCTTTACTAGATGTATACGAGGGTTCTGTTTGAACAACCATAGAACACTATCTATCATCCAATTATTTTTTGTTATTTATTTAGTGCTGCTTTCGGAGGAGTACGTTTTTAAGAAAAGTGAACAAAAGAAGAAAAAGAATGTTTATGCAACGACCTTATTGACATTCTCTCACTCTGGTTACCATAAACCTTATTAATTCGAGCAGATGCCTCCCTTTTAACCTTAATAATCTCTCAAAAATAATCGTGATTATTTTAGCCACAAGCTTTTGATTGATGGCATCTCGTTTCCTGTAATTCTCCATTTGAAGTTGCTTGGGGACTTCTTTTATTTTTGTTATCTATCGCCAAACCTTCTCAATGTCTGAAATTGTTCAGGATTAACTTGTGGTTGTCCCATAATTGTTACTTGACAGACGCGAATTGCTCGTTGTAGAGGTTGCATGAATTGGGCTCAATTTCAAACTCTTTGATGGCTCGGATAAGTTGGCACCAAAAGGAGTGCTATGGGCTTCAATAGTATCATTCTCTCATGGGCTTGTATCCAGACCATTTATTGAGTTGTCGGTAGATATTGCCACTCATTTGTATCATCATCTGCTCATTAGCAGTAGATATTGCCACTATTTTGGAGATGCCAGCCAGTTATTTACCTAATGTCAACTAATTTATCCTCAAAAAATCATGCGATCCCATCTTATCTGTGAATTCAGTAAGATACGTTATACCCAAAATTTCAAACGCGACTCATCCAACACTGTAACTATGGGAGAGATTAATGGAATGACTCCGATATACTTGCTTGGGTTACAAGACAAATAATACCGTTTGGCAAAATCTCAGTCAACACTTCCCTTCTATACCAGACTTATGAATATTCTTATCGCCAGCTAAAATATGCATCGGTATTATTCCTGCACCTGGTTCGTAACAGGCATATGATGATCATGATGTTCCTCTAAAATTTGGTGTGGTTTCAATGTCGAAGGTTCTGCATTGGATTTGGAACTGTTCAGAATTGAAGCACCGGCCACAGGACTTTACCCATCAGCAGACATTATTGGATTCTAGGAAGGGAGCTTTCTCATCATTGTTGATGCTCCTTTCACCCGAATTACTTACATCAGCACTGCTTCTGTGGGTGGTGTTTTTTGGGAATCCATTTTCGTACAATGGGCTCGTTCTGTTAACGATAGAGTTAAATAACAGACATAGTATCTGTTTTCCAACCGAAATGCAGTCTAAAGAGCCCTAGTCCCAGGATGTTAGTTACAAAAATGTCTTCATCGCTAGTTTTGCAGGTACATCCATCTCTCTCTCTCTCTCTCACACACACACACACACAAATATATATATATATATATATATATATATATATATATATATATATATATATATATATATATATATATATATATATAAATGGTCATCTTTGTGTGAACCCTTTTATAACTATAGTCATTTTTATTTTTAGAATGACAGGACGAACAATTAACAATAAAATTATGTGGGATCAGACTCAAAAATTATGTTCATACGAGACAAAATTCCTGTTCTCAATTTATTTTACTCATGTTCAACAAGAAAACGTGTTGAATGATTTGGTGTTTGGCCTCCATTAATTCTTTATTGTTGACTTTGGCCCCCAACCTTTTCATTTCTTGGGGTATGGTCCATAAATGACTTTTAATGACGCAAAAAGTGTAGGTTTTACAAAGCGTCGCTAAAAGTCATGTTGGGGTCAAACCCCACAAAATGATAACTTGGGTGCTAAAGTTAGTATTGAAGAATTAAGGTCGGGAACACACCAAATGGCTCATGTGATTTTTACTATAATTTTAACTTTGATTTGCTTCAAGAGTTTTCGGGGATTCTTCTATCAGCCACCGCAATTCATAAGCTTGGTCGTAAGTTCACGGTGTCGGCTATGTTCTTCCTCTGTTTCATCTTTTTTCTCCCGTTGGTGTTTCATCAGCCTGAGGGTATAACGACAGGACTTCTATTCGGTGCTCGCATATGCATTACAACAACTTTCACTGTTATCTATATATATGCTCCGAAGGTAAGTCAAACACATTATTTTATAAATTTCATAAAAATCTAGGGGTGGAAGTTCATTTGCATCATGTCATTTCGTGTTTGTGTTAGGTATCAGTCGACATGATTAACCAATCGTGTTAAATGAGCAAACACTAACTTGGCCTATTTATCAATTGTCGACACAAACACGCGACACGTGACCCAAATTGACATTCATAAAAATGTAGCATGCGGACGCGAACATGTAGACTATCATTTATATTTTGTATATATTACTAGGCAAAAAAAATAACATTGTTCAGGTATTTTAAAAATATTATACTTTGACCCCTTTAATTAAAAATGGTTATTTCGTTTTTGTCCCCCATTAGTTTTGGGGATTAACCCCCAATTAAAGACTATTGTAGGATTAACCCCCATTTTTCATTTTCAGTGATACTTTTTTTGAAAAAATGTGTCACTAAAAATATCAACAAAATTCAAGAAGTGTTGCTAAAAGTGAAAAATGGGGTTAATCCTACGATTTTTTTAATTGGGGGTTAATCCCCAAAAGGACAAAACCATTGAGGGCTAAAACCCAAATAACCCATTAAAAACACATGTTTACCAAAAAAAAATCACATTTTGAGCTCTTTTTTATTGGGAGTAATTACATTAGTCTTTGAAAGGTTATGAACATGTCCTCTAGCATGTCACAATGTGTCAAAATATAAAAGGCAATTTATAACACATTAGGTGTGTTTGAAAGGTGTTGGAAATGGACACCTGACTTCTGACTTCTGGGAGAGTGTCGGTTTTCTATCATACCACACGCATAGCTCATTAACCACAAAATAAGTTTAGCATCCTATTTTTTTGGCAAAAAATCATACCACTCGTCCTTTTCGAAAACTAAAATTTCATTGATTTTAAATACGAGGTACATATTCGTAGAATATCATCATCTAGAATTTTATGTGATAGCAGAACAAGATATATGCATTATCATAAGAATATTAGTTAAAAATTGATAAGTAATATTATGTATACCCTTTTTTGTTACCCATGTGTCAAACACACTTTGACTGGTGTTTGTAATGGGTTCATGTGAATTACAAACACCAGTCAGTGTGTATTAGACACATTAGCCAGGTAACACAAAAATGTCACAGAAAAAGAATATGTAGTATTACTCAAAATTTATATTTGTATCATTTTTGGGTTATTTGTACGTGATGCCAACCCGAACCTTCTATTATATGCGTTAGTAGTCGTGTTATTTTTTCGGTTTGCGTCGACTAATGGTCAACCCTAATCCGCTAACTTCGTGTCGTGTAAAAAATTGCCACCCCTAGAACAACTGATAATTATTCATTTGAACCTATTTTGTTTGAGCTTTTTAGTACAAAAAAATTAACTTGTGTTTTTTAAACTGTCAAGATACCCTACTTAAGCGAGAACAACTTACTTCAGTGATAACAACTGGTGTTGGAGTGGCAAGCTCAATGGGAAGAATTGGTGGAATGATATGTCCTCTAGTGGTTGTAGGTTTGGTACATGGGTGTCATCAAACTGCATCCATTATTTTATTTGAAGTTGTAATTTTTGTCTTCGGTGTATCAGTATTGCTTTTCCAACATGAAACAAAGGGACGTGAATTAAGTGATAATTTATCTAGTTCAATACATGTTAATACATTAGACTGAATTGAGCAGTGTGTTTGTTCATTCAAGTGATATTCAATTGTAAAATGACTAAATGTGACATTTTCTAGTTCATATATATTTTACTAGGGAAATTTAAAACCAAAGACATTTCCTCACCTATATGCCCTTGTACTCTTGGGTCGTACATGTTACGTATCACGTGAACATGACGTGCAGGGTCTCTCAGAACGCATTGTTATTTACGTACACCTTACACTAATTATCGTTTTTGAGATAACACTAGGATTTCAATAATTACACATATCGCCTTATGGACTAATATCTAACCTTAATTAATATTTCGAGTTGTGTACTCCATAACCAATTTTGGGTGGAGCAAGTTCCCCACTTCAAGTTTTTGAATTACACTTTTTTTTCCTTGTTTATTTTATCATTTTAACAAAGCACCCTACTCACAATTTCAATTAGTTTCCATCTTCTATCGTGTTACTCGTAAAGAAACACAAGTCAAAATAATTGAGTCTTCACTAATGAATTTTAATCAATGAATGCGATATTGTCAGGGTTATTGAACACCACTTGCCACTATTTATCTTTTCAAGTTCATCAAACTATTATACACGAGAGAGGTGCTACATGCAACGGTTTTGTGTAGCGGGTGTAAAAAATGCTTGTACCGTTGTCTAAAAAAATATACACTTTATTTTTTTAGTCAACGGTACAAGCATTTTGTGCACCTGGTGCACAAAACCGGTGAAACTATCATTTTTCTATACACGGTGTAGGCTAACTGAGAGCATTACTAACAAATGTATTTCCTCACTAATGCAACTGTAAACCATAAGCTTATTGATCAACTAAACATAATTTAATGCATTATTCTACGCAATGACTAACAAAATAAATACTAAACAATCCACGCTCATTACCCATGGCCATGGACATGTCTTGAAACATAAGTCCATGTAGAGCTATATTTGTATAGATATACAAACATATAGTGTCTAGCTCAGGTGCGGACGTGTCCCATGTGGACACGGTGCAAACGGATTTTTAAAAAATAGCTCTCGATATTTTTTTGAAGTGATTTTCTTATAGGTTATGAACATTTCAATGAACCCAGAAAAAAAATCAACTCAAAATAATTTTTTTGCTGTTTTAATAAAATCCCTCAAAATCTGTTGATTTTTTTTTGTGGGCTCATTGAAATGTTAATAACACATAAAAAAATACTTCAAAAAATATCGGGAGCTATTTTTTAAAATTTGTCTGCACCATGTCCGCATGGGATACGTCCGCACGTAAGATGGATTATATATATATATATATATATATATATCCAATGTTTAGGGCATTAAAATCAACACTAGTAAATTACAATGTTAATATATTTCTCAATGTTTTCAACTTTTGGACTTCACAACCCAAACAAATCCCAATTGCAACATGAACAAATAGATGACTAGTTTTCTTAAGGGTGGCAATTTTTGGCAATTATTTACTTGCTATAACCGAGTTGAAGAAAGAAACAAGGGGGAAAATGATAAATTTTCATAATGCCTCGATGATTTGGATGCCAAAATAACCATGTTTTCAAACACTTCTTTTGCATCTAGCATTCTCTAGTTTGGTATTAAAATTTGACAAATCCAATTAAGATTTCTCAAAGATATCATACACCATTGTTGATCTTTCTCACCAATATTATCTCCTTAGAAGTCTTCAATGAATGCACTAAGAGACTAGACAAATAAAGCAATATCGCAAACTACGATTGTCGTTTTTCCTACTCATTTCATTATACTAAAAAAACGAATAACTAACCTCCCCATTTTGCCAGATATTGTCGAAAGACAAATCATACTTGGTTGATTTTCACATGAGAGGGTCAATCATCATCCGAATGATTGCTGGAAATCACACAAAAATACCCTATGAGGCCTTCAGTCTGATCACTAAAAAAGCATGCTCGGACCCCATTCCCTTGTTGTCACTTCCGATGAGTTTTCTCTTTCCAATTATACGGGATCACCTATCACTGTCAGTGATCTTAAAGTAATTTTCAATAGGTTAAATGTACATATGATTCATAGCCCCTACCCTGGTAGTCACCTTAAGTAATTCTTCATGAATTCTTTATTTAGCTTGTATTAATGACATGATATCTAATACTAATGTCTTATCCTCCAAAGTTACTACTCCCCATACACCATACACCATACATTCATACGACCGACATATTATATAGGCTTATTAGTCATATCAGAAATATCTCTACCTTAAGTGTCTCGCCCTTTGACACTTTTCTTATACCTAAAATTACCTTAAATCTTATATATGTTGGCCGATTATGAACTTGGACTTACAGTCATCTTCTCTTATTCTGGTTATCATATGAAGGATCCTCAAAGAGGAAAGACCCTCGGGATATTTCATAAAATTTACTGCTTATTCGAACTCATTAAACTCTATGCATTTCCTACTACTCTTCTTCCATAGTTAAAATTGTTAAATCAACATATTCCACTTCGTATTTAATCTTTGGCATGAGCAGTTGGGTCATGTGTCTGTTGGGCAACTCACTCTCTAGTTTTTATGGGTGGGTTAGGATCTCTTAAAAATAATGAGGACACATGTTTGTCGTGTGAGCTTGTAAAACAACCAACTATATCTTGTAACATAAGAAATTTTCTTGTGGTTGGTATCTGCTATCACCCACAGGTTGATGGTCAAATATATATGCATTACAACAACTTTCACTGTTCTCTCTCTCTCTCTCTCTCTCTCTCTCTCTCTATATATATATATATATATATATATATATATATATATACTCCGGGGGTAAGTCAAACACATTTCTTTATTAATTACATGAAAATTTAGGGGTGGCAATTCGTTTGTATCATGTCATTTTGTGTTTGTGTTAAATATCGGTAGACGTGCTTAATTAATCGTGTTAAATTAGCAAACACTAATCTGGCTTGTTGATTAATTATTGACACAAACACGCACACGACCCAATATGACATTCATAAAAGTGTAGGACGCGAACACGTAGACTGTCATTTATATTCTATATATATTACTAGATAACATTGTTCGGGTATTTTAAAAATATTGTACTTTGAACCCTTTAATTAAAAAAAGGTTTATTTGGTTTATGGCCCCCATTAGTTTTGTCTATTTGGGATTGTAGGATTAATCCCCATTTTTCACTTTCAGCGACACTTTTTTGAAAAAATGTGTCACTAAAATTATCAAAAAAATTCAAAAAATGTCTGTACAAGTAAAAAATGGGGTTAATCCTACAATTGTTTTTAATTGGGGGTTAATCCCCAACCGGACAAAACTATTGGGGGACAAAACCCAAATAACCCATTAAAAACACACTTTTACTAAATAAAAAATCACATTTTGAGCTTTTTTTTATTAGGAGTAATTATATTAGTCTACGAAAGGTTTTGATCATTTCCTCTAGCATGTCACAGTGTGTCAAACTATAAAAAGTAATTTAACACTCTAGGTGTGTTTGAAAGGTGTTGGAAATGGACATATGACCTCTCGGAGAGTATCGATTTTCCATCATACCACACACATAACTCATTAACCACAAAATAAGTCTAGCATCCTATTTTTTGGGCAACAAATCATACCACTCATATCCTTTTCGTAAACTAAAAGTTCATTGATTTTAAATATGAGGTATATATTAGTAGAATATCATCTAGAATTTTATATAATAGCAGAACAAGATATATGCATTCTCATAAGAATAATAGTTAAGAATTTATGAGTAATATTGTGTATACACTTTTCTGTGACCCTTTTTTGATACCTGGCTGATATGTCAAACACACATCAGTCGTTGTTTGTAATGGGGCCATGTGAATTACAAACACTAGTCAATGTGTATTAGACACATCAACCGGGTCACAGAAAAAGGTATACGTAGTATTACTCAAATTTTATATTTTTATCATTTAGGGGTTATTTGTTTTTTATGATAACCAGAGCAGTCTATTTTATGCGGTAGAAAACATGTCATTTTTTCGGTTTGCATCGAGTAATGATCAACCCTAACCCGCTAACCTCATGTAGCTTAAAATTTTGACACCCCTAGAAAAGCTAATACATATTCTTTTGAAACTATTTGTTTTTAAGCTATCAAGTACAAAATAAACTTGAGCTTTATTTTTCAAACTATAGATATACCCAACTTCAGGGCGAACAACTGGTGTTGGAGTGGCAAGCTTAGTGGGAAGAATTGATGGAATGATATGTCCTTTAGTGATAGTGGGTTTGGTACATGGGCATCATCAAACTGCATCCATTGTATTATTTGAAGTTGTAATTTTTGTCTCTGGTGTATCTGTACTACTTTTCCTACATGAAACAAAGGGACGTGAATTAAGTGATGGTTTATCTAGTTCAATACATGTTAATACATTAGACTGAAATGATCAGTGTGTTTGTTCATTCAAGTAATATTTATTTGTAAAATGACTAAATGTGACATTTTCTAATTCACATATATTTTACTAAGGAAATTTAAAACGAAAGACATGTCCTCACCCACACGCCCTTGTACTCTTGGGCCCTACATGTTACGTATCATGTGAACATGACATGCAGGGTCTCTTAGAGCGTGTTATTATTTACGTACACCTTACACTAGTTGTCATTTTTGAGATAACACTAGGATTTCAATAACTACACATAGGCTCTTATAGGTTGATAGAGACCCTGAATTAATATTTAGAGTTGTGTATTCCATAACCAATTTTGGGCGGCGCAAGTTCCCCACTTTAAGTTTTAGAATTACATTTTTTTCGTTGTTCATTTTATCATTTTAACAAAGCACTCTACTCACAATTTCAATTAGTTTCCATCTTCTATCGTCACCTGTAAAGAAACACGTATCAAAACAGAAGAGTCTTGACTCATGAATTTGAATCAATGACTGCAATTTTGCCAAGGTTATTGAACAACACTTGCCACAGTTTAGGCCTTCAAGTTCATCAAACTGTTATACACGGGAGAGGTGCTACAAGCATCAGTTTTGTGCACCGGGTGCACAAAATGCTTTTACCATTGACTAAAAAATACACACTTTATTTTTTTAGTCAACGGTATAAGCATTTTGAGCACCCAGTGCAACTATCATTTTTCTATACACGGTGTAGGCCAACTGAGAGCACTACCAACAAATGTATTTCCTTACTAATTCAACTATAAACCGTAAGCTTGTTGATCAATTTAGTTAAATTTAAAATTGCATATTAAACAAACATAATTTAATGCATTATTCTCCGCAATTACAGATGGAATAAATATTAAACAATCCATACTCATGGACAAGTCTTGAAACATAAGTCCATGTAGAGATATATTTGTATATATATACACATATATAGGGTCTAGCTCAGGTGAGGACGTGTCATGTGCGGACACGGTGCATACGAATTTTTCAAAAATAGCTCCCGACATGTTTTTGAAGTGATTTTTTAAGGGGTTATGAATGATATACCCGCATATACCCTCGGCCAGGCCGAGGGAGTACTCCACCTGGGCGAGGCCAGGATGACCCCTCATCAGGCACCCGACGACCCTTCAAGGGTCCGACCCCTCATCAGGCCCAGACGACCCTTCAAGGGGCCGACCCCTCATCAGGCCCAGACGACCCTCTAATGGGTCAACCCCTCATCAGGCCCAGACGACCCTCTAAGGGGCCAACCCCTCATCATGGTCCAGACGACCCTTCAAGGGGCCGACCCCTCATCAGGCCCAGATGATTCTTCAAGGGGACGACCCCTCATCATGGTCCAAACGACCCTTCAAGGGGCCGACCCCTCATCAGGCCCAAACGACCCTTTAAGGGGCCGAGTCCCTCATCATGGTCCAGACGACCCTTCAAGAGGTCGACCCATCGTCAGGCCCAGACGACCCTTCAAGGGGCTGACCCCTCATCATGGTCCAGACGACCCATCAAGGGGCCGACCACTCATCAGGTTCAGACGACCCTCCGAGAGTACGACAGTACAAGGCCTAAATTTGGCCAGACTCTCTACCTAAAGGAACTTTGCCCTCGGCCTCATATCATAGGCCGAGGATGACATCAACACAACGCGTGGTTTGGGAGACGCGTGGAACAGTGCACGTGAGACTCACATGGCACGTGGAAGATCGTTATAATAATATCACCCCCTCACGGGAAGGAATATTATGTCATCATTTGGTATCTACAGGTGTCAACAGGAGATTGGCTAGATCATCAATCACATGCACCATCCATACTTGGGGGATACACTACACCCCCCAAGACCTATATATACTTATCACCTACAACCCTACAAAATGACCGATCGATAATTGAAAACCCTAGCTAAAACTCTGCTTGTACACACAGTAGAGAGAGAAAGTGAGCTTATGTGCATTGTATCCAAGGCCATTAGTGCCCATACTTAGTGGATCACATACTCACAGTAGATGTAGGCCTAATTGGCTGAACCACTATACATCATTGTCTTATTCCTCTTATACTCATCTCCTTCTACACACTTACACACTTATACATGTACATCTCTATGGCTGCCATGGTAAATCTATTTGAGCTCACCATCACTTATCTGGTGGTGCTGAATCTAAGCATCATCAGTTTGGCGCCGTCTGTGGGAACGAGAAGACATCTCTTCCTTTATACAGATTGACCTTACTGGGCACTCTGGTGGTGAGCCAACTCTCCCCCTGTGTGGAGACGTTTCATCATTGAAAGAGACTGACCGAGCGGAAAAAGTGTGTTCGTGTGAGGACACAATCGTTGTGTGTTTCGCCGCCGCGATACAAAAAACCTAAGCTACTACTACACTTGACAAGCAAGCACAGCGGTAAGTCGGGTATCGTAAGAAATCCACAGGGAGTGATTGAATTTTAGATTTTAATTGTTTAATTACTTCTGGAATAAAAGTGTAAAATAAATAAATGAAAAGGTGATGGTTGGGAATGGTGACAAAAGAAAAAGAATAAGTTACGCTACGCAAAAGTAAAGCGAGGATCGGGATCACATACACACATTCACGGGCTAAACAACTACTAATTAGAATTTTGATTCGAAAACATTTAATCGATCATTTTCAATTAAGCATAAACATCACGCAATAAGGAATTTAAGCCAAAGTTGCGAGATTAAACATTTAATCAAAAATGGTCACACGCGGATTAAATTCGGATTATCGCTATAAACACTAAAGTTGCGTGACAAATAAAGTTAAACGCATAACAATCCAACTTTAATACACGCGGTTTCCATTAAATGCAATTTTACACGAAACCCTAACTTTCGAGGTCCAAACTCGTAAATGGCGTAACGAAATCCCGACCCTATTTATCTAAGGGCGCGACATGGAAATAAACTAAATTAAACTAATTAAACTAGGAAAGCAAGAAATAAAGCAAGTAAACTAATTAATAAAGCATGTAAACTAATTATCAAAGCAAGAAATTAAGAAATACAACTATATTAATAAGCTTACATACATCAAAGTGGGCAAAACACCCAAAGTGGTGGAGTAGGGCAAAGCTCCATACAAACCCTAAACTAATGTGAAATGTAAGATGATCTCCTCAAAAGGAAGAGAAAGAGTATTTATACAAAAACAAATCCCATGGAAAAATTGTAAATAAAAGGGAAAATTGCCAAATATCAGCAGGGCCGAATCGATTCGGCATTGGGCCGAATCGATTCGGTTGGAGAATCTCTCGAGACTGCCAGCGAGGCGAATCGATTCGGGTGAAATCCGAATCGATTCGGAATGGTGGGCGAAACGATTCGGCTGGAATCCGAATCGATTCAGAAACAGAGGAATTGGCATACAGTCTCCAACCGAATCGATTCGCAAAAGGGGCGAATCGATTCGGACCTACAGGTCTTGAATTTTTCCTTGATTTTGGTTGGTTTGAAATTCTCTTCCGCTCAAAAGCCCGTAACTTCTTCGTTCGGACTCGGAATCGCGCACCGTTTGCGGCCACGCGAAGCTTGTTCAGAGTGATTCAACTTTCGTGAAGACATTGGGCCAGTTGCCCAAATTTTAAAATGACTAAATTGCCCTTGCGCGTGCGATTGTGTACGGAACTTCGCCGGAATGCATCCAAACTTCATACTAAGCATCCAAATACCTACAAAAGCTCAATTAACCCCTGCAAAACATGTTAACATGGAAATCCGAGGTTGTCTGGTTAACGAGCATAAATATAGGGATTAAGATACCCGAGGGGGCTAATAACGCGTAGGTTAACGGGTGAAATACGCAATATTTACGCTGTATCACACCCCCTAACTTACACATTGCTAGTCCCTAGCAATGAAATAGGAAACAATAAGAACTACAAGAAAACCAAAAGCATGATACAAGTACAAAATGGGATTAAAAAGTAATAAAAATATAAGGCCACTTTCGCGGGTGAACGATTGCATTTAGCATATGCAATAAGTCGTTAAACCCCTAGGTTACCCTAGTGGACGAGTGTCGTCTCGTGAGGGTTTTCAGGGATGAAACCCACACACATCATATGGTTTCCTCAAAATATGCCCAAACCAACATGCGAGAAACTCAACAACAACGAAAAAGATTTCAAACATGTAATTAACACATTGAACGAATTCAAGCTAAAGTCCGTTGTTATTAACAAGTTGAATGCACCTAATAGAATTGAAACTTTAAAAGTGGGAGGGGGGAGAGAAAATGCAAAATATGATTTGGCAAAAAACTTATATAAATCGGATACTAATCAAAGAAAGCATACATTCAATCCTCACGGGCATTACGCTCAACAAATGAAATCACTCGGAATGGGAGGTAATACACGGGACATGTGGGCATAAAGAGTAAATGTAAATGGAAACTAAGCCGCACACATGTCACAAATGAAGAATGCTATATATAAACTGAAAAATTGTAATCTCAATGAAAGATACCACTCATCAAAAGAGGCGAAATGCATTTTCACAGATTATCAAAACTATTATGACTTTTAAATTAAATGCACCCTAAGATCACATAAGACTTTATAGGGTTGTAATGTAGGTTTGGGGTTAAGGTACGAAATGAAAGGTATATGTACGGATTCAAAGTGTTCGGAGATGAAAACTTGGAATAATGGGAAGGATGCGGGCAATATCAAAAATGGAAAGTAACTTCCAAACAAGCATTAGATATAACAACTGGAGAGTAATCAAAGCTTATTGAACTATACACAACATATACGACTTTCTCTTTATTTTCTTTTCTTCTTTTTCTCACTTTTTCTTTTTTGTTTTCTTTTGCTTTTTGCTTTCTCTTTTTCTTCACTTTTTTCACATCACTTTTCTTTAATTTTCAAACTCTCATATGCTTAAATTGCAACCACACTACAATAACATCATTCAATCCCAAGTATCATTCCAAACAAAGGTATGGAAAGTGTATGTATGGGCTAAAACTCCAATGCGGAGTTGGTTATGGGAATGGGGTTATGAAACGAAAGGCTATATTTTGGCTCAAAGGGGTTGACTAGGGAAACATATAAGGTGAGGTCAAGGCAAATGTGGGTGATATAACAAATAGGGCCTATGATCATTTCCAAAAGTTTACGAAATTCTCAAGTCAAAATAATATATGAAAATCATGCTCAAGTAAAACATTTCGAGTATGAACTCAATTAATGAACGGTCAAATGAAAGAATAGAGAGATTACCGAAGAATTCAACGTTTTCAAAGAGAAAAGAATAGTGTATAACACTCACAAACGACGAAAGGTACAAAGCTTACTCGGTGTAAGTATATACAATGCAACAAAAGATTCCCGAGTTATAAAAATCTTAAACCAAATCAATAGAACAAGGAAAGTGCATATGCTCATGGGATAAAGTTTAATTCATGAAGTTATTCACAATATCAATGATTTGAGGACTAAAGTCTAATAACTTCTAAAATCGAGAACATGCATCATTGAGTTGTCAATCGGAAAGGGCAATTATTAAAATTTATCATCGAAAATAAGGCAAAATGCCCAACAAAGGAGAAAAAAGAAAGAAAATATTTTTGAAAATTTTCAATTTTCCTAAGAAAAGCATACTTAGTAAATAAATGGTGAGTAAATCCATGGACTACACATGAAATGGATAGAATATCCTACACCCCCTAACTTAAATGTTGCATTGTCCTCAATGCTAATTAAGAACAAAACACACAGATAGGAAAAGAACGATATTACCCAAAATTGGAGCGAACTCCATAAGCATGAGTCCAATGAAATCTACAAAACAAGTTAGTACCGAGCATAGCCAAAACAAATAACAAAAAGTTAACTAATTACACTAGACTAAATTAAAAGGAAAGAAAAATAGGAAAGAAAGAAAATTAAAAAGCTAACTATTTACAACCTACTATTTAGTCTTCACACTAACTATAAACTAGAAGTCTAAATAGTTGAGGGTCCACCCAAAAAGGTATTTGACTTTGAAAGATTAACGGTGGACCCTCCAAACCGAACATGCCTCCCGAAAAATAAGAATTCCGTTTGAACAACAGAAGGCATGTGGGTGGTGAGAAAAGTGAACCATCGCCAATTTGAAATTTTGGGCGGACGATGGGGGATTTGGATAATAAGGGGGAAAGGTACACTTGAGGTCCAAGAAAAATTGACTCATCTCCCAAAGATTTTTCAAATGGAATGGGAGATGGTGCACTCGTGGGGATAACATCCATCGAAAACAAGTCCTGTAAAGAGTCCTCATCGGCAAAAAAGTGTAGAAGTTTTAAAAGTTTCTACCGACTCATAGGAATCAACCGGTAATTCTAATGGTTCAATGACGGAAAACGTATATGGTAATGAAATAAATTCAATCTCCGTCAACATATCGTCGGAAGGAGATTGAATTTCGGGGGAGAGAGATTCACATTCGATGAGAAATTCTTCGAAAAATTTAGGTGAAACACAAGTTTCCACCGCATCGTTGTTTTGTGCATAAGAATTCATCTCATCGCAAAGTGCTCCAAGTCTCATTCCAGCATCATTTAGGCTTTCCAAACCTTGGGAGTAAAGAAGAAAAGTTTCTTCCAAAGTAGGCTTCCTCGGCTCAAGAGCCTCGAACTCCTCATTTGGTAAAATCTCATCTTCTAAATCATCGGAATAAAAATCGTCATTGGTTTCAAAATATGAATCCAACTCAAACTCCCAATAACGATTTTCATTGCGATAAATGTTTTCAAGTCTTTCATTTTCAAGAAAATCTTGAAAATGAAAAACTTGAAAACAATCCCCAAAGTATGAATCATTTGAATGACCGTAATAACTATAATAGTAGGACATGATTACCTCGTTGTTTGTAGACGGAGAATCCGAGCAAGAAAGTGAGCAACCGCGAATCAAAGTTTCTTAGCGCTCAAATATGCTATCCTGCAAAAAAGGTTAAAACAAAGAATACAAATACAAAAGGAAAAATACTACGAAATAATAAAACAATTACTATCTAAAACACACTCCCCGGCAACGACGCGATTTTGTGACCGAGCGGAAAAAGTGTGTTCGTGTGAGGACACAATCGTTGTGTGTTTCGCCGTCGCGATACAAAAAACCTAAGCTACTACTACACTTGACAAGCAAGCACAGCGGTAAGTCGGGTATCGTAAGAAATCCACAGGGAGTGATTGAATTTTAGATTTTAATTGTTTAATTACTTCTGGAATAAAAGTGTAAAATAAATAAATGAAAAGGTGATGGTTGGGAATGGTGACAAAAGAAAAAGAATAAGTTACGCTACGCAAAAGTAAAGCGAGGATCGGGATCACATACACACATTCACTGGCTAAACAACTACTAATTAGAATTTCGATTCGAAAACATTTAATCGATCATTTTCAATTAAGCATAAACATCACGCAATAAGGAATTTAAGCCAAAGTTGCGAGATTAAACATTTAATCAAAAATGGTCACACGCGGATTAAATTCGGATTATCGCTATAAACACTAAAGTTGCGTGACAAATAAAGTTAAACGCATAACAATCCAACTTTAATACCCGCGGTTTCAATTAAATGCAATTTTACACAAAACCCTAACTTTCGAGGTCCAAACCCGTAAATGGCATAACGAAATCCCGACCCTATTTATCTAAGGGCACGACATGGAAATAAACTAAATTAAACTAATTAAACTAGGAAAGCAAGAAATAAAGCAAGTAAACTAATTAATAAAGCATGTAAACTAATTATCAAAGGAAGAAATTAAGAAATACAACTATATTAATAAGCTTACATACATCAAAGTGGGCAAAACACCCAAAGTGGTGGAGTAGGGCAAAGCTCCATACAAACCCTAAACTAATGTGAAATGTAAGATGATCTCCTCAAAAGGAAGAGAAAGAGTATTTATACAAAAACAAATCCCATTGCAAAATTGTAAATAAAAGGGAAAATTTTTAAATATCAGCAGGGCCGAATCGATTCGGTTGGAGAATATCTCGAGACTTCCAGAGGGGCGAATCGATTCGGGTGAAATCCGAATCGATTCGGAATGGTGGGCGAATAAATTCGGCTGGAATCCGAATCGATTCGGAAACAGAGGAACTGGCATACTGTCTCCAACCGAATCGATTCGCAAAAGGGGCGAATCGATTCGGACCTACAGGTCTTGAATTTTTCCTTGATTTTGGTTCGTTTGAAATTCTCTTCCGCTCAAAAGCCCGTACCTTCTTCGTTCGGACTCGGAATCGCGCACCATTTGCGGCCACGCTAATCTTGTTCAGAGGGCTTCAACTTTCGTGAAGACATTGTGCCAGTTGCCCAAATTGTAAAATGACTAAATTGCCCTTGCGCGTGCAATTGTGTACGAAACTTCGCCGGAATGCATCCAAATACCTACAAAAGCTCAATTAACCCCTGCAAAACATGTTAACATAGAAATCCGAGGTTGTCTGGTTAACGAGCATAAATATAGGGATTAAAATACCCGAGGGGGCTAATAACGCGTAGGTTACGGGTGAAATACGCAATATTTACGCTGTATCAGAGACCCATTAAGGTTCTCAAGATCACTAGTCTTTTCTTCAGATCAGCTCTACATATCTCAAACACATGGCACCAGAGATTCCACCACCACCACTTCCTCCACCGAACAGTGGAGTAGGACCCAGTTCTAGTCAGCCACCACCTCAGTCTGAGATGGTTGATGTGGCAGCAGCCCTGAAGTCTCTGGCAGCAAGCTAGCGGATCATGCAGGAGCAGTTCACAGCTCTAAGCCAAAACATACTAAGACCACTAGGGGTCTCGCCTGAGATGATCACTTCGGCAGCGGCACCAAGGCAGCATGAGGCCAGGGGACCACCCTAGGCACCACGCAAAGACTTTCCACCCCCACAGCGGCGTAGGGATGTTGCTGACTCCCGGCATCTATGCCTGGGGAGGCAAGGAAACCCTTGCCCTGAGGATAGGTATGATGATCTGGAGGGAGAGGAGGCCCCCATAGAGTGCTGGGAGCCGTATGAGCTCTCTAACAATACTGTACGACCTCTCCAGGAGAGCAGAGGGAAGTGTGGAAGGAAAAATCCTGACAATCGCCCGAGAGGATCTGCTTTCGATTGCCTGAGCAGGGGGTCGGCCTTTAAGAGGCTCGGCCAAGTAAATGACCTGGGAGAAAAATTATCCAGATCGAGGAGTGCTGCGAGGTCCAGAAGAAAGGTAGCAGATGGCCGACTCCACGGGGTCTGACCCCTAGGATGGGACGATGGTCAGGGGGAAGTAAATAGCCGACGCATGCCTGCCACTGCAGAACCCTCTTTTCACCTCAAAGAGGTGGAGGGGGATAACATCGTCCAAGCCGACCCTATGATGCCCTGGAATGACTCGATCCAGCGATTGGAGGATAAGATTGGCGATATTCTGAAGAGACGGGACCCTCTTCAGAGAGGATACTCCATAGGCTCACCCTTTGTGGCGAAGATAGTCAACTTCCCCATGCCATCCAAGTTCAAGCCACCAGCGGTCACCCCTCGATATGACGGGAGTACCAACCCTGTCCACTATATTGAGATATACCAATCAGCGGTAAACATATACTCTATCTCAGATGAGATGAGGTGTCGTGCCTTTTCTGGTACTCTGACTGGGGCTGCATATATTTGGTATATGTCTCTTCTAAAAAACTCCATTGAAAGCTTTAAGTAGTTGACAGACCGATTTATCCATAACTTTTGCTTTGGAGTGAGGACACAGAAGAAGACCACACACCTGCTCTATGTTAAGCAAGGGAAGAACGAGAGTCTAAGAGACTACATAGCCAGATTCAACAAAGAAAAGTTTGAGGTAGAAGACTATGAGGAGAGCATAGCCATGACCGCCCTCATTGGAGGGCTCCAGAAGGGGAAGCTGCTATGGAAGCTTGCTGAAGACCCTCTGACGACGATGGTTGAATTATTGTCGACAGCAAGAAAGGTGATGAACGTCGAAGAGGCGACGGCCGTAAAATACGAAGATGAAAAAGGAGGCACTAGTGGGGGTAAGTACCATAAGAAGAACAAAGAGGGGAAGAAGAGGTCTACGGACGACAAGTTCGTTGATTACAACCCTCTAATGGTCAGCTGTGAACATATTCTCAACGAGATAAAGAGTGACTGGTCCCTGAAGTGGCCTAAAAAGTTGAGGGCAGCCCCCAACAAGAGGAACCAAAACCTGTGGTGTGAATTTCACCAAGACTATGGCCACGTGACAGACAAATGATTTGCACTGAAAGATGAGATTGAGAAGATGCTGAAAAAAGGGAACCTCAGGAAGTACATTAACAAAGGTGCTCTCAATAGGGGCCGAGGGGACGACCCCAGAAAGAAGCGGGGTGAGGCATGTAGAGAATGTCCTTTGAAAAGAGGGGACGACCCTTCTGATGATGAGGATGACCCTGATCTCCCTCCAAGAGACGACCACGGCCCTGTCAAGAAACTTAATATGATCTCTCTCGGTGTGGGGATGATCTCCGGGGGTCTAGTAGGAGGAGGGTCAGAGGTCGCAGACAAGAAGGCCCATGTAGCTTAAACCAAGGCAGTGACAAAAAATGTGCACTCAACCTCTTTGGAGGCAAAGTCAGAAAAGAGGAAGAAGGTCAATATGGATACTCTGATAGTGGTATTCTCAATAATGGACTTCAAAGGCCTCTTAGCCCCACATGATGACCCTCTCGTCATCACTACTACGGTGCACGGGTGCAAGGTGCCGAGGATCTTGGTAGATGGGGGTAGCTCTGAAGATGTGATGTTTTGACCATGCTTCAAAGCCTTAGGTCTCAGCCGTGCTAGACTTGTCCCATACCATCACCCATTGATTGGGTTCAGTGGGGAAAAGGTTCATCCCCTTGGAATGTACAAGGCCGATGTCAGTATGGGGGATGAGTGGCCGAGATGGCTTACCAAGAAGGTTAGCTTCTTTGTGATGGATGAACATGTATTTTCGGCCTATAACATTATACTGGGGTGTTAGCCCTCAAGGGGTTTGAAGTTGTGCCGTCTACGGTCCATCAGATGATTAAATTTCCAACCCCTTATGGGGTAGGGGAAGTTCAGGGAGACCATACGACAGCACGGGAATGTTATTTTAACTCCGCCGAAGAAAGAGAGACACACAAGAAGGCAACAACCACTTACAATATTGATACCCTTGACCCCAGGGACGAGACAAAGTTGAAGAAAGGAGAAGTCGCGGAAGAGGTAGAATCCATCATCCTCAATGAGCATGAGCCAGAAAAAACCGTCCAAGTCAGCAAGACTCTGAAACCAAACATCAAGGAAGACATCATCAAGTTGTTGAGGAGAAGATAGAGCATATTTGCATGGAGTCATGCAGATATGCCGAGGATCAACCCCGAAGTCATGTGCCACAAGCTCAACGTGGTAGAGGGTGCAAAGCCAGCGAAGCAGAAGAGGAGAATTTACTCTCGAGAAAAATATGAGGTCATTAGGGATGAGGTCAAGAAGCAGGAAGATGATGAGTTTATCAGAGAGGTCATCTACCCTGAATGGTTGTTCAATGCAGTCATTGTCCCAAAATCCAACGAGAAGTGGAGGATGTGTGTAGACTTCACAGACCTTAACAAGCATTGTCCCAAAGACAGCTTCCCTCTCCCCCGCATTGATCAGATGGTAGACGTTACCGCAAGCCATGAGCTTCATGAATGCCTATTCAGGGTACAACCAGATCTTCATGAACCCTAGAGACTCGAAGAAGACAGCTTTCATTACCGACAAAGGGACATACTGTTATAGGGTCATGCCCTTTGGCCTAAAGAACGCAGGGGCAACTATCAGTGCCTTGTAAATAAAATGTTTGAAGACCAAATTGGGAAATCTATGGAGGTCTATGTAGATGACATGTTGACCAAGAGCTTGAAGGCAGAGGATCATGTGTCTGACCTTGAGAGGACCTTTAATACGATGGACAAGTACCAGATGAAGCTCAATTCGGCCAAATATGTCTTCGGGGTTGGAGCAGGGAAATTCTTGGGTTTCATCGTGAATCAAATGGGCATTGAGGCCAATTCGAAGAAAATAAAAGCCCTCCTAGAGATGAAGACCCCCAAGACCATCAAAGACGTTCAGAGGCTCAGGGGACAAGTGGCTGCTTTGAATAGATTCGTGTCCAGAGCCACAGACAAGTGTTTAACGTTCTTCAAAATTCTCAAAAAGGCCTTCGAATGGAGTGAATAGTGTGATGAGGCTTTAAGGAGTTAAAGTCATACCTAGGGTCTCCCTTGCTGCTGTCACGATCGGTACAGGGCGAACAGCTACACGTGTACTTAGCTGTCTCAAAATCAGCCATCAGCGCAGTAATCATCAGAGACAAAGATGGGGTACAGAAGCCTGTGTATTTCAACAGTAAGGCACTTTAGGGGGCAGAGCAAAGATAACCAAGGATGGAGAAGTTAGCCTATTTCTTGATCCATGCATCAAGAAAGATGAAGCCATACTTTCAGTCCCATACAATGGTCATCCTCACTGACTCTCCTCTTAGGCAGGTCCTACACAAGCCAGAAAAATCAGGTACGTTAATGGCCTGGCCTATAGAGCTGGGGGAGTTTGACATTGTGTATCAACCTAGGACGGCCATTAAGGGTCAAGCATTGGCAGATTTCGTGGTTGAGTTTACTTGGGAAGATGATGAAGCCGAAGATGAGAGCCTCGAGAAGACAGATACCTTACAAGGCAGACTCACCGACACACCTACAGATAAGGCTGAGACAAGCACCGCTAAAGGGAAAGTGGAAAAAAATGAAGAGGTAAAATATCTCTTTAGATAGGGGTCCCTCACCGAGGGAAGTTTCTTAGTAGAACAGACTGTGTGGAGCCTCTTCATTGATGGGTCCTCCTGCGATAGCGGAAGTGGAGCTGGACTGATAGTATCAGCATTCGATGGCACAGACATTGAGTACGCCCTGAGGTTCAACTTCAAAGCCTCTAACAACGAGTCTGAATATGAGGCCTTGATAGCAGGGCTCTCCTTATCCAAGTCTCTTAGTGTCAGCCAGATTTTGGTCCATAGTGATTCAAGGCTAGTAGTGAATCAAATACTACGGCCTACGAGGCTAAGGACGAGCGGATGGCCAAATACCTTGAGAAAGTGAAGTCACTATTGAAGGGATTCATAGAAGTAAAATTGAAGAGGATACCTAGGCTCGATAATGGCCGAGCTGATTCACTTGCTAGGTTAGCCTCGGCAACTAGGACAGATATCAGGAGGACAGTCCCAGTAGAAATTTTGCTTCGACCAATGATCGATGAAAAAGAGGGAACACTTGGCTCTTGCTTACATATCAACAGGGAAGCTTCGTGGATGGACCCTCTGATCAGATATATTAAAGAGGGGGAGATGACAGAAGCAAGGAAAGAGAGGAAGAAGTTAAGATACAGAGCTGCGAAATTCACTGTCATCGAAGACACCTTGTACAAAAAGGGGTTTTTGCTCCCCTTACTTAGGTGTGTGAACCCTTCTGAAGTCCCACACATTTTGCAAGACGTGCACGAGGGGTCAAGTTCAAGCCACATTGGAGGCATATCTTTAGCGAAGAGAAGGGTACTGGTGGCCGACCTTGGGGAAAGATGCCACGGCATATGTAAAAAAGTGTGACAAATGTCAAAGATTTTCCACCATCCCTCACCAACCCCATCAGCCTCTTACCTCCATTATATACCCATGGCCATTTGCAGTGTGGGGGATCGACCTAGTAGGCCCCTTGCCTAGGGCCATCAATAACTATCGGTTCCTCATCGTGGCAATTGACTATTTTTCAAAATGGGTGGAGGCAAAGCCGATGGTCATGATTACCGAACAGAAGACCTTCCAGTTCATCTGGAAAAATATTATATGCAGATATGGTCTCCCCAACACCCTCATCTAGGATAACAGGACTCAATTCAAGAATACAACTCTAGAGAAGTACTGTGAAAAGGTGAGTATCAAACAATTCTTCTCTACCCCAGGCCGACCTCAATCCAACGAGCAAACGGAAGTTACAAATAATACAATCCTAGATGGGATCAAGAAGAGACTTGAGGAGGCAAAAGGAAGAAGGGTTGAGGAGTTATATGTTGTACTGTGGGCCTACAGGACAACGGCGAAGACCTCTACTGGATAAACCCCGTTCGTGCTGGCTTATGGCTCAGAAGCCGTCATCCCCATCGAGATTGGGTTTCCTACTCACAGGGTCCAAATGTATGACCCCCAGAGAAATATGAAAGAGATGAGACTTGACTTAGACTAGATTGAGGAAAGGAGGGAAGATGCCGAGATAAGGCAAGCTACCTACCAGCAGAGGACTACAAGGATTTACAACCAGAGGGTGAAGTAGAGGCCAATTGCAGTAGGGGAATTAGTCCTCAAAAAGACTTGGCAGAAGCCCAACAAGCTCCACCTAAATTGCCATGTCCCATATAAGGTCATCGATGAAGTGGTTCCTGGAACCTATAAACTAGAAAACCTAGAAGGGGAACCCTTTTCCAACCCCTGGAATGCAGATCATTTGAAGAAATACTATCAATAATTTTGTAAAGTCCTATCGGACCACAGTTGTAATGAATGTGTTGCTCTAACAGAACACTTAAAATGTTAATGATAATGTCACATTGATCCCTCATTTTGTGTTCGATTAATTTTAATGTGATTGGGGTGATGCTCGCTAAGTCCACCCTCGGCTATGATGAGGGTCAATGGTGGGGACGACCCCTCATTTACCCTCAAGAAAGACAAGGGGAGACTTGAAAAACCATTAAGTTGGTAAAAACCACCCTCGGCTATGATGAGGGTCAATGGTGGGGACTAGGGGTGCACACGGTTCGATTTGGGTCGATTTTGGTACTAATTCGAGAACCGAACCGAGTTGGGTCAGTTCTGAATTTTTGGAATCGGAACCGAACCGACAATTATGCAAAACCGAACCAAACCGAACCAACGGTTCTCGGACCGGATCGGTTTTCGGTTCCAAAGTCCTATTTCAAACTTAGTAAAATCTTAAGATTAATGTATTTCATAAATAAATTTTTTTAAGTTCAAAATTAATTTTGATCCTCAATAACATAAGTTAATAACTCAGGTAATCACAAAAATATAAATTACAAGTGTTAAATATATAAAATAAATATATATGTAATTATAAATCGGTTCGATCCCGGATTGGTTAGGATCGGATCGGTTTTCGGATCGGACTGATTTTTTTTCCTTGGAACCGAGAACCGAACCGAAGTATAGGTTTTTTTTTTAACCGGAACCGAACCATTGAGCAAAAAAACCGATCCAAACCGAACCAATGCAGTCGGTTTGGTTCGATTTATCGGATTTTCAGTTTCGTTGTGCATCCCTAGTGGGGACGACCCCTCCTTTGCCCTCAAGAAAGATGAGGGGGGACTTAATTGAAAAACCATTAAGTTGGTAAAAACCACCCTCGACTATAATGAGGGTCAATGGTAGGGACGACCCCTCCTTTAACCTCAAGAAAGATGAGGGGGGACTTGATTGAAAACATCATTAAATTGATGGAAATCCACCCTCGGCTATAATGAGGGTCAATGGTGGGGATGACCCCTCTTTTGTCCTCAAGAAAGATGAGGGGGGACTTAATTAAAAAACCATTAAGTTGGTAAAAAAACACCCCCGGCTATAATGAGGGTCAATGGGGGGGACGACCCCTCCTTTACCCTTAAGAAAGACGAGGGGGGACTTGATTGAAAACATTATTAAATTGATGGAAAACCACCCTCGGCTATAATGAGGGTCAATGGTGGGGACGACCCCTCCTTTGCCATCAAGAAAGACAAGGGAGGACTTAATTGAAAAACCATTAAGTTGGTAAAAACCACCCTCGGCTATAATGAGAGTCAATGGGGGGGACGACCCCTCCTTTGCCATCAAGAAAGACGAGGGGGACTTAATTGAAACATCATTAAGTTGGTGGAAGCCACCCTCGGCTATAATGAGGGAAAATAGTGGGGACAACCCCTCCTTTACCCTCAAGAAAGACGAGGGAGGGGTTAGTGATATTGTTAATTTAAAAACATCACAATGCAAGTCATACAAGAGACAAGTATAGAAGACAGCAAGAGACAAGTATAGAAGACAGAAGACAGCAAGAGACAAGTATAGAAGACAGCAAGAGGCATTATATTACAGAATGTTAATATTGGTTGAACAAAAGTAAGGTACAAAAATATTGGTTACATGAAGAGGGTATGGGCTACAGACAGCCACCCTATGGAGCAACGTCAGAGGGCAAGGCCTCAACATCTACAGGAGATTCTTTTATGACCAAGGCAGGTCGAGCCTCAGACATGCCTGTGCCTTCTACATGTTGAGATTCCACTTGAGTTAGGGCTTCAGCAATAAGAGGATCGTCCAGTTGAACTGCCTCAAAAGATGGGAGGACGGATGATACTGCATTAGCAAACCTAAGGACGACCCACCGACAGGCCGTCCTAATCCCCCTCTCTAAGTATTCAAGACCGAAGCCTTGAAACTCATCTAAGAGTTTATAGGCCTCCACAGCATCGACCTCAGCTTTCTTGACAGCCCTCTCAAGATCAGTCTTGAATTAAACCCCCAAGTTGATCAAGGCCTCATCCTTCTCTTTTATAAGCAAGTCTTTGGCCTTCAGGTTTGTATCATGCTGCTTCGTCAGCTCGTCCAGGACCCTTGCAATGTCAGTCCTCGCACTCTCCAATTCAGCCCTTGCAGTCTCAAGCTCTGTCTGCAGGTCAGCCTCGTGCTGAATGTCCCTCTCGACTTTATGAAATTTGTATTGGTTTTCAGCCATCCACTTAGTGGACGAGGTAAAAGCACAGACAAACTGCACAGAAAAAGACACTTGTTAAGAGGTCGAGGAAACAGCTGGTGAAAAATTCAAACTAAGTGAAATGAAAATAAATACCTGAGCCAGAGTGTGCAGACCGTAGTCATACACCTTGGCCGGGGGCATCTTCGACAGGAAATCATAGTCGGCACTCGAGAGGGGAGAGAACATAGAAGCTTTGGCCACCCTCAGATTGGCTATCAGGGAAGACAACTCAGCCTTCAAAAATGCTAAGTTTTGGGACCAGAAGGCCCCCATGCGGGAAGAGGAACCAGTCCCCTCAGATGCCTCCACCCTTGACCTTGTCCTAGAATTCGGCCGAGGGTCAGCAGGGACTTCAGGCTCTTTCCTTTTATGACTATCGATGGTCAGATCATCATGTATCGGCCCCACGACCTTTGACTTCCTCAGAGCCTGCTGAGGCTCTTTACCTTTCTTCTTACCTAAACTAGATAATAAGCTTGGGGCAATCATTTCCCAAACATAATAAGAGATACCTACAGGATGACCTGAAAAGGAGATGACACATCAGAAAAATACAGAGGCAAAGATGAAACACTTGGAAAAAATCAAAGATTGAGCAAAAACTAATAATAACTCACATAACTCTGTCAAGGGGCCGACCCTCAGACCAGCTTCTTTGAGGAACCGAGGGGTCATGAGATCTTCAAACTTTGCAAGTCCACCCTCTTTCCCTCGTTCTCTCAGATACTCGACTATGTCCTTTTCATCCAGACTAAGTCCAGGGTCTGACCTAGCCTTCATAGAGGGGTTAGACCATCTCCTTGGAACTCTCAAACCATCGTCCAAAGGCTGAGCCTCGGCAGCAAATTCCCATTCCCCAGATATGAAGAAAAATCTCTTTTTCCAGTCGTGGTTAGAGGTTTGTGCCACGTGGAGAAGTTTTTTATCAGACCTCCTCACCCCCAGATGATAGTACCCAGGCTATTTGGATGAGGAAGTGATATTATAACAAGCCAAAAACACATCGGCTGAAGGCTCGTCAGTGAAGGTATTATTTCACAAAGAGACATAGTCGAGGATCATCCTCCAGGAGTTGGGAGGAAGCTGAGAGGGGGCAACATCGAGGGCTGACAATATATTGACTATGGCAGGGTGAAGAGGGAACCTAACACCGACCTTAAACATCTGTTCATATACTGCAATCTCTACCTCATCACCCTCAAAGAATTTCTCAGACTCAGAGGGGACCCTCATACTTATGTTGGGGGCACACCATATGTATGCCTCCATAGTAGGAGGTCACGATCCCTAATGGAGGAAACATAAGTCGAGGCATGGGAGGTGTCAACTTGGTTAGCGTCTGAGTCCTCACCATCATCCTCAGTCCCCTCTCCCTCGACCTCATCACCTGTCAGGGGTCCATAAGGAAAGGCCATTTAGAAGGCATGAGGGGATAAAGTTGTCATAGGAATAGCCTCGAAAGGGACCACTCCCTCGGCCTGTCGGCCTGGGCTAAGATCAGACGTTTCTCTCCTCCCAGAAGGGCCAGCACCTGTTGGTGATGATGCTCTCTCATCCATCTCTCCCTAGCACGATTGACTCTCGACAAGACGACCGGACGACCCATGGGACTCAGAGGGTACGATAGTGGCTAACGGAATGGGAAAAATGGGTCGTACCCAATTAGGGTCGGCCCCTCGTCTCCTTTCGTCCTCTTCCTCTATTAGTCTAATCTCTACGAAGAACTTCTCTCTCAGGGATCGGAATTCCTCGGCTAAATTGTAAAGCCTCCTAAGCATTAAAGGGAAGACCCTACATTTAAAAGAATAAGCTAACTACAAACAATCTCACAGTTGGCTAAGTTGGACTTTTGGATCAAAACCAAGGTAAGGAAAAGGTTTTGATCAATAACACTCAAGAAAGGGAAGAACTCGACTTACCAGAGAAGGCACCGAAAAAAATAAGAAAACCCTAGAAACACTATAAGGGGCGTCAACCCCAATGCATGAAATGAAAGCGAAGATTAAAAATAGGATTTATGGCAAAGAAAAGTACATGTAGACGAAAGCAAAGGCTGAACGAAGCTTGGTACAGAGAGGTTGCAGAAATGGCTATGGAAGATGTTGAGAAGCTAGAGAGAGAGAATTCAGGCGCGAAGAAGAAGGGTAAATGACTTCAAAAATTATTTAAATATCTTGCTAATGAGTGGGCCCATTAACCAAAGTAGAGCACATCCCACGAGGAGGGCATCATTAGGGCACAAAGTCCCAAGCAAAGTGTGCAACCGTCATGCTTGGGAAAATGGAACGACATTGGATATCTGCCTAGGTGTCACATCAGCTTGACAGGTGTCATTCATCTAACTTACCATACACTCGTCTCAATGGAAACACTATCCCTCAGCCATCTCAACAACATCGATGACTAAGAGCTGGGGGTGATTGATATACCCGTATATACCCTCGTCCAGGACGAGGGCGTACTCCACCTGGGCGAGTCCAGGATGACCCCTCATCAGGCACCAGACGACCCTTCAAGGGGTCGACCCCTCATCAGGCCCAAATGAACCTTCAAGGGGTCGAACCCTCATCAAGCCCAGACGACTCTTCAAGGGGCCGACCCCTCATCATGGTCCAGACGACCCTTCAAGGGGCCGACCCCTCATCAGGCCCAGACGACCCTTCAAGGGGCTGACCCCTCATCTGGCCCAGATGACCCTTCAAGGGGACGACCCCTCATCATGGTCCAGACGACCCTTCAAGGGGACGACCCCTCATCAGGCCCAGACGACCCTTCAAAGGGCTGACCCCTCATCATGGTCCAGACAACCCTTCAAGGGGCCGACCCCTCATCAGGCCCAGATGACCCTTCAAGGAGTCGACCCCTCATCATGGTCCAGATGACCCCTCATGGGGCCGACCCCTCATTAGGTCCAGACGACCCTCCGAGAGTACGACAGTACGAGGCCTAAATTAGGCCAGACTCACTACCTGAAGGAACTTTCCCCTCGGCCTCATATCATAGACCGAGGATGATATCATCACAACGCGTGGTTTGGGAGACACGTGGAACAGTGCGCGTGAGGCTCACATGGCACGTGGAAGACTGTTATAACAATATCACCCCCTCACGTCGGGGAATATTATGTCATCATTTGGCATCTACAGGTGTCAACAGGAGATTGGCTAGATCATCATTCACATGCACCATGCATACTTGGGGGATACACTACACCCCCCAAGACCTATATATACTTGTAACTTACAACCCTACAAAGGGATCGATTGATAATTGAAAACCCTAGCTAAAACTCTGCTCGTACACACAGTAGAGAGATAAAGTGAGCTTATGTGCATTATATCCAAGGCCATTAGTGCCCATACTTAGTGGATCACACACTCACAGTGGATCTGTACTACTTTTCCTACATGAAACAAAGGGACGTGAATTAAGTGATGGTTTATCTAGTTCAATACATGTTAATACATTAGACTGAAATGATCAGTGTGTTTGTTCATTCAAGTAATATTTATTTGTAAAATGACTAAATGTGACATTTTCTAATTCACATATATTTTACTAAGGAAAGTTAAAACGAAAGACATGACCTCACCCACACGCCCTTGTACTCTTGGGCCCTACATGTTACGTATCATGTGAACATGACATGCAGGGTCTCTTAGAGCGTGTTATTATTTACGTACACCTTACACTAGTTGTCATTTTTGAGATAACACTAGGATTTCAATAACTACACATAGCCTCTTATAGGCTGATAGAGACCCTGAATTAATATTTAGAGTTGTGTATTCCATAACCAATTTTGTGCGGGGCAAGTTCCCCACTTTAAGCTTTAGAATTACATTTTTTTCGTTGTTCATTTTATCATTTTAACAAAGCACTCTACTCACAATTTCAATTAGTTTCCATCTTCTATCGTCACCTGTAAAGAAACACGTATCAAAACAGAAGAGTCTTGACTCATGAATTTGAATCAATGACTGCAATTTTGCCAAGGTTATTGAACAACACTTGCCACAGTTTAGGCTTTCAAGTTCATCAAACTGTTATACACGGGAGAGGTGCTACAAGCATCAGTTTTGTGCACCGGGTGCACAAAATGCTTTTACCATTGACTAAAAAATACACACTTTCTTTTTTTAGTCAACGGTATAAGCATTTTGAGCACCCGGTGCAACTATCATTTTTCTATACACGGTGTAGGCCAACTGAGAGCACTACCAACAAATGTATTTCCTTACTAATGCAACTATAAACCGTAAGCTTGTTGATCAATTTAGTTAAATTTAAAATTGCATATTAAACAAACATAATTTAATGCATTATTCTTCGCAATTACAGATAGAATAAATATTAAACAATCCATACTCATGGACAAGTCTTGAAACATAAGTCCATGTAGAGATATATTTCTATATATATACACATATATTGGGTCTAGCTCAGGTGAGGACGTGTCATGTGCGGACACGGTGCATACGAATTTTTCAAAAATAGCTCCCGACATGTTTTTGAAGTGATTTTTTAAGGGGTTATGAATGATATACCCGCATATACCCTCGGCCAGGCCGAGGGAGTACTCCACCTGGGCGAGGCCAGGATGACCCCTCATCAGGCACCCGACGACCCTTCAAGGGTCCGACCCCTCATCAGGCCCAGACGACCCTTCAAGGGGCCGACCCCTCATCAGGCCCAGACGACCCTCTAATGGGTCGACCCCTCATCAGGCCAGACGACCCTCTAAGGGGCCGACCCCTCATCATGGTCCAGACGACCCTTCAAGGGGCCGACCCCTCATCAGGCCCAGACGACTCTTCAAGGGGATGACCCCTCATCATGGTCCAGATGACCCTTCAAGGGGCCGACCCCTCATCAGGCCCAAACGACCCTTTAAGGGGCCGAGCCCCTCATCATGGTCCAGATGACCCTTCAAGGGGTCGACCCCTCGTCAGGCCCAGACGACCCTTCAAGGGGCTGACCCCTCATCATGGTCCAGACGACCCATCAAGGGGCCGACCCCTCATCAGGTTCAGACGACCCTCCGAGAGTACGACAGTACAAGGCCTAAATTAGGCCAGACTCTCTACCTAAAGGAACTTTGCCCTCGGCCTCATATCATAGGACGAGGATGACATCATCACAACTCGTGGTTTGGGAGACGCGTGGAACAGTGCACGTGAGACTCACATGGCACGTGGAAGATCGTTATAATAATATCACCCCCTCACGGGAAGGAATATTATGTCATCATTTGGTATCTACAGGTGTCAACAGGAGATTGGCTAGATCATCATTCACATGCACCATCCATACTTGGGGGATACACTACACCCCCAAGACCTATATATACTTATCACCTACAACCCTACAAAAGGAGAGATCGATAATTGAAAACCCTAGCTAAAACTCTGCTTGTACACACAGTAGAGAGAGAAAGTGAGCTTATGTGCATTGTATCCAAGGCCATTAGTGCCCATAGTTAGTGGATCACATACTCACAGTAGATGTAGGCCTAATTGGCTGAACCACTATACATCATTGTCTTATTCCTCTTATACTCATCTCCTTCTACACACTTACACACTTATACATGTACATCTCTATGGCTGCCATGGTTACTACTGTTTGAGCTCACCATCACTTATTTGGTGGTGCTAAATCTAAGCATCATCAATGAACATTTCAATGAACCCACAAAAGAAATCAACTCAAAATATTTTTTTTTCTATTCCAATAAAATCCCTCAAAAACTGTTGATTTTTTGGGGGTTCATTGAAATGTTAATAACCCATTGAAAATCACTTCAAAAAAATATCGGGAGCTCCTTTTTAAAAATCTGTCTGCACCATGCATGCACAGAATACATCCGCACTTGCATTGGACCCTATTTCTCTCTCTCTATGTATATATATATATATATACACACACACATACACACACGATGTTTAGGGCATTAAAATTAACTCTAGCACACACACACACAGTGTTTAGGGCATTAAAATTAACTCTAGTAAATTACAATGTTAATATATTTCTCAAAGTTTCCAACTTTAGACTTGACAACCCAAACAAATCCCATTTGCAACATGAACAAATCGATGACTATTTTTCTCAAGGGTGGAAATTTTTGGCAATTATTTAATTGATATAACTGAGTCGAAGAAAGAAACAAGGGGATAATGAAAAATTTTCATAACGTCTCGATGATTAGGATGCCAAAATAACCATGTTTTGAAACATTTCTTTTGCATCTAGCATTCTCTAGTTTGGTATTCCAATTTGACAAATCCAATTGAGATTTCTCAAAGATATGATACACCATTGTTGATCTTGTTCACTAATATTAGCTCCTTGTAAGTCTTCATGGAATGCATCAAGAGCCTACACAAATTAAGCAACATCGCAAACTACAACTGTCGCTTTTCCCACTCATTATCCTAAAACAACAAATAACTAACCTCCCCATATTTGCACATATTGTCGAAAGACAAATCATACTTGGTTGAGTTGTCCACAAAGGTTATGCATAGTTTTTCACATGAGATAACCAATCATCATCCGAAAGATTGCAGTAAATCACACAAAAATACCCTATGCGGCTCTCAGTCTGACCGTCACTAAAAATTCATGCCAATACCCCATTCCCTTGTTATCACCACCAATGACTTTTCTCTTTCCAATTATACGAGATCACCTATCACCGTCAGTGATCTTAAAGTAATTTTCAACATGTTTAATATAAATATGGTTCATATCCCCTTCTCTAGTAGTAACCTTAAGTAATTCTTCATGGATTCTTTTTTTAGCCTGTGGTAATGACATGATATCTAATACTAATGTCTTCTCCTCCAAAGTTACTACCCCCCATACACCATACATTTATACGACCGACATATTACATAGGCTTGTTTGTCATATTAGAGATATCTCTACCTTAAGTGTCTCACTCTTTGACACTTTTCTTATACCTAAAATTACCTTAAATCTTATATATCTTGGTTGATTATTAACTTGGAATTGCGGTTATCTTCTCTCATTCTTGTAGTCATATGAAGGATCCTCAACGAGGAAAGACCCTTGGGATATTTGATAAAATTGACTACTTATTTGAATTCATTAAGCTCTATGCATTACCTACAACTCTTCTTCCATAGTTAAAATTGGTAAATCAACATATTCCATTTCATATTTAATCTTTGGCATGAGAAGATGGGTCATATGTCTATTGGGCAACTCATTCTTTAGTTTTTAAGGGTTAGGATCTCTTAAAAATAATGAGGATACATATTTGTCGTGCGAGCTTGCAAAATAACCAACTTTGTCTTGTAACATAAGAAATTTTCTTGTGGTTGGGTACCTCCTACCACCCACAGGTTGACGGTCAAATAGAGTGGGAGAATTAGGTGTTAAAGAATATGTTACAGGCTTGTGTTATATATTTTAAGTGCAGTTGGGAGAAGTACTTACTATTGGCAGCGTTTCTTACAACAATAGTCATCAACCAATGATTGACATGGATCCGTTTGAGGCATTGCCTGGGAAGTCTTTTGTTCTCTCGTATACTGTATAGAAGTAGGGGAAAACAATCTTCTTGTATCAAAGTACATTTAAGACACCTTAGAGAAGGTGATACTTATGAGGGACATGATGAGGATTGCCTAAAGTATGAAGAAGAGTATGTGGACCAGGGAAAGTGATAGCTAGAGTCACTACAAGAAAAATGGGTATCAGAGATGGTAAAAATTCATCTCTACAAGAAAAAACTTTGTCATCAAAGAGTATTTAGGACGGTTTTTGTAATAGCAAAAATTCGTCCCTTATACTAGGCGTAGTAAATATTTTAGGGACGGATTTTACCATACTGAATTTTAATTCATGGATGCTTTACATTTGGAATTAGGGATGGATTATACTCTCCCAAAAGGTATTTACGTAAAAAAAAAGTATCTCCCACAAAAGGAGTGATGTGGTTTAAAAAGAAGGGAAATTTAGTGCCTCGATATGTGGGACCATTTAAGATTATCGATCAAGTGGGACCAATTGCTTATTGTCTAGCCTTATCAGATTCCCCGTAGCATGTGCAAGACATGTTCCACGTCTATATGATGTGGATATTCCTTTGTTCCATATGTCGTACTAGCATATTGATCTTGGTGAGAAAGGGCTTCACTCTGCTTGTTACGAGGAAAAACGATTTTCCATTTTAGATCGTAGGGAGAAAATTTTTCACTCCAAAGTTATTCCATTGGTCCGTGTTCAATGGGTCACCACAACGATGCAAAGTCTATATAGGAGAGGGAGGATGACATGTGAGAGAAATATTTAGAACTCTTCTATCCAAATACATATCGAATTTCAAGGGAGGAATTCCTTTATTAGGGGAAAGAATGTAATACCCGATATTTTATTTAGTAATATTTATTAATTTATGTAATTATTATTACTTGTGTGAAATAATAATAATTTTTGCAAAATATATGTGACATTTAAATTTACACATTATGTGACATTTAGACTGCATGCTATAAATTAATTAATCGATGAAATTACTTATGAGAGGGTACTAAAATATTTAAGTTGTGTTTAATTTACGCTGTGATGTATTATCATTCCAATCAGACTCTAGGATGGTACATACGCCTGAATATGTATCGCTAGTGTGTTAGATTGGGTTCCAAGGGTAGGTATACCTTTGAGCTAAATTGTAGGTCAATCAGGGTATCATTTTGGGCTCATATGGGGATCCAAAATTAGTCCTTTCATGGTACTGTGGGATTTAGAGCACAAAAGAAGCATAAAAACTCATTATTTATTCATTGGAAATCTAAAACACAAATATTAGAAGTATTAGAAATTTGGGGAGAGCTAAGGAAGACTTTTAGGAAGAAATAGGAATCATAAGCGATATTCAAAGATGGGCCTTTAACCTCTATAATCAGAAAAGAAATATATCACTCTATCACAGTTTAATATGTAATTTATATATGTTTTGACTGTCATATTAAATCAATTTGCGACTACCCACATGATAGGTTTGACTCAAATTCATTATTAGGTTATAACTTGGTGATTACCTGATGAGAAATTAAATCTGGTGTATTAATGGATTATATGTTACTTATTATGATGATTATATGCTTAGAAATTGTTTTGATATTTGATAAATATAATTAGGTTGATGAATTATATATTTAAAATGAACTTTGATAATTTAAGAATCACTTTAGTGATTAAACTCGAAACTAAGACGAACATTAATTTCTTTCAAGCTAAAATTGATTATATTAACCCTATTTTGATGTTTTGATCTAGATAATGATCATATATTGTCAAAAATATGTTTAAAAACATTTAAAAATCACGATTAAGGTTTTGATTTAGCTCCAAGATAATGCTAAAGATGATCAAGCATGAAGAAATTCAAGTTGGAAAGGCTTTGGGCAGTTTGAATGTTTTAACCCCGTTTTTAGTTTGATGGGTTGCGTATATGGTCCCTTGCACATTGTTATAAAATAGCCCCATGTGTGTATATGTGGATAAAAGATTTTGGGATAATGTCATATGTTCTGGGCTACAAAACATCCCTGTGCGCACGGATTAGGGAATATTGTTTGTGTCTTTTACTTTTGGTTAGATACTTTGCTTTCCCTTTGGAATTCTCCTACAGGTTTTGATTAGGATATTAGGAATTCTAATCTTACTATTTTTCACGGGGCCTATGGTTGTGAGATTTAGGATTAGTCACGGGGATGCATGAATCCGTTAGGCACGTTTAAGGTATAACGTATCTATTGACATTGTTAGAAGGATGTACCATATTTGTATATATGCATGGGTGAAGTGTTATTTATGAAAATACCATATGTACATACTTAGCTCATGGGAAATCTATCGACGAGGGTTGTGGATGTAAATGGACTATGAGACTTGGTACTACGCCATGCTTGTGTGCTATTTGTGAACATACCATATGTACGTACTTGGCTAATAGGGAATCTAATGCGGGGGTTATGGATGCAAATTTTGTATGGGACTTGGTACCGCACCCTTGCATGGTGTAACAGGCGGTGTAGAGGTCTATATTTTGACCTTGTATCAAACTGATCGGTGTTTCATAACAGAAAACGTGGATAACTTAATCCATCTGGTGGTTTGGTACGTGACTACACAATAGTTTGGTTTTATATCAATCTCCTCATTATTTTGTGTGTGTATATTCTGAATCCGTTAGGTTCCGGAGCCCTACGGATTTACCAATATAGGCACGGGGATGTCCCTGAAGGTGAAGCCTTTGTGTGGTTTATGAGAAATATATATTTTGATTAATCCGTTAATGGACATAAGGGTGGAAGTGGTATGGGTTTTTACCATACCGTACCGTTTTGGTCCGAAAAAAAATGATTTTGGTTTCATATATTAAAATACGATAAATCGGTCCTACCGAAACCGAAATTACAGCAAAAAAGTGGGTTGGTTTTGGTTTTAATATTTAAAAAACCGATTTACCTAAATTACCGTACCATACCGAATTTACCAAAATTACAGTACTGAATTTACCGAAACTAGAAAAAAGTTAGTTTTGGTTGTGGTTTTAATATTTAAAAATTTTGGTTGTTTTTGTTTTTGTTTTTTGGGGGCTTTTAGTGCTGTTTACCAAAACCAGAAAAAACCGAAACCAGAAACCAGAAAAAATCAGAATTTACCGAAACCAGAAAAAATAAGAAGAAATCAGAAAAAACCAGAATTTATCGAAACCAGAAAAAACCGAAATTACCAAAAAAACCGAAATACCAGCCGGTTTGGTTTTGGTATGGACTTTGGTGTACCGGGTGGTAAATTGGTACGGTTTGGTTTTACCATCCATAGTTTGGTTTTGGTATTGGTATCTACTATTTACCGACCAAATCGTACCGCTTACACCCCTAAATGGACATGTTATATGAGGAGATTGTGTTACACTAGTGTGCTCATTGTGATATTGTGTACATCTTATTGTGTGGGTGTCACATGGGGGCTATGATAGTTTTATCCTTAGTGTATGGATAGGTCATTGTTTTGCTGTAACCGTATAATAGTATGAGGTAACTTACCTGTTCGTCATGGAGTTGAGACTATTACGTTAATAATTGAGATTTGGTATAACAAAGGCGGTGTATCTTTTGCAAGAGAGTGTAGGCGGGTTGGTATCATCACGCAAATAAGTCACATGTTCTTATTGTCTGGATAAAGTAAGTGTTGATGCAAAAAACTGGACCGAATCCCATTTTTATGATCACAGATAAATAGATAAAAGCAATCCAATCAAGCACATGAGAGACAAAGATTTTTAAAGTGGTTCGGCTATAAGGAAAAGCCTACGTCCACTGTTATTTTATTCCCAGGGGTTTACAATAGCACAATGTGGTGTAGAGAGAGAAAAAGGTATGGATCTTGTATATGGTGTCTCTTGGTTCTTAGATCTCTTGGATCTCTTGGCTCTCTTGGATCTCCCTCCTCCTTCTCCTTTTTGGCTAAGGGAATACATGTATTTATAGTGGTGGGGGATAAAGAGATTCATTGTATGTAGACATTTATACATTATGTCTACATTCAACGAATCTAATTGCTTGGTATGCTATCTGTTGTCATCTACAATATAAATGTACATTAATGATCATTAAATGCGTAGTTATCCTTTGATATTCCTGGTTGGTATTCCAATCAACACTCCTCGGGTGCCGACCAACTCTCCTCGGGTGCCGACTAATACTCCTCGGGTACCGACCAACTCTCCTCGGGTGCCGACTAACACTCCTCGGGTGTCGAATATTGCCACGTAGGATGACACGTGTCCTTTTCTGATTGGTCCTCGCAGATGGAGAATTTTTGCGTTAACAGAAGCCCCCAATGCTCCATGCTTGATGGTTTACTTGAAAGGATGGAGTATTTATTCTGCAGTGTTGCTCGGTGCTCGTGAAATTCTTGATCTACCTTCTTAATTTGTTCAACACAAAGTGCATTATCTCCTGGACGACATATGATGTAGGCTGATCGATGGTTGCTAATCTTTCTTTTGAGGAACTCCGTGTGCTATGTATCACCCCTGGGAATTTGGATGCAGCCATGCCATAGTATGCAACTTGTAGCTTGTCATAATCTTCAAGTATGTTGATTGGTTCGCCAGCCGACCAAATGCTTCATGTGTCGAGCAACTGAATGCTAACTTCACGTGCTTGATTCTTCTGATTTATGATCCTCTGAATACTTTGTCGAGTAACATACTAGCTTTTGAACCCAACTCTTCAATCTGATTAGTACCAAGCTAGTGGTGGACTTCGAAACATTTTCACACAATTTCTTCTTCATTATTGATCGAGACAGTTGTAGCAAATATCTCAGTGCTGTAGATGTTGATTTTGACTTTTACCTCTGCTCGGGGACGAGCAAGAGGTTCTCGGGGACGAGCAAGTGATTCTCAGGGACGAGCAAGAGCTTCTCGGGAATGAGCTAGTACTTCTCGGACAGATCATCTGTGATGAATATCAGAATGTTGAAAGATCTTAACTTCATAAACTCCCCTTATACTTTGGAGGATCCTCCTGCTGGTGAGGAACCTGTTTTAAAAGAAGAGGGAAAAGAAACCAATAGAATAGGAATCTCAATGTAATAGTTAGTATACATTTTCATTCTCAATGTATTTTGTTTTTTGAGTTTAATGAAAGACTTTCATTTTTGTTCGCAATCTTAATTGCTATTGTCTTGTAAATATCAAACACTTTACATTTATGCATATGTATCTGTTAAAAAGATAACAATATTGTGTTGTTCATCGACCAACTTAGTAATAAAAAAGTTACAAGTATTAGTAACGTTGCTCGATCACTTAATAATAAAGTAATGAGTATAAAAATGTTTAATTTTTTTCCAACCAACCAAGGTTGTTAAATTGTGCTCATCGACCAATTATGGTTAGTGAGAGTTTATCCTCGACTAACCATACTTGGTAAATTTTTGTCTTTATAAAATGTATCCGACCAACTAAGGTCAATAAATTCTTCTTGTCGACCAACTACAGTTAGTGGGTTTTTATTCCCGACCAACCATACTTGGTGTATTTTGTTTTTCAAAGAACTTTTTACTAGTTATCTTACCAACCGAAGTTGACCACGCTAGTGTACACCTCCTAACCAAAGGAGTATTTTTGGTTCTTTCGAACTATATGTCCACTAGATATCTTACCAACCGTAGTTGATCACACTAGTGTACGCCTCCTAACCAAAGGAGTAATTTTTGGTTCTTTCGAACTGTCCACTAGTTATCTTACCAACCGTAGTTGATCACGCTAGTGTCACCTCCTAACCAAAGGAGTATTTTTTTTTTGTTATTTCGAACTGTCCACTAGTTATCTTACCAACCGTAGTTGATCACGCTAGTGTCACCTCCTAACCAAAGGAGTATTTTTTGGTTCTTTCGAACTGTCCACTAGATATCTTACCAACCGTAGTTGGTCACACTAGTGTCACCTCCTAACCAAAGGAGTATTTTTTGTTTCTTTCGAACTGTCCACTAGATATCTTACCAACCGTAGTTGGTCACACTAGTGTCACCTCCTAACCAAAGGAGTATTTTTTTGGTTCTTTCGAACTGTCCACTAGATATCTTACCAACCGTAGTTGGTCACACTAGTGTCACCTCCTAACCAAAGGAGTATTTTTTGGTTCTTTCGAACTATCTAGTCCATTAGCTCTGAGGATATCCTGGCGCTGAATGAACCTTCAAAATGTTTGACTGATGATAATAGGCAGCAAACTCCTCGTTATCAAATTGTGTTCCATGGTCTGTGATGAAGGCATGAGGGAGACCATATCGGCAGATGATGTTCTTCCAAACAAACTGGTACACCTTCCTTCTCGTATGTCATGTCAATAAGTAGCTCAGCTTCTATCCACTTAGTAAAATAATTTACTGCGATGACGAGGTATTTGAATCTTCCTTGAGTCGTCGGCAATGGTCCAACCAAATCAATCCCCCATGTGGCAAATGGGCAAGGGGAAGTTATGGGTGTCAACAATGCTTATGGAGTTCTTCGGATGGAGGAAAAGCGTTGGCACTTGTCACATTTCTTGGCATAGGCTTATATAGTTAGCTTTCATTGTCGGCCAGTAGTATCCCTGCGTCATCACCTTTTGCAAAAGTGTTCGACCTGCTACATGGGCTCCACAGGACCTTTCATGGATCTCTTTAATCAATTCTTTCACCTCGGAGGGATGTACACATCTTTGCAAACCTGCCATAATTCCTCGTCTATACAAAATACCATTAATTAGTACATATCGAGCAGCTTTAAACTTCCATTTCTTGGCAGCGAGCTTATCCTCCGGTAATTGTTCCTCCTCAATATATGCTCTGATGGGATCCATCCAAGATGTTCCTAAATCAAGGGTAATAATATTCAGCGTCAGGTTTTCATCTATGCTCCGACTTTCTAATACTTCAATTGGTATCGTTCTTCGCAGCTCGGTACGAGTAGCTGATGCTAATCGGGCCAAGGCGTATGCTCTCACATTCTCCATTCTTGATATTCTTACCAGTTGAACAGCAATAAACTCTGATACTAACTCCATCACCTTTGCTTGATACTTGATCATCAATTCTCCTTTGGCTGCAAATATTCCCAACATTTGGTTTACGATCAATTGAGAATCACTGAAGACAATAACCTGATGTGCCTCCATAGTATTTGACAAATTAAGACCTGCAATCATGGCCTCATACTCAACCTCATTATTAGAAGCTTTGAATTAGAAACGTAGGGCGTATTCCATGTCGACCTCGTCTGGGCTGTTCAAAATGATCCCTGCCCCACAGCCTGTAGTGCAAGATGAGCCATCTACATATAGCCTCCATATAGGCAACTTGTCTTCTAATTTCTGGTCTGACAGAGTTCCTCGGTGGAATACTTATCGCTTTCTTTCATCATGTCCTGATACTTCTGAATACACCTCTTGAATTTCAATATACCTCCTGAACTTCAATATTCCTCCTGAACTTCAATATACCTCCTGAACTTCAATATTCCTCCTGAACTTCAATATCAAAAGTAATTCCTGAGCAAGAAAAACAACTCCTGAATGATAATTAGTCGGGGCCCTGACCGTGTGAGTTTGTGGAGTTTAATTTGATGCTCGACTGCATGATGTTATAAGAATGTGCCACCAAATAAACAAATATATCTGTAATAGAAGCCCCCAACTGTGGAATGTGAACTTTGAATGAGATTTATCGACCAATACCAACCGGAGTTGGATTTTATCTACCAACCGGAGTTGGATTTTGTCTACCAACCGGAGTTGGATTTTATCTACCAATCGGAGTTGGAGGTAATTGATAATAAATGATGAAGACTTCCTCGGAGCTGACCAACGGATTGTTGGGAATAAGATAATATAAATGCTGGAGACCTCCTCGGCGCTGACCAACAGATTTGTTGGGAATAAGATAATATAAATGCTAGAGACCTCCTCGGCGCTGACCAACAGATTTGTTGGGAATAAGATAATATAAATGCAGGATACCTCCTCGGCGATGACCAACAGATTGTTGGGAATAAGATATAATAAATGCTGGAGACATCCTTGGAGCTGAATAAGATATAATAAATGCTGGAGACATCCTTGGAGCTGAATAAGATATAATAAATGCTGGAGACCTCCTCAACAGATTGTTGGGAATAAGATAATATAAATGTTGGAGATATCCTTGAAGCTGAATATATGATTATAAATATTTGTCGAGCTCCATGCTGAAATGAGAATAGAATATGCATCCAAATAGATATAAAGAATAATTAAAAATAATAAAGTGCCTCGCCGATCAGTCGAGGTAGAATCATATAATGCCGAACAAGAATAAGATCTTTCAGAACATAAGAATATGGCCAAGAACGTTGTCAGGCCTGAATATAAATAAGAATTATCCGAACGAATGTTGTAATTCTCCTTAAAGATGAATAAGTATCTTGTCGAGGCATAATTGCAGAAGGCCGAATAAGAATAATATTTTCCATAACATAAGAATATGGCCGAGAACTTTGATGGGCCTGCATATAAATAAGAATTACCCCGACCAACTATCCGTTGGGGGTGAAATATAATAAATGTTATAGTTCTCCTCAGAGCTGAATATGATAATAAGTATCTCGCCGTGCTCCATGTTGAGATGAATATAGAATATGAATTCCAATGGATATATAGAATCATTTGTGCTGGAGAAGATATCATAGCAATAATAAAATCAATAGTTCCTCGCTGAGGTGAAATTTCATACTGCCGAGCTATGATAATATTTTTCAGAAGAGTAAGATTATTTCTGAGCATTCGTCAGAGTTGAATCTTGTACCTGTAAAAATTAATATCTTGCTCTACCATTTGTGTAGGCCGAATTGATTAGTCATGAGAATAATTTACTCATCCAATCAATATATGATATGTAAATGCTTGAGAAATAAAAATATTAATAATATGCCAAATGTGTGTGAGATGGACAAATTATTATCAAATATGCATCATAAATAAGACGTAAAATTATTTAATCTCCAACAACTAATCAGGTATTAGTTGCTGTTTGAAAATTATTTATCACTTGGTTTTAAAAATATTTTTTGGATGATCATAAGTTAAAAAGACTTAAGCCCCCTTCTTGTCCCCAAGCCGAACTCGTGTTTAAAGAAATATCGGGGGTGCTTAGCATTTTTTAATACCCCAAGATTCTACTGCTGCCGACAAACAACATGGATGTTGCCGACCAACATTTAAGGATATCTCAAATTATAGAATAAATGGTTGGATGACCAGAATATCTCGAATCTTTAGATCAAAAAATAACATTCAATGTAAAATTTAAGCCTTAAGAATGTTAATTAAATGAATAAATATATAACCCACTAGATCGTGTGATTTCGACAAAGAAACCTTGTGATGTGATCAACGAGGGGCCAACATATCAAATTTGTGCCCAGAGTCTTGATATGGTCATGATAATTTACTGATCCTCTTTTACAAGAGGTGGGTAATGATTTTTTAGGTGAGAGAAAATTATTTTTTATATTGATCCCTTCCTATTCCCAATTTGGAGAGATAAAAATATGGTGAATGATAGAAGTTATTACCAAATTTATATAAAAAAAAAATCAATCAATGAGACTTTATTGGCGTAGATGGAAGATGAACCAAATTAAGTATATAGTTCATAAAAGTGAATGAAAAGAGACTCAAACTTGAAGAGAGAGAAAATAGATCTGGGTCATGATTTCCATGAGAAGACTTTTTATTGTCTTTAACCTTTTCCCATTCTTTTATTAAAAATATGATGGGAATTTGAATAGACATCAAAGATCTTACAAAATTTATTTCTAAATCAATAATGAAAATTATCAAATCTTATCATCGTCGTATATATTGGTATATGTAATCATTTAAAATATTTATTCCATGATATAAAATTGAAACTTGAGAATCAAGCAAAAATTTATGATTTATGAAATCCATTATTTTTCAGATTTCTAAATAAGAATTAATCTAATAGTTATGATTTAAAAATCATGATATGCAACATTTTGCAGATAAAAATTGGACAATTATTTTATGTATAAAAATCATGATTGAATCAGAAGATGTATGTATAATTGATTATACGTAGAGAAAATAAAAACTTAGCTTTTGATAGAGAACAATGGTTGTAACACGTTCCCACAGACGGCGCCAATCTGTTGATGCAAAAAACTGGACCGAATCCCATTTTTATGATCACAGATAAATAGATAAAAGCAATCCAATCAAGCACATGAGAGACAAAGATTTTTAAAGTGGTTCGGCTATAAGGAAAAGCCTACGTCCACTGTTATTTTATTCCTAGGGGTTTACAATAGCACAATGTGGTGTAGAGAGAGAAAAAGGTATGGATCTTGTATATGGTGTCTCTTGATTCTTAGATCTCTTGGATCTCTTGGCTCTCTTGGATCTCCCTCCTCCTTCTCCTTTTTGGCTAAGGGAATACATGTATTTATAGTGGTGGGGGATAAAGAGATTCATTGTATGTAGACATTTATACATTATGTCTACATTCAACGAATCTAATTGCTTGGTATGCTATCTGTTGTCATCTACAATATAAATGTACATTAATGATCATTAAATGCGTAGTTATCCTTTGATATTCCTGGTTGGTATTCCAATCAACACTCCTCGGGTGCCGACTAATACTCCTCGGGTACCGACCAACTCTCCTCGGGTGCCGACTAACACTCCTCGGGTGTCGAATATTGCCACGTAGGATGACACGTGTCCTTTTCTGATTGGTCCTCGCCAATGTTCTAAAAAACCCGCCTAGGCTCCGTCTAGGCACGCCTAGGTTTAAGGCTTGGGAGAAACGCCTCGCCTTACGCTTTTCACGCCTTATTCTTGGTAAAACCCTTAAGGCGTACTTTTTTCTAAAAACAACAATGTTTTAGTGAAACAATGTCGCCTTTTAAAGAATTTGTTTACAAATCGGACCATTATCTCATCCAAAATAATCAAATAGTATTTTAATTTGCATATATTCAGGCATATTTTTATGATATGTGGAATTTTTGTATATTAATAGCCTTGTTATGGTTAAAAAATATTAAAATATATTAAGAAGGCCTAAACGCCTTTTCACGTTTTTTCACGCCTAGGCCCGCCTAGGCTTCTAAGGCCTAAGGCTTGGCCTCTACGCCTCAATCACGCCCCGCGTTTTTTAGAACCTTGGTCCTCGCAGATGGAGAATTTTTGCGTTAACACTAAGTATTTCTTGAAACTTTCAGGCTTTCACCCATTTGTTATCTAAGCAACGCTTATGTATCTCCCTAAGAAGGAACAACAACACTGAGTAGTTAGACTTGCCTTTCTTCAATTTTTCATTTTTCATATTACTTAGTGTAGGTGATATTTCTTTCTAGTTATTCTAGACAAACTTATGCATTTAATATTCAAAGATTTATTTATTTAGCTACAAAGGTTTAAGAGTTATTTATATTTCGACTTTTAAATTAGTCATTTGTTAAAATTTGTCAGTTGTTGCCATTTAGTTTATGGAGATAGTTATATTTATCTCGGTTATTCATTACGTTACGTGGATGATTTACATAATTCTTATATTTATATACTCTTTAATGCTAAGAATGATATAAATTTATTGACACTACCCTATTTTTGGCGTATAGCCACCTGGTCTGTAAAAAATAGGATGTGTTACACATCGATCCAAATATTTTCAAAAACGAATGAACTTTAAGAAACAAAATGCTCAGCTATATGTGATTGACTTAGTAAAACCTTTATATGATGTGAATGATATGAGTTCTTCTCGGTTGTTTCTGAATGCGATTTAGTGGGAAACATTAAGGAATTAATAATGGTTGGACACTTGTAATACTCGCTACATATGTTCCAATAAATGAATATTCTCCATATATAACACAGTGGATCATGAAGAAGAACACTTTATGGGAAATGCGACATCATCAAAAGTTGAAGGATATGGAAGGCTGAAAATAACAAGTGGCAATGAGATTACATTCAATGATGTTCTTCACGTTCTTTATATTCGCAAGAATTTATTGTCTAGATCTTTGCTTGGCAAGAATGGTTTTAAGTTGGTCTTTGTGCCACACAAATTTGTCCATACTAAAAATAAGATGTTCGTAGGAAATGTTTATTGAGCGATGGGATCATTAAGATGTGTGTAATGACCGTTGTACCCCAAAATCTTGATGATAATAATAATAAGTCTGATTACTTTTCAAAGTCTGCTTATAATACCTCATAATTGTGAAAGGATTTAATAATTAATTAATTAAAAATTTTAATTAATTGATTGGGAATTCGAATTAATTACATAATTTAAATTTGTGAATTTAAAGTCATTTATGATATATTAAAGATTAAATGAATTTAATATGAATATAGAGTTTATTTTATAAATTACTAAAGTTTTTTGGGCTTAAGTTTAATTATTTCAAAATTTGAGGCTTAAAAGGTAATAGTGTAATTTATAAAGTGATTTGGTAAATACCAAGGGTATAATGGTCCTTGGAACATTTCTCATGTTAGAAGTTTAGTGTTATAAAGAGCGCATGAAGAAATAAACCTAGGCAACACACATTTGGAATGCTTCCCTTATAACAGGCTAACCAAAACCCCAAAGCCCAAAACCCAAACCCTAAAGCCTAAGCTTTCGGGGGTACAAGCCGTTATAAAGGTCTTGGAAGCCGCTATAGCGAGCAATAATTATTAAATGGTCTTCAACCCATTTTTCTTTCCCCTTATGCACTCCAGGCTCCATTCTCTCGATTGATATGGCATTGCTAACCTCGAACGACGGTACTCCCTGGGGGAGAGAACTTGCATTTTATGAATGGTGAGTGTGGGAATGCTGGTATCCCACTCTGATGCCTCCCCCGAGGTCGGGTTATCAGTCTGACATGGGTCGATGACTTGCCTGAGGAAGATGTTAGACACTATATCCAGTTTAGTTGAACGCCCCGAGTTTAGACGGAGCCATTGTGTTTTGTTCAAAGGGGTTTGTTTATTGTTCAGAATAGACAATTTGTTTTACATAAAAATAAAACGTTCAGGTTATCCCTTTCGGCCTAATCCTAAGGAATATTTAAATCTTTGATTGGTCCATAGATTGTCGTTGTGTGGGTTCGGGAACTGGGTTACAAGTGGGGAATATGTTAAGCACCCCACTTGTTCTTTACAATTCCTTAATTACATTCTTATTATCTCTCTTGACACATTTGATTACTTTTTATTTTATTTTAGAACATATTTATAGACCTTAGTTCGATAATCCCTTAAAATAAATATAGGTGCTTAAGTTAGAAAATAGTAGTGTGAGAATAGTAAAACTTTAATTTATTACACTAGACTATAATTAAAAAGAAAAATAAAGCAAACTACTTTGTACGAACTATATACTAGAAGTTGAAAGTTTTGAGGGTCCACCCAAAATACAAATTGACTTTGAGGGATAATCGGTACACCCACTTTTAAGTGAATGCCTTTCGAAAAATAAGAATTATGTTTGAACAATGGAAGACATGTATAAGACGTAAGAAATGAACCATCACTAATTAAAAGTTTTAGGCAGATGATAAGGGTTTTGAATAAAATGGGGGACAAGACCAAATCAATCTCAAGAAAATTAAAATCGCCTCCCAATTATTTTCCAATTGGAATGAGATGTGGGGCAAGTGTGAGTGAATTGTAAGTTATATTTTATAATATAATAATCACGTCAATAGACGTGTGAAAAGAGTAATTTTAAGTACCTCCTTTCGGCCCCATGAATTCAGTCCCGCTGTTGAACGTCGTCGTTGAGTGTCGTCGGTGTGATCGACTTAACAATCCTTTAAGGGAGAATTTGGCTTTTGTCTCCTTGCCTATAAACCTTTAGGTATGTGTTTTAATTGGGATGTCTTGGATTACCTCTTGATGGAGGAAAGGCATCTATTTATAGGTGGAGAGAGGGCTAGAATTCCAAATGTCAATTAATCTCAACTGTCCATCAAAGTTTGAGATTAAGTGGAATTTTAACTCTTTTTTATTCTTTATTTCGTGTGGAATACGAACCATTTATACAGGATATAACATGTATTCTTTATTAAAAATGGATTAATAAAGACCACATTTCGGGGAAGGAAATAAACCAAAGGTTAATTTAATAATTTCCTTACAGTCTCCCACTTAGTCGTTAGGTTAATCCATAAATGTTTTTAATTTAGAATCATAAATCGCGCATGATATGCTAAATCCTTCAGTCATTGGTTTTCATAAGTGCCTTAGTTAGTCCAATAGTCAATGGGAGTCATGGTGGTTTCATATCATTATGCAACATGATCCCTTCCATGTACTACATCATTGACAACCATCTTAACTAGGCCATAATTAGGAGTTTACTTAATGGTCCCATAATGTCTTGAAGCAGATAATTTTCTGTTATAATTCATCCAATAATAATATGTGTACACAATGGAAAATAGAATATAATTGATGTAGAAATCTTATTAAGAGCCTAATAAATGTCAAATAAATGACAACTTTTTCTCTTCTAACATCTTGCTTCAGTAAGAGATACTTAAGATCCATGTGTTTGGATCCTTTAGATATTCTATCATGCTTGGAGAAAAATATTAATATGACATCAACATACAATACCAAAAAATATGAACTTACTCCAACTAATCTTGAGGTATATATGCGGATCAACGACGTTTTGTTTGAAATCGAAGTTCATAATGATTTCATCAAACTTTAGATACCATTGCCTTGAATCTTGTTTCAGTCCATATAGTGGCCTTCGATTATGAAGTCTTCAGGTTGACGCATATAGACTTTCTCTTGTAAGTCTCCATTGAGAAAGGCTTTAAACTTTAATTAACACATAATAAGATTTGAATATTTTACGACATTAAAATTAGATGCTCCTGTGGGTAGTTATCATATATTTTAACGTAATACCATTAATGGTCGTAATATTCAACATGCATAATTGAGTGATGTATCTATTTAATTTTAATAAGGTATATGTGGATATCTTTGGTTTACACATGTACAAACACTCCTTAATCGTGTATTCAACATATGATTATAGTATACCTATGGGCAACAAATTGATATATGTTAAATATACAAATTTAAACATTATAATGGTAATAAATGGCTAATTTGGAACTTATAAGCATTCCTTAATTGTTTATTCAACATATGATTATAGTATACATGTGGGCAACTATTTAATATATATTAAATAAACAAATTTAAAAGTCATAATCATTTGGAATGAGTAATAAGTATCACTGTGGTGATATCTAACTTTAATAATGCAATTACATTCATTCAATAATTTAATATAAATACTTATCCATATTTTATCATAAAATTCCAAAAGTCATAAAATTACATAATTGTAAAATTCTTGAATAGCAAAAAGGTGTACATTCTAGAATTTCATAAGTCTAGAATCCCCAAAGCTTAGAATTTGAAAAAATCATTTGTTGGTTTAACACATGATTATAGTATACCTCTGGGCAACTAATTGATATGTGTTAAATAAAAAGATTCAAATTTCGAGAATTTGAAAAGACATAATTTCAAGAATTCCAAAAGGTTATAAAATTTTGAAAATTCCAAAATATGCATAATTTAAAGAATTCTAAAAGGCATGGTAGCATGAATTCCAAAAGTCATAATAGAAGGAATTATAATACACATAATAGCATGAATTCAAATAGACATAATTCTAAAAGACATGAATTCTAATAGACATAATAGCTGGAATTCTAATAGAGATAATATTTTTAGACATGAATTCTAATAGACATAATTCTAAAAGACATGAATTCTAATAGACATAATTCTATTAGACATGGTAGCATAAATGAATGAATTCTAAGGGACGTGAATTGTAATAGTCATAAGAATTCTAGAAGTTATGAATACTAAAAGTCATAAGAATCATGAATACTAAAAGTCATAAGAATTCTAAGAGTCATGAATACTAATAGTCATAATTTCCAGCAAGTGTCCAAGCCATAATTTTCAATATTTATGTAGTGATTTATACCATAAAATATGGAAAAATAATTTATTTTTTCCCAAAATGGAAAATTTTGAGTTATCACTACAATCACGTAAATAATATTTCGAGGATCACTCTCCAATTTGCGAAATTATAAAATCAAATTTTAAACGAGAGTTATAAGCTTTGACATTATTACCATTATTACCAAAAATGACAAAGACGCATTTTTGAAGGTCTAAACGGCGTCAAAACGCAAAGCTGGGGTGGGGCCCATTGCGCACATGGGTTTTGTTTATTTTGACCTTTCCAATCGACCATGTGAGTTTGGAAAATTTTGATTAAGTTTTGACCTTTCACATTCCGACACCAACAACATCATTATCTATTTTAATGGAAAATCATATGTTCTTAACATCTCACCTCCTTTCGACACCATGGATTCAGTCCCGTTGTTGAACGTCGCCATCGAGTGTCGCCGATGTGATCGCCTTAGCAATCCTTTAAGGGAGAATTTTGTACCACCTTTCGGCGCCATGAATTCAGTCCCGCTGTTGAACGTCGCCGTTGAGTGTCGCCGGTGTGATCGCCTTAACAATCCTCTAAGGGAGAATTCAACTTCTCTCTCCTTGCCTATAAACCTTTAGGTATGTGTTTTAATTGGGATGTCTTGGATTACCTTTTGATGGAAGAAAGGCATCTATTTATAGGTGGAGAGAGGGCCAGAATTCCAAAGGTCAATTAATCTTAACCGTCCATCAAAGTTTGAGATTAAGTGGAATTTTAACTCCTTTTTATTCTTTATTTCGTGTGGAATACGAACCATTTATACAGGATATAACATGTATTCTTTATTAAAAATGGATTAATAAAGACCACATTTTGGTGAAGGAAATAAACCAAAGGTTCATTTAATAATTTCCTTACATGAATAGACCATCAAATGAAGCATCTCAAAGTAATATTCTCATTTGAGAATCGAGTCAAAGTCCTCAAGACTTTCATTTGAGTCTTACGATAGTTGAAATGGTTCGATAGTTATAAGAAACAAAGGAAATGAAGGTACTCAACCTCTAAAGAATTTGAAACATTGATAAGAGGTTGAAATTCAAAAGTGCTTGGATCACTCTTAATGGTTTCTTCTTCAAAAATGGGGGAGATGAAACGTAAGTTTAACCTCAACCAAGATTCTGGAAGAAGAAGTCTTTTCATCGAGTTGGACATTTTTTTCATTTATCCAAGATTTATAACTCTCGAATTGATCGTTCAATTCTTCATTCCCACTTTGCAAAGTTTCCCAAGAGTTTTGTTGAACTATCTCATTTTCAAGAATTTTCATGTAATCACACATCCTCATAGGTGCTGGAGAAATTTTTTCACGCTGCATTCTTTCATTTTCAAGAATTTGGAAGAATTCAAGCATAGTCTTGGGAGTGTAACTTTGAAAAGTGTTATCATAACAATTACCACTAGCTAAGGAGTTACAATGAGACATTTGAAAGTGGAAAATTTGAATATGCAACAAGCACCAAAATTTCAAGTTTCTTGAAACAATTTAGTATAAGTCACAAAGCAAGTAAAAAGAATATACAAAATATATAAAATATTAAAACACTAAAATCCTAGAATGAAACATTCCTCGATAACGGTGCCATTTTTTATGAGGCATAAACTTCGTATTTAAAACATGTCGTTGCGTATTTACGACCTATACAAAACAATACCATAAATTGTCACACTATAAATGGAAGTGTAGCGACAAGTAGGGATCGAATCCACAGGGAACATACTTAGGATTAAATTTGTCTAACACTTAAAAAGGGTGAAAAAGAAGAGATGATATGTTGAGGATACATTTAACACTAAGCAATATGTAAACTAAATTAAATTACAAAAATGATATTAGGATCACATCCCCACCATGGGATAACAACACATAATTAGGGATTTGATTCTGAAAAATTTGACCAAGCATACTCAAATGATTATAAATATCAAACATGAAGAAATTTATTTCAACATTGAAAGATTAAACATTCAATCAAAAATGGTCACAATCGGATTCAGGTTGCAATATCGCTATGAATACTAACGTAGCGTAACAAAGGCCGTTAAACGCATAATATCCCGACTTCACTACAGAAGGTTTCAATTAAAAGCAATTTAAATCCAAAACTTAGATTTCATAGATTGAAACCCATTAATGGTGGATATATGATCCCAACCTTTAAACTAACTAATACACATGGTAATAAAAATAAATACAACTACACAAATAATCAAAACAAGTAATAAGCCAACAAAAACTATTTTCAAACTAGTGACTATTTAACAAAGCAAGTAAACAATAAATACAACAAGAAAACTTATATAAATGGAAGAGATAATGAAAAATATTACATACAAAAAAGAGAGAGATGGAACCCAAAGAGGGCTGGGGGAAGGGATCCCAAACAAAACCTAAGCTAAACTATTAAATTTGATCTCCCCAAACAAATGAGAGTAAAAGTCTATATAAACAAAACACTAGGGGAAAACTTATAAATCAAAAGGTCAAAATCTACAAGGCCAAATCGATTCTGGTCATAAGGCCGAATCGATTTTACTAAAGTGTAAATCTAACTCTGGTCTAATCCGAATCGATTCTCCCAAAATGGTTGAATCGATTCTCCCTTGACAGGTCTGCATTCTTCTTCCTAGATCAACATACGAAAAATGCCATAACTTATTTGTTATAAATTGGAATTAGGCGCAGTCGAAGGCTACGCGAAGCTAACTCAGAGTAATAAAACTTCAATGAGACTTTAGGCTATAAACCCAGATAATAAAATAAATAAATTCCCTTGAATGTGACCTGTATGAAGGAACTTTCTCCAAAAGTGGCCAAACTTTACGCTAAGCACTTTAATACCTACAAAAACTCAATTATACCCCGCAAAGCATATAAACATACATAAAAGAGCTTGTATGGTTAATGTGCATAAATATAGGGATTAAGGCACCCGAGGCGGATAAAATTCGTAAGTAAAAAGGGTAAATAAATGCAATATTCGAGACGAATCACCTTCTGCTGAGGATCGATGATTTTATTGATAAGTTACAAGGTGATTCTTTATTTTTGAAGATAGATTTACATTAGGGATATCATCAATTAAGGGTACGAGAGGAGAATGTACTAAGGAATTCCTTTTTAACTCAATATTTCTCGTATGAGTTCATGGTCATGATAACTTGCTTTTGCGTGTATGTCGTTGTTGTTGAAAGCCAAGTTAGTCAAAATCCTCAAATACCTACAAAATATAATAACTCAAGCATAGAGGTAAGTCAGGGTATCAATCCACTTTCTAGGGAGTAAGCTAGAGACAAATTCAAATGTAATTCACTTTTTATTTTATTTTTGTGCTTTTTCACTTTTCTACTTTTTTTTAGCTTTTTCAAATTGTTGATACCAAATTTATTCTGCTGACGTGGACCAATTATGTGGAGACACGTGTCAATCTACATGGCACTCGCAAACACTTTTTGAACAACACCTTAACTCCGAGGAACTCAACCTCCCCGACCAACTCAGGCGCTCCGAGCAATAAGTGTTCTCCGAGGAACTCTATTATAACCGAGCAACTCATGAATACCGAGATACTTAGGCCGTCCGAGCAGCTTAGGCGGTTCGAGCTGCATCTCGTACAGAGCATTCATATCCGGATAATTAAGAGAATGATTATGCATTAAATGCTCATTATTATTACACAGACGCACACACCTATTGGATAACTGTGGATTATTCTTTCATTTGTTCCGCCTCAAGGCTATAAATAAATTATAACCTCCTCATTAGCAGGGGACTCGGAATTTCTTGGTAAACCCATTATCGAGAATTCTGCAAACAATTAGCAATAACACAAACTAGGGGTGTTAAAAAAACCGACTGGACCGACGGACCGAACCGAACCGAGCCAAACCGACCCTTTTTTCCGGTCTTTTTTCTTAATCGGTTCGGTCTCAATTTATTTTTTTGGTGGACCAACCTAGTCGGTCCGGTCCACGGTTTACAGTTTCAAAAACCCTGTTAGGACCGACCCGAACCGACTGTATATAAAATAATATATTTTTACATATATATGTATATATATAAGATAAATAAATAGTAAAAGTATATATTTCAATATTTGATTAGTTTAAATTATAGTTTAATCCAATAGTAGGTTTGTTTTAATCATAAATTTTGATATTTTTTAGTTTTTAATGTTTGAAAAAAAATAGACTCGGGTATATTTGTATTATTATAAATGATGTAATTTATTAATGTGAGGACCGACGGGTTATACCGGACCGACCTTATAAAAAACCGAACCGATTAGGGTCGGTTAACCGACATTATCGGTCCGATCTCGGTCCATTTTTTTAGAGGACCGACCAAGTCGGTCCGGTCCAAAAAAAACCTTAAAACCGAACCGGACCGGACCGCGAACACCCCTAACACAAACAGTGGACGTAGGCCATTCTTTCAAGGCTGAACCACTTTAAAAATCTTTTGTCTTGTTTATTTTTTATATGTGATTAAAGAATTAGGTCAAATCTAGTTTTTTACATCAACAGATTGGTGCCGTCTGTGGAAAGCGACTGCAATTATCGTTTTTCACTAAAACAATTCATCACCAATAGCTGATAATCCTGAATCCAGTAATCAAAATGCTGGAAACCCCCCAAATCCATCCACTCCTCCAATTGTCCAAGATTTGGCTGGAATAATGGCTAATTTGGCTCAGGGACAGACCACCATGCAAGAAACCATTCGACAACTCATGCAAACTATCCAGGGTGGAGCACTCGCTCAGTCAGGACAACGAAGCATTCAGAGAAATATCCGATTGCATTCTTCGCAAACTAGACGAACGTCACTCCCAGAAGAATCTCATTCTAGATGCACCGATTCATATCGTACTGAGAGATCCAATGATCCTTCTTATCATCCTGGAAGGACTTCCTCGGTATGAGCTACAGACACTCAACAAAACGTCACTCTATCTCCAGAAATGACCAGTGCTCTTGAAAGATTGAGTAGAGTCTTTACCTTTGATCGTTTGGGTCCTAGGAGGAATAAAAGTCCCCCTAGGATGGTGTCGAGGAACTCTCAATGATCTTTTGATTTAAAGGAAGGTTCTGCCCAATCCCGACCAGCTGCTCGTCGTGAAAGATCCCAAGAGGTAAATTCAACACGATGAGTTGCTCGGACCAATAAGCCTGAGGAGGGAAATGATGCATGGAAAGGCTCTATTCAAAGGTTGGAGGGTAGACTAAGGGAAATGGCTAAGGCCAAAAATCCTCTACAAAGAACGTTTGTCCAAGGGACACCTTTTATCCAAGCAATAGTGGATTTTCTCACACCATCAAAGTTCAAAGCACCTGTTGTGACTCCTAAATATGATGGAAAAACTGACCCTGTCCTTCATATAGAACAATACCAAGTTGCTGCTGATATCTATACCGTTCCAGACGAGATGAGATGCAGGGCATTCTCGGGAACTCTTACCGGATTGCTCAAATATGGTACAATAATCTTCCTCGGGGGAAGATTTCAACTTTCTTTCAACTGGCCGAGCTCTTTATTGGAAATTTCTATTTTGGGGCAAAACCAGTTAAATGAGTAGCACAATTGTTAAGTGTTAGACAAAAAGCAGGTGAGAGCACCAGGGATTACATAACTCGTTTCAATAACGAGAAGCTCGAAGTTATTGATTACGAGGAAAAGACAACAATTACTGCTTTGATGAGTGGACTATTGCCAAATAAATTGTACTACACTTTGGCCAAAGATCCACCTAGGACCATGTCATAATTAATGGCAAAAGTAGCCAAAATCATGAATGTCGAGGAAGCTATGGCTGCAAAGAAGAGCATGGACACTAAGGAGACCAAAATTGAGGCCGAGAAGATTGACAAGAAGGATCAGAAGAATAATGGTGGTAACAAGCAGTCAAAAGAAAATCAAGCATTGGAACAGTTGAAGAAATTTGGAAACTATACTCCTTTGAAGGTAGATATGAATCACGTTCTGGAAGAGATCAAGAACAGTGAGGAGTTAAACTGGCCTGAAAAAATAAAGATAGATCCTGACAAAAGGGATAAATCCAAATATTGCGAGTTCCATAAGGATCATGGTAATATGACCAAAAACTATATAGCTCTCCAGAATGAAATTGAAGAGCTCATCAGGCGAGGAAAATTGAACAAGTATGTGGATCGCCGAAATGGTGGAAAAAGCAACGACCGACCAAGGCAGAGGTCTAGATCTCCTCGACGAACAAAAGAAAATAAGAAGAGAAATCATAAAGAAGACCTGGATGAAGATCAAGACGACCCCGATCTCCCCAAAAGACCAAAACAGCCAGAACGTGAGGTATTTTCTATCCGTTTTGGATCATTTGATTGCAATGTTATTACTGGTGGAGATGCAGGAGGTGGAGACCTTACTGCAGAGAGGAAAGCTTACCTTAATGAGGCTCAAGCTTGTTCATATATTCAAAGGATAAATCTAGCTGAGGATGATCGCCCGAGGAAGGTGAACAAAGATAAACTGGTCATCGGTTTCTCTAAGAATGACCTCGCAGGTGTGCTATATCCTCATGATGACCCATTGGTGATCAAAATGAGGATGAAGGAAGCAGTGATTTCGCGAGTCTTGGTAGATAATGGTAGCTCGGCAGATATTATGTTCTACCCATGTTTTGATAGTTTGAACCTAAAGCTATCCCAGTTGGAGCCATATCATCGACCCCTCCTCGGTTTTACTGGCGAGAAAGTTTTTCCACTTGGGACGATCAAGTTGAAATATGTTCATCGGTATATGGCCTGCTTGTTGAATAGAAAGAGTGCGCTTTTTCGTGATGGATAAAAATGTCCAATCAGCTTATAATATCATCATGGGAAGGGTAGGTTTGAAGAAGTTCGAAGCAGTCCCATCTACAGTACATCAATGTTTAAAATTCCCAACCAACTTTGGATTAGGAGTGGTGAAGGGCGACCAAAAAGTAGCTCGGGAATGCTACTATTCATCTGCCGAGCAAGAAGAGCGTGAAGAATCCAGAAAGAAAACTACTACTTATCAGGTTGATGAGATAGAAGACATAGAGATTGAGACTTTAGACCCAAGAGATGAGTCTCAGCTCGTTAAGGGTCAGGTCATGGAGGCTACTGAAAATATTATTCTGGACGACGAGCATCCGAAACGAACAGCTTAAATTGGTGCTTCGCTAGAAGTGTCAATAAAACAAGAGCTGATAGCATTTCTAAAAAATAGAAAACAAATTTTTGCATGGAGCCATGAGGACATGCCAGGGATAGACCCAAATTTCTTATGTCGTGAGCTCAATGTGAACAAGGAAATCAAGCCAGTAAAGCAAAGAAGAAGAGTGTTCAGCCCCGAAAAGAATCAAGCTATACAAGAGGAAGTCGAGAAGCTCCAGAAAGATTGCTTTATTGAAGATGTCAAATATCCAGACTAGTTAGCTAATGTGGTGATGGTGAAGAAGAAGAACAACAAGTGGAGGATGTGTGTAGACTTCACCGACCTCAACAAGGCATGCCCAAAGGATCATTTTCCTTTACCCCGAATTGATCAATTGGTGGATGCTACCTCGGGGCATGAATTGCTGAGTTTTATGGATGCTTACTCTGGTTACAATCAGATTAAGATGAAGCCTGAGGACAGGGAGAGTACCTCTTTTATTACCCCTAGGGGAACTTATTGTTATAATATTATGCCTTTTGGATTGAAAAATGCAGGTGCAATATATCAGCGACTGATGAACAAGGTGTTTGCAGAGCAAATCAGTTACAACATGGAAGTTTATGTTGACGATATGCTGACAAAGGGAAAGAAAGTTGTTGATCATCTAATTGAATTAGGTCAGACCTTTGATCAACTAAATAAATATCAAATGAAGTTGAACCCTACCAAATGCATATTCGGAGTACGAGAAGGCATGTTCCTCGGGTATATTGTTAACCAACGAGGAATTGAAGCAAAACCTTAAAAGATCAAGGCTCTATTGGGGTTGCGATCTTCGACGACGAAGAAGGAAGTGCAGAGTCTCACAGGGCGAGTTGCAGCACTTAATAGATTTGTATCACGAGCAACTGACAGATGTCTACCATTATTTAAAACACTCCGAAAGACTTTCGAGTGAAATGATGAATGCGAGAAGGCCTTTCATGAATTGAAGAAATACATGGGAGCACCTCCATTATTGTCCAGGCCAGTGATGGGAGAAAGGCTATACTTGTATCTGGCAGTCTCAGAAAATGCAGTAAGCTCGGCGTTGATAAGAGTGGAGGATGGAGTGAAAAAACCAATCTATTACACAAGCAAGGCTTTCTGAGGAGTAGAGATCAGATATCCAAGGCTGGAAAAGTTAGCACTAGCATTGATCGAAGCAAGTAGAAGAATGAGACCGTACTTCCAAGCTCATACTATAGTTGTGTATATAGACATGCCATTACGGCAAGCTTTGCACAAACCAGAGAAATCAGGAAGATTAACGTATTGGGCTGTAGAGTTGGATGAATACGACATAATTTATGAGCCTAGGTCGTCACTTAAGGGGCAAGCAGTGGCAGATTTTATTGCAGAATTCACCTATCCAGATATCTCCAAAGAGCAGAAGTTGGATACCGACCAGCCTGTGGATATTACACGATCATTAAACTTAAACCCTGACCAACTTAAGTCAATAGACGAGCAAGAAAAGATGGTCGACAAGCAGCAAGAAGTGCTAGAGGAGGATATAAGGAAGCATCAAATATTTCACCGAAGAACTCTGTCTGACCAAGAGTTTGATAATGAGATACCTATGTGGAATTTATATGTAGATGGTTCTTCGTGCACTACAGGCAGTGGAGCGGGGATAGTTTTAAACAGCCCGGATGAAATCGATGTGGAGTATGCTCTCCGCTTTCAATTCAAAGCCTCTAATAATGAGGTTGAATATGAAGCTATGATTGCAGGTCTTAATTTAGCAAAAACCATGGGGGTAGAGCAGGTCATTGCATTCAGTGACTCAGAGTTGATCGTAAATCAAATGTTGGGAGTGTACGCAACAAAGGGAGAATTGATGATCAAGTATTATGCGAAAGCAATCAAGATTGTATCGAGCTTTAACGCTGTGCAATTAATTAGAACACCAAGATTAAAGAATGCAAGAGCAGATGCTTTAGCTCGGTTAGCCTCAGCCACACGCACCGAGCTACGAAGAACAATCCCAATAGAAATTTTGGCCTGTAGGAGCATCGACGAAGATCTGATGATGAACTTTATTACCCTTGATTTAGGACCATCTTGGATGGATCCCATTAGGGCATATATTGAGGAGGGGGTTTTACCAACTGATAAGCTCGCGGCCAATAAACTGAAGTTTAAAGCTGCTCGTTATGTAATAACTAATGGCATTTTATATAGACGAGGAATTATAGCCGGTCTTCAAAGATGTGTGCATCCCTCCGAAGTGAAATATTTGATTGAAGAGGTCCATGAAGTGTCCTGTGGAGCTCATGTAGCAGATCAGACGCTTTTACAAAGAAGAATGACCCAGGGATATTATTGGCCGACGATGAGGGCTGATTGTGTAGCCTATGCTAAAAAATGTGACAAATGTCAACGCTTCTCTTCTATCCGAAGAACTCCCCAGGCATTATTGACACCCGTAACATCCCCTTGGCCATTTGCCATGTGGGGAATAGACTTGGTCGGGCCACTCCCAATGACAAGAGGAAGGTTCAAATATCTCGTCATCGCTGTGGATTATTTTACTAAATGGGTAGAAGCTGAACCTCTTATTGATATGACTTATGATAGGGTATATCAATTTATTTGGAAGAATATCATTTGTAGATATGGTCTTCCCCATGCATTCATTACTGATCATGGCACCCAATTTGACAACGAAGAGTTTGCTGCATATTGTCACCAGTCAAACATATTGAAAACCCACTCTGCACCAGGCCATCCCCAGACCAATGGACAAACTGAGGTGACAAACCGAACACTGCTGAATGGTTTGAAGAAAAGACTGGATGATGCGAAGGCAAATTGGATCAACGAGCTACATTCTGTACTGTGGGCTTATCGTACTACACCACGAGTAGCAACAGAAGAATCTCCATACATGCTGGCATTTGGAAGTGAAGCTGTTATACCTGCCGAGCTAGGCCTCCCCACACACAGAGTGCTGAATTTCAATTCTCCTATCAGTGACTTTATGAGAAGATTAGACTTGGATATGCTCAAGGAAGTTAGAGAAAAAGCAGCAATCAGGAATACTGCATACCAATAACGAACAGCTCTGTTCTACAACAAGAGAGTAAAGAAATGTGATTTGAAAGAAGGGGACTACGTGCTAAAGAAAGTAATTCAAAAGCACAATAAACTAGAAGCTAACTGGCATGGACCCTACAGAGTAACAGAAGTTGTTCGTCCAGGAACCTACAGGATTGAAACCTTAGAAGGAGAAGAATTTAAGAATGCATGGAATGCAGAACATCTACGCAAGTATTATCAGTAGTTGGGATTCCTATGTAAATGAAGTTTACTTCAGTATGAATAAAGTGTTGAAATTTTTATCCATTTCTCTCCTTTTGATGAAATTTTTTCGGAGTGTTAGTGCTACACACTACGCATCAAGTTCATAATAGAAATCCACCAACTACGGTTGGTCGGTAAAATAAACCCTCCCAACTACGGTTGGTCGGTCCACCAACTACGATTGGTCGGTAATATAAACCGTCCCAACTACGGTTGGTCGGTCCACCAACTACGGTTGGTTGGTAAAATAAACCCTCCCAACTACGGTTGGTCGGTCCACCAACTACGGTTGGTCGGTAAAATAAACCCTCCCAACTACGGTTGGTCGGTAAAATAAACCCTCCCAACTACGATTGGTAGGTCCACCAACTACGGTTGGTCGGTAAAATAAACCCTCCCAACTACGGTTGGTCGGTCCACCTACTACGATTGGTCGGTAAAATAAACCCTCGATCCACCAACTAAGGTTGGTCGGTAAAATAAACCCTTCCAACTACGGTTAGTCGGTCCACCAACTACGGTTGGTCGGTAAAATAAACCCCCCCCAACTACGGTTGTTCGGTCCACCAACTACGGCTGGTCGATAAAATAAACCCTCCCAACCACAGTTGGTCGGTCCACCAACTACGGTTGGTCGGTAAAATAAAACCTCCCAACTACGGTTGGTCGGTCCACCAACTACGGTTGGTCGGTAAAATAAAACCCCCCAACTACGGTTGATCGGTCCACCAACTACGGTTGGTCGGTAAAATAAAAATCCACCAACTATGGTTGGTCGGAAACAATTGTTTAAGCAATATCATGGGATGGAAATCGTTTCGTGGCTTACAATTAAAAAGTGATTAGTCACTATAATCAAAAAATAAAACATAATTTCTTTACTTATGGTATATCAAATTACCACCAACTATAAGTTGGTCGGAAAACAAACTCAGAATGGTCAACAATAATTTTTTTCCAACTCCAGTTGGTCGGCAATTTAAAATAACACAGTAAAATTTTGTTTTCTTACAAGATATACATACACATTCATCGGAGAATAAAACAAATATTTTATAAAGTAATGACAAAAGACAAATGATGTGAGAAATGTATTTCATTATCAAAACTTTTCATTCAAATCGAGAAGGATTACATATGATATGGAAAGTAGAAATCATTACATCAAAAATCCTATTCTATTGGCTTTTTCCCTTCTGCCTTTGAAACAGGCTCTACTCCAGCAGGAGGATCATCTAAGGCGTAAGGAGAATTTATGAAGTTCAGATATCTAAGCATCCTGACATTCATTACTGATGGTCGATCAAGTAAGTGCTCTGGGCGAGATATCTCAAAATTAGAATGAAGACTGTAGTCGCCAAGATACTTTGAGATCAGGCACTGAGGAATTACCTGAGCAGGAATCCAGCTCATATCAAGTTTGAAGGGTGGCACGGATAACTCGATCAATCCAGGGTCATAGTAATCCCAGAGATAATGGCCCTGCTCCAACTTTAACACCCCCAGTGCATTCAGCCATCCTTGCTTGTAACCCTCGTTATTTGAATTCTAGATCCGATCATCGAGGTGATAAAGGGCTTCATTATATCCAGCCATCCAAAACTCTCTGGTCTGTTTGTGAAACTTAAAGGTCAACCTCTCTAGTTGCTCGTGGAGGTTCTTCACTAAAAGTTCTTTATTCTCTAAGGCAGAGCTTTGTGGAGAGAGTTGCTCGTCGAGGTTCAGAATCTTTTTGGACATCTCAGCTAATGCTTGATTCTTCGCCATCTACTGGAATGCTTGATTCTCCAAAGTTGCTTGAGTTCTAGCTTCTTCAACAGTAACACGAGCAGCTCTTGTTCGTCCCCGCGAAGCTCTTGCTCGTCCGCGAGCAGATATAGAAGGTCCAATTCTCTTTAAAGTTTCTAATTCGTCTCTCAAATTGGCATTTTCAACCTCCACGAAAGATAAACCTTCGTCATTGATAGGGACCAAGGCTCCCGAGGTAGATGCTGCAGATTTCAGTTGGGATATCTCTCCTCACAAGTTATTACTTTCCTGCTCCAGCAGTTTCGCGATCTGCCTATGCTCTTCAACCTCAGTCTTCAAAGTCCTCTCCTTAATATCATAAGCAACGATGAACATATCATATCCTTTGTCAGCATTTAGTTGCTGATACTTTTTCTCATACCCCTGATGCGAAAGGGCAAAAGATTCCTTGTATTTTTGCTGACGTTCCTCGATGATACCCTGGAGATCTTCAATCATCTCATAGTATGCCACATTATTGGCAACTACACGGTCGAGCAAGCACTTCAAATATTGATAGGCTTTGACTTCTTGTTCAGAAGAATTTGGACCGAGGATGTCAACAATTTGAGCTTCATTCAAGTCAGCATGGCCAGCCTTGAAGTAGTCATTGTATTTTTTCATCAGTTCAGTATCGTGGGCTGACAAGAGCTCCATTCTATCCATAAACTAATAAAGAAAAGAGACAGAAAGAATCAATAAAGATGCAAACATAGCAAGTAGAAGAAAAAGTCAATATGAACAGCCGAAAGTTCGAATTTTATTATATCACAAAGAGAAGTACATAGCCTAGAATTACATTTAACAAAAAAGCAAAAAGAAAGGTCCGAACAACTCTACACCTTCTCCTTACTTCCTAAGACTTCCTCGGAAGGCTTAGAAGAAGAGGTAGGTTGCTCGGGGTGCATAGAAATTTGCTCGGAAGATATTGGCAGTTGCTCGGCTAAGGTCCTTGTAGATTGAAGCTGCTCGACTGAAGTATTGGTGGGCTTGAGTTGCTCGTAGAAAGTTTGAACAACTGGAACAGGAGGAATCTGATCTCCAATCACCAAGGAGGATTCCTCAGAGGCAGCTTCGTCCTCTTCTTCTCCAGGAGAGGGAGGAGGACCATGAACATGTCGCTGGAACAAGTCTAAAGTCTCAACGACCTTTAGCTCCTGCAGAGCTGCAACCCATCCATCTTTGAAGTATTTAACACTAGCAAACTCCATCTGGGAAGACATGGCAGCTAGACCTTTGTTTCATCCCTTGTCCCAGCCAGCGCTGAAGGACTTTTTAACTGCAAGTTTTCTCTTTGCCTTCTCCGTGTAAATCCTCTCAGAAAGAAGTTCCTCGGCAGCCTTCATCTTCCCTTCTATCTCCTGCTTCTGACGATCAACATCTCGAAGTCTAACAACTTCCTCCTCAGATTTCTTAAGCTTATTTTCAAGCTCTTCAGTTCTCTTGAGCTTCTCCTCAAGCTCATTATTTTTCTTCTCAAATTCTTTCACTTTTCTCTCCAACTCCTGGGAGGCCTCAACAGCACGGTCTTTTTCTTGCTCGATGGACTTGAGTCGTGTCTCCCAGGCCTCTTTATCTTCGTCATATTTCTGACGAGAATCCTTTAAAGACTGAGTTAGTCCTACAAAAGCTTCTTCCACACCTCCCGAGGAGCTCGAAGCTTTAATAGCTTCATCCTTTTTCAGAATAGTGTTGAAACAGGTTACTAGCTGGAAAAAGAAAATAATTGTAAGTCAGTGCAGGGACATAACATTGAAAAATGAAAGTTTAGATTAGTAATACTTACTGAGGCAATATGTTGAGCTGCCAAGGTGGTAACCCTATCCCGAGAAAGAATGTCCTCAACACCTTGGATCTCGAGAATAATCCAAGACTTCACCGAGCTCATAGCAGAGCTTGGAGGAACAAAGTTGGGAATACCACCTTCAACATTTAAAGACTGAGAGACTACTTCAACTGGTCTCTCAAGAGAGCTTTTCTTTAACCTCCTCGTAGGAGCAGGAACATTCTCAACCAAGGATGTTGTCTTGGTCGGTGATATAACGATAACCTCGATTGGAGGAGAAACAGCTACAACCTTGCTCGGAGCCACAGGGGTCTTCTCGACAATCTGCTTAGCAGTAGCAGGAGCGGATGCATCAATATTTCTCGTCCCTTATTTTGGGACATTCGGCTTAATTTTCTTTGCCTCACCAGCAGTAGAGGCAGACTTATCAAAGAAGGCAGGAGCTCTTCTTCTCTTCATTCTGTCACTCAGAGGAATATTTGATTCAGGGGAGGAACCTTCTGAAGCTGGTATTGGGTCGATGTCACCTACCACTGGACCAGCAGTAAATGACGAAGTGTAGCTCTTGTACTGCAACAAGTACGAGGCTGATCTGATATGTTTGTCAGCAACAGTTTGGTGCAAACTCCAGATAAGTTTCAAGTGTCTCAAATTGACATCAGTCTCTTTGGGGGATTTTCTTTTGCTATCAACTGCAAATAAACAAAAATTAAAATGTCAATGACGCATTTTATCAAACACGAAGAAAACACAATCTCAAAAATAAAATAAAATAAAATAAAATAAAATAAAAACAACCTATCCCATTGCCATAGGGAGGGCATCTAGGACCCTGATACACATCATTTCCATTTAATGGAGCATGTTACCAATTTTTCATAACAACCCCATGCTCGAAGTAATCCCTGTTGGCATCTGGGAGATTGACAACTAAAGCCCTATTTAAAAACCTAGTTTTTAAATAAAAAGTACTATCGCTGACAACTCATCTATAACAAAACATAATTTCTGGAATTCCTAAACGGGTTCCATGAATTTGATTTAACCTGTGAACTCCATTAACTATTCTCCAAGTGTTTGGCGCTATTTTTGCAGGAACAACATCAAAAAACTGACAGAACTCCAAACATAAAGGATTTGGAGGAAAAGAAAAGCCGCATTCGGCCACAAAGAGACTGGGCAACCAATGTCCCTCAGCCAGACGAAAATAGTCAAAAGGTTCAGAAAGTTCTTCCATCATGACCCATGAAGGAATAGAAAAATTAGAGCGAAATTTATCAAGCGACTCAACAAGGTAAACCATGATGAACAGAGAAAATAAAAAAGAAGGAAGAAGATCTTACAGGAAAAGGGTGGATCAGTTGACAACGAACAATGGAATAAATGAACGCACAAGATAGAGAGGAAGTAAAGAAGTTCTAAGATGCAGATTTGAAAAAGTAAAAGACAATCGAATTTTCTGAAGCGTTTAAATACTTTACCTCGGGAATAGAGAAAAACAATGATTACCAGGATGGACGATTGCGTATCCGGCGGCTAAAAAGAAGAAAAGGCACAAAAAACGAAGCGATTATGGAAATTCAAAATATTTATAAAGACTGATACTGTGCATTTATAAAGGAGTTATATACAACGAATGCCTTTCTAGAAACCATACAAACGAAAATCTAAGCAGAAGAATGTTCCATACTTTTCTTCAACATCAAACTACGAAACATTGGGGGCTTCTGTTGATACCAAATTTATTCTGCTGACGTGGACCAATTATGTGGAGACACGTATCAATCTACATGGCACTCGCAAACACTTTTTGAACAACACCTTGACTCCGAGGAACTCAACCTCCCCGACCAACTCAGGCGCTCCGAGCAACAAGTGTTCTCCGAGGAACTCTATTGTAACCGAGCAACTCATGAATACCGAGCTACTTAGGCGGTCCGAGCAGCTTAGGCGGTTCGAGCTGCATCTCGTACAGAGCATTCATATCCGGATAATTAAGAGAATGATTGCGCATTAAATGCTCATTATTATCACACAGACGCACACGCCTATTGGAAAGCTGTGTATTATTCTTTCATTTGTACCGCCTCAAGGCTATAAATACATTGTAACCTCCTCATTAGCAGGGGACTCGGAATTTCTTGGTAAACCCATTATCGAGAATTTTGCAAACAGTTAGCAATAATACAAGACGTAGGCCATTCTTTCAAGGCTGAACCACTTTAAAAATCTTTTGTCTTGTTTATTTTTTATCTGTGATTAAAGAATTAGGTCAAATCTAGTTTTTTACATCAACACGAATATTAAAACAATAGGGTGAGGTGAGGTCTTAAACTAAACTAAACTAAGTGTGATATGACAAGAACTAACTAGAAATTTGACTAAAATGAAAAATAAAGTCTAACAATAAAAATAAGAGATAAGTGAGGTAAATAATTGTGAGAACAATCAAGGAGTAGGATTACACCACAAGTTTTAGTTATTCTAATTAATTAATTTAATTATTTGAATACCCCCAAATTAATATCAAAATTACACACCAACTCTCGTTGCAAGTGTAATTATAATAGTAATATTTTAAAAAATTAAGTTTAACACCCCACAACTCTAGAAAATTAGATCTACACTCATTTTAATTAATCACCCACTAGGATCGATTAATTAGAATTTATGTCAATCTTAGAAAATAAATTTAGAGTTGAAATTCAAGTTATAATACCCCACTTAAGAAACCCTTATATCTAGTTCGAATCTAAAATGGGTATTATAATTAGAATTTTGATTTTCTTTCGAAAATCATTTACCCTATCTCGAGGCGTAAATCTAATGGTGAGGGATCAAAATTAACATTCAAAAGGACTTTTCAAGTAATTAAACTAATTAAAATAAAATAACATCAAATAAGAGTTTTACCCCACCCTTTGAAAGGGGATTTAGCCTAACATGGTATCAAACATAACAAACGAATATTCAATAGGCATTAATATAATAAAAGAGTAGGGAAAGAGAACAAATATTCAGAAGTCTCCTTTAAATTGGCAATTTGAGCTCTATCCTTGAAATTGAAGAATACAACCCTCCAAGTGAGTGATCAAAGTAATATGAAATTAAAATCAACACTCAATTAAATCTCAATCAATATTTATCCTCACAAATATCTAAAAAAAGAATAAAACAAAACTATTTACAAATGGTGTTTTTCTAATTTATTTTCTAAACTAAACTCTCTCTCTAGAATTTTTCTTCCTATATCTAAGCCTAGATGATCTTCAAATGGCCTTGATGTCTTCTTTTATATGCAATTGGAGATAAGGGGTTAAATTGGTAATTGGCTATGGTGAACATGTGGAAAATGTGAGAGCACATGTGCATGGGGGTGTGAGGTGTGAGGATATTAGGAAGAGGGAAAAAAATCAGATTTGGGGATGAGAGGTTTGGGGTCATTTTGGGTATTGAGTTAGAAAAGATTAGTTGGGGGTTTTTAAAGGTACTAGATGTGCCCACGTGCGTTGCACGTGTGGGCGAGTTCCCATAGTTGTCTATATGAATTAAATCTTGAATAATAATGTATGAATTACAATTTCCCTTTTAAAATTAAGGATAGTTAATTAAATTAAGTAACGAACCATGTAGTTATGTAATCAATATCCATAAATCAAAGTTCTATAAAATGTAAACTGCATAAGGGTAAGAAATTGAAATGTAATCGTCAAATCTGTTGCTTTTGACGTTTGTTAGGATTTTGTGGTTCTTCTTCTTCTTCAACCTTCCGAGCTACAAAATGTGCAAGTCTTCGATCGTTTGCTTTAAGCGCTTTCCCTTTAATGTAGAATCTGTATATTTTGCCAATGCACGTATATAACTTTCGAACATATTCTGAGTGTAGAATTCCCTGTGTAAACCATATAATTTATATGAATCTTAAGTAAATATACATGTTATCGATGTAATTGAATAAATGTATGAATTTGAATTGTAAATAAGAATGATAATACCTTATCTTTATAAGCGATGAAATTTGTAATGTTGCAGCCAATGAATGCTTCTGCTTCCTCGAATAGTGTCACTGATGCTCTTTCATCTTCGTCTTGGACGACAAACTGAAGTAAGTACCTTATATTTTTTTGAATAATGTATTAGTAGAGTTTTATATATGAGATTTATCATTAATATTGAAAGATTCTTGAACTTATTAATTTACTTTGTTGTGTAATTTGTATTTGAAGAACCACAATTTAAGCATGTGCCAATCCCATTTTGAACTGTGACTTTTTTGTTGCATATATTGCAGGCATCATACCATGGATTTTCTTTGTTTCTAACCTCCATAATCATTCCAACGAAAGAACATAATAGATTCTATGGTTCGTCAAAAATTGGATATGTTATTTTATTAAATTAAGGATATTTGAAACGTAAAAGGGAACCATAGTAATTGAATCATTACCTCAGTAGTTGATGGGATTCCATTAATAATATCACGAATAGAAACCGTGTCCGCATTGTTAATTATTTTTTGGTGAGGTGAAGAAAATTTGTTGAAATGTGTGGAAGATGATGAGGTTGACAACCTGTAATTGACATTTTGGATATTAATACATGTAAGGGAGAATTAATATTTTTATTTAAAGAAATTGTCTAACCACTCCTTTAATTCGGTAGCTTGTATGATATCGGGGTCAATCTAAATTGTAGTCTTTGATACACTGCTCAAGGTATACTCCCCTGTAAAGGATTTTTTTTTATTTTGAGTTAGTAGTCTTTTAATTAATTGTTTGCGAGATGATAAATATTATTTTACCTTCGTAGGATGAACGTTTGGCTTGAGAAATTGCTACTATAGGAAATTTTGTTGTTAATTCGCTTAGTTTTTCGCTTTCATTCTCTGCTAAGTCTCCCCATAGAGTGAATTTGATTGATTGAAAGCTGTCATAAATAAGAAATAATAATATTTTATTTAATATTAATGACAATGCATAAAGATGAGAAATATGAGAGTAAAGTTTAAGTAAGTTTGTTTTTGAATCGATATTTTGAAGTATAGATTGCATACTTTGTATCTAGAAGTGTGATATCACGCAGCTTCATTTTCGCCGAGTTTGATGCTTTTGTAATTATCTTCATTGGTTTCACATTTATAACAAATGCTATGACATCTGTATGGTTGAGTATTAGAAATAAGATAATATAAAAAATTGTACCATTGATTTATCGAAATATATTTATTAGTTATAAATACCATATGCTTTATCGTCCTCTGTCTGAGCGAGCAAATCATCAAAAGAGGTGAATTTATAGAATGATGAAGGGAATTTGAAATTACGGTCTCGTTCAACGATCTATGTGTATTTATTGAATGAAAGCTCCATTTTGTCATGAACTGTTGTGTAAGCATCATTCACTCCCTTGACCAAACCATTAGTAATGGAATATTGTTTTTGAATTTGAAGCAACCCTTCCAGTCTTTGTATGTCTTCATTCCATACGACTGCTTGAATCTTTGTGCCCTGTATATTTTTTTAGTAGAGTTAATTTACGATACAGAAAATAATAATATAAATGATTTTAAATAATGTAGGTCGATAATTTTGTACCTCTTCATCCATCAATATTATTTTTAAAATACTTCCAGCTCCTTTGGAATTGCTATAAGAGTCTATATTGCATCTTCGCATGACTTGAGCAACAATTTGCCACTTTGTTTCGAGTCGTTGTAGATTGTTGATCATTTTGTAGTCCTCAATTTCATCTTCCGTTGAGCCCATGGAATCAGTAAGATTTTGGCCTATTAAAAGATGATGACAGTATGTATAGTATATTAATGTAAAGTGATAATAAATGAATTTATGATGAATAAGAAACAACTAAAGTAAGCAATGTTTTAGTGAATGAGTGGGATAATAAATTCATTTGTACCTTGATGCCAATAGAATTTCTTGGTAAACGATATTTTTTGTCACATTACTTTGGCTTGCTTTTTCAGATTGGAGAAGTACTTTTGTGGTTGCCATTGATGTTCCTCTCGATAAAGCAACGTACAGTTGGCCATGTGAGAAGACGTTTGTAGGTAAGTGGACACCAACATTAGCTATTGTTTATCCTTGGGATTTGTTTATTATCATAGCGAAACATAAACGAATAGGAAATTGTTTCCTTTTGAACTGGAAAGGGTATCCCTCATTTTCCGCTGGTGATAATGGAATGCCTGGCAACAGAACTTTTCTTCCCTTATACTGGCCCACTAAAATTTCCACATGTATGACATTATTTGAAGAACCGTTGTACAACATTCTTGTTCCATTACATAATCCAATTGAAGGATTTATGTTCCGTAGAAGAATGATTGGACAATTAGGTTTAAGTTTCAATGTGTGTGGTGGTAATCCATTCGGCATTAAAGAATTTAAAAATTCTTCTTGGTAATAGTTGTGCGTGTCATCTATAGCTTCATCAAAGCTATTTAAGTTCTTCAACTCTCCAGGGAACATATCAATCATCATATCATTAATGGAGTCAACGTGCTCGTTTGTTGTGGCAAGAATTGCTCAATCTGTGAAGAAATTTGGCAAGGTCTCATTGATATTTAATGATGGAAAGATAAAGTCAATGAGAGATTGTTCGGGACCATTGTTTTCTAGTGGATTTATGACCATTTCATTCGGAAGAGTTATCAGATCATCATGTGTTGATGATTCCGTACCATTTCCAATTCTTAAAAGGAATTCGCTGAATTGTTGATTATTTCTGGCACGCATATTTAATGTCAAAGGTAATACATGCATTGTATTCCAAAGCGGTGACATGACAATGCTAGAGTTTACTGTTTCTAATCTTGACCCTCGACGTACCACTGGTTGTACTTGTCTGAAATCTCCACCAAAGACAATGACCTTGCCCCCGAAAGGTTCAACACTGTCCATTAAATCCCTTAATGTTCTATCAAGAGTTTCAATCGCGAATCGCTTTGCCATTGGTGCTTCGTCCCAAATTATGATCCTTGCTTGCCGTATGAGTTCTGTTGTGCCACTTTGCTTGGGAATGTTGCATAAGCTTGTCTCGGTGGCTAGAATAGGTATTTTGAAGCGAGAATGTGCAGTTCTACCTCCAGGTAATAATGATGCTGCTACTCCTGATGTTGCTGTAGCTAGTGCAATCATACCTTTCATTCTAATGTCAGCAAGTAATGCTCTATAAAGATATGTCTTTCCAGTTCCACTCGGCCCATCAACGAAGAAGGAACCCGAATTTCCAGCCATCACCCTCTCGAGTATAACCAAGTATGCATGTCTTTGATCTGCGTTTAAATGCGTACAGAAATTATAGTCTTCTTCTGGAGTCTCGATGTGGAGTTCATCTGTAATTTCTCTTCAATTTGTGATATTGGTTGATAATTGTGTACTGTTAATTGGAGGCAGGTCAAAGTCTTTAATCGATCTTCCCATTGAATCTAGAAAGAAGCTGATGCTATTTAATGTGCAATCTTTTTGTGCAGCTAACGAATTTGGGTGGAGTCTTTCAAAATCTTCGGACAAGAATTCAAAGCTTGTTTGCCATAATTTTCTCACATCAGAGGGCTCACAATAAACTAAAATAATTGCGAACAATCTTCTTAGTGCTTTAGGCATTTGGAAAGTGGCAGCTTCGGAGAGGCAATCAGTAATGCTATCATCTGATTCTAGCAGTCCACGTTTTTGCGCGGCTTCTTTAAATGTCAAGTTAGTGATTCCATCATAAGTTAGAAGGTCTTCAAATGATGTTGGCCCCCGAATGAGATTTAGAAGAAGTCTTAAGTAATATCGTTCTCCTTCTACTGGATTTGCACCATTCACACGACCAATTGCATTGAGTTTATTCTTCCTCTTAGACCAAATCTTTGCTTTATTATCCCATACGTAGTGCTCAGGGAATTCCCTGTACAGATATTGACGTGCTTCGTTGAATCTTGAACACATACTGAAGAATTCAGTTAGCATCGTCTTGCTAATGTTGGGGGTGTCAAGCACATTATTTAAGTTTTGGTTCTCCCCGTAAGTGACAGTATGCTTATTGGGCAAGTGGAGTTGAAGGTTTATCACCGCTGGCTTGATTTCATTTAGCTCGAATTCAAAAATTCTCCAAATGGCTTCTTGTCCTGATACCCATCTTGCATCTTGGAATTGTTTGATCTCATCAATAATGGTTTTGTCATTTTCATCTAATGAAACATGAACAGCCATTTTATCATGCCCTTTGTAAAGGTACTTCACGGCTTTTAACCTCGAGCAGACTTCAACGTTAATATGACAATTATATCTTGTAAGGAGATATGGATTATAAGGAACAACCCATCGATTGTCTAATAACTTATTGCGCACGTGTACTTGTCTTCCATTATTTCGGCGTCGAGGATATGAATCTTGGCCTTGACAGGTAGAAGATACAAATTCGCAAGGGTAATGAAATTTGCAATTCCCATTTATCATACAAGGGTTATTTTTATTCAATTCTCCACAGGGACCATGCATCATGTGCTTGTTGACTAATGAATGAAGAAATGGGTATTCATGAACATCCGGTATCTCTACCGAAATGAATTTATCATAACTATCTGGAGTATTGAGTTTGTAATCTTTCTTCAGAATTACCAAAATATGAGCATGTGGCAATCCTCTCTTTTGGAATTCGATTACATGTACATGCGCTGCTACCTTTCCAAATATTTCTTTTTTAAAAAGTTGATCCTTTAGGTCCTTTAATTTAGCTCGAAATACTCTCGATGTTAGATCAGGACGATCTTGAGGTACCTGACCTGGATGAAGATTATTAAGGATTTCTTTCCATTCAGGGTTGCAAGTCATTGTGATGAATAAATCTGGTTTTCCATATCTTTGAACTAAAGCCATTGCATCCAAGTATCTACGACGCATATCTCGAGGTCCACCAATGAAAGATGGTGGGAGAATAATTCCTTGACCGACTTTGCTGGCTCTTGTTTCACCTGCTGTGACGCTGTCGACCAACCCTTGGTATAATTCACCTCTGATTTTTTTTTTTTGCGTACGATAGAACTCAAGTTGGGTTGTTTCTAACTTTATGTACATGTCGACAGAATACTGTTGTAGTAGCTTGCCAACGAATAATAACGTTGATTGTCCGTTATTTCGGATTTGCAATTTGTGTGCGTAGTATTCTCGACATGATACTTTAGATGAGTTCTCTCGATGAACACCTAGAAGAGTGTATGGTTATGGAAATTGGAAAAGAAGAATAATTGTGTAATGTAAACAAATTTGAATTTAAGAATGATATTTCTAAACAAATTTGAATTTAAGAATGATATTTCTAAAATAGATTTTATGTTAAATTTATACCTTCTTGCTCTGATGAGAGTATATCCTCTGTACATGTGATTGGAGGTATGGACGCCTGGATGTTTGTAGATGTGGTAGTCGAGGTATAATTTCGGCGTCTTATGTCTTGATGCCATCCAACCTCTCCTTTTGGAAAAAGTAAGGGGTACTGTAATGGGTCGTAACATCCAAAGTAGTGCTTTATTTGGTGTCGTTGACCGGAGTGAGACACGATGATGATGTCTCGCTCGTAAGGAATATTTGCATTGTTTCCTTCAATCCATATTGCAGCAACTTCATCGGATGTAGGAGCATTGTAAACACGTTGATCAAGGTTAACATGTTTACTGATTTTAACTTGAAGTGCATCGAGTGTAGGGTAATCCTTTAACCGTCGTAGAAATTGAGCGTACGGATTTTCATTTAGTACATTCAAGAGCTTTTCAACTATATCAACGTTTAAGGATAAACGCTGGTAAGATTCCCATTCGGTTTTGAACCTCATTGCTGGTGTCATGGAAGTAGAGTTGGAAATAATAGGGGTTGTTTGTGGGTTGTAATGAGGGTAAATGATGATAAACTTGGCCTTGAGCTCGAAACGTGTATACACCACATCTTGATGAAGCTAGGTGCTTGTCAAGAGTGACACCAAATGAAGTGAAGGCAAATATGCTATTGTAAGCTCTGATATTAGCACGAAATTCCCTTGATTAAGAAGAATTAGATGTGAAAAAATCAAATAGAACCTCAGGGACCGAAGTTTCAGCGAGGGAGATTTGACCTTTTTGACAACAAAATGTTGGTGTTTCATATTGGAATCTTTTTGCATTGCAGTGATGGCAATTCCAGGAAAGGTATTAGAATGGCTGAAAAAGTGTCTCAACATCTCGACAACGTAAATATTTTTTTTAACTCAATTGATTTAAACTGAAAGGCGGTCGAAACAGACCCTATAAACCTCTCATATGTGTCCCGGTAAAGATATTAGAATGGTAGAAAAGGTGTCTCGACAATGGAAAAATAATTTTTTAACTCACTTGTTTTCGTAGGAAATCTTTTGGCATTACTTTTGGCATCTATCACAATCTATATTTTTGGATGAAATTGACACAAATTCATGCAAAGATGATGAAATACCTGATATGTAATCAATTTTATAGTACCGCAACTGTCCTCCAGAAAAAACCTACAAGAGATAAACACAGAACATAATAAACGGAATCGAAGACAGTTACAGTATTGGAATTATTGCATTGCATGCAATTAGGCCTCTGAAGTTTATTGAAGTTGTAATGTTCAGTTGAATGAACTGTTTATTTGAAAAATTGAAAATATAATCTAAGTATTTTTTAAAATTACATTTAGATCACTAAGTTTTTGCCAAATAAATTTTCGTGACAAAAATAAAATAAAAAAGCTACATTTTCTGCCAATGAAAAAATTAGGAAATCCAATAAGTTTGGTGCCTTACAATTACACACCAAAAAGTCAGGTATTATACAGTATGGATCATCAATGTTTCACAAATTAAATTTTTTGCAATTTAACTCTCGTTAAATTAAATCTTAGATGTTAAACTTTATGTAAAATAGATGTCGATTAAAAGCATGGAAAACAGCATGCAACCAAAAATTATAGAGGGAAGTAATAGAACTGACCTTTTTTGGCAAGAAGAATCGAAACCAATGATGAAGGAAATAGAGGATGACATTTGAATCAAATAGAGGTAGCTTATATATGAACAAGCTACCGGACTCCTGATAGTTGATGATTCCAATTCCATTTCAGAGTATGAATGAATGTAGAAAATCAATTAACAGATACAATGGATGAATGTCGGGTATCAAGGTCTTTTCATTAATTTCAGCTAAGCAACCGAGCTATGAGGGTTTTCGAGAGAACATTCGTTGTATGAGGAGTATCATGGGGTAACATTCTTTTTGGAAAGAACATTCGTTGTATGTAGGCCTGTAAATTGAGCGCCCGAGGCCCGAAGCTCGCCCGTTCAGCCCGCTATTTTCGGGCCGAGCTTTATTTGAGTTTGAGCCGAGCCGAGCCTGAGCCAAAATTCTAAGCCCGAATGAATTTCGGGCCGAGCTTGAGCCGAACTTCGCCAAGCCCGAATTGGGCCCGAAGCCCGAACTTCATATTAATAAATAAATAAATAAATAATTTATATAATATAACATATTTATGTTAATATTGTTCAATTAGGTTTCGTCCTTTTATTTCATTTATTATTTTTTCTAAAAAAAAAATCATTTGTCATAATACATTAGATTACATGTGATTTTCAATTTTGTGATTTTATTATTAATCTCATTATGGGTATTTGATTTAATAATTAATCAAGTCACAATAAGCCTTTGTAAGTGATCAAATTATGCTAAATGTCTGAAATTTAATAGGCATTTGTAGCTTTTCACTCTTATTTCCCTTGTTTTAATTTAATACATTTCGTAATTATATATTTTATTTCATGAAATATCAATTAGATTTTAATGTATAATTTTGTCCATGATGGAAATACAAGAAAAAAAAATTAATTCAAACTTTTTTAATTAAAAAAAATGAAATCGGGCCCGAAGCCTGTAATATTTATCAGCCGAGTTCGGGCCTAGGTGGGAAAAATAATTCGGGCCGAGCTCGGGCTTGAGCATGGGTATGTGAGTTCGGGCCGAGCCTGAGCAGCGCCAAGCCCGGCTCACCCAGCCCGATTTACAGCCCTAGTTGTATGAGGAGTATCAGGGGTAGCATTCTTTCTATGAGGGGGTATCAGGGGGTAGGATAGGGATTTTAATAATAATGTAGCTTGTGACACCGCAACTGCAGTTAAGCCTACATGATAAATATTTAAGCACATAAGACCCATATTGTCGAGAATTTGCAACAAAAGTACATCTATTCGGGGTATAAATTATACAGTTTTGAGTGTTTATCAGGTCATATTTTTTAGGCTGACCAATGTCCACCCGTGTTTATGGATTTTATTAACTAGATGTTTGGGTCATTATTGGATTAATTTATCATCATCTTCATTGATGACATATTTATTTACTCACGAATCGAGGATGAGTATGTGGAGCACTTGAGGCTTCATCTTCAGACACTCTAAGAGCATAAGTTGTATGTTAAATTCAAGAAGTATGAGTTTTGGAGACTATAAGAGCAAATATTTTAGTTTAGGATTTTTATTTGTATTTATTTTCACTTTAGCATATTTGGCGTATCCCGTTACAAACCTTCATGCACCGACACGTCGAACCAAGCTCCAATATCTCTAAGTTCAAAAGACTCCTCTACATCTGATGAAGGTGTAAAACTTTTAGGAGTTCTTAATTATTCATATTTATATTTGGGATTTTTTTTTAAATACCGAGGATGGATATTTAAAGGATTTTTTTCTTTTATCTCATTTGAACGAGTTCTTGACTCATTAAAATGACTTTGTCTTCTCGTTCGATTAGAGCATCAAATGAACTTCGAATCAGAATTCTCTGCATATCAACATTTTTTTCGTTAGAGGCTCATTAGAAGTTGGTTCATACGAGATTGTAGTCTCATTCGAATGACCTAATTTTTTTTTAAACGAGATGCTATTTTTCGTTCAAGGGACTTCAGTTTTTCGTTCGAACGAGCCGTCGCCTCGAAAGTTTTGTCAGGTCTATAAATACCTATTTTGAAACCTTTTTTCGACGGGACTTTGGAAAAAATTTGAACACAATATCTTTGTTAAGGTTTTTCATCTTTTGTGTTATTAAAACACTTTTGATTCACAAACTTTACATCACCAAATATTTTGTGAATCCTTTTGAAACCCTAAAAAGTATTTGTATCTTACATACACCTTGTGGAGAGGATTCTCTATGGCTAAAATTATGACCCGAGGGATTATGATTCGAGAAAAAGAAGGAAGGATGATCGGTGGATACCGAGGGTAGATCACTACGTGTGGACGACATTGGATTGAGTTTTTTTTTCTTTAGAGGTTTTTTGAAGACTATACATTATACTTAGTTGATCTAAGTAGTCTGTAAGTTGATTGTCTTGTAAAACATTCTAAAGTGTTGAATACATGTTTATCCCTAAAAAGGAATTTTTTTCTCGTCTTTGAGTGTTTGCATGTTTGTTTTGATACTACAATTATATACTTATAACACATATTTTCATGCACACCAAATTTCATCAAAGATTAAAATTTGACTAAAATTGATTTTTTTTTAGATTGGGATTTATATTGAAAAAATAAAAAAATAGAATTTTTTATTGTGACCATCCTTGTTGTGCATGTTCACATGCTAATAAGTGGTATCAGAGCGGGATGCACTAATTTATTATGTAGATTTTTATTTAGTGTTGTTTAGGGTGGTTATTTATCCTTCTCATTTGGGTTTATTTATTTTTCTTCTCGATGGATTCCCGTAGTGATAAGTTATCCAACGTTTTTAGTGATGACCAGTTTTATATTCAAAAGGAGTTTAATGAGCTTTATAACCATGCTGAAAAATTAAATCATTTGACTTTGAAGTTTGCTAAAAGAATTAAAAATGTTGAAAAAGAAAACTTTCATTTTAAAGCTGTAATGGAACTTTTGCAAACTGTTTAAACTCAAAGAGATTTATTTCATAAGAAGTTTGTGGACATGAACCATGATGTAAAAAAATTAGAACTATCCAAGAAAGAGAGTGACTATTGAGTTAGGGTTTTAGACAAAGAATTAGAGGACTCAAAAATTTATAGGGTTAGTTTATGTGGCGATGAGGATAAGGAAAAATTGATTTTAGATTTGAAAGCTCATGAGAAGATTATTAGGCATAAGTTCGCTTGCATTGAGGGGCAACGAGATAACTGTGACACCCCGTCTCATTAAATACCGGGTAGCTACTCCTTTATTCAAATTAATACAAAATGTCAAGTTGGTTCAGTTCATAGCATCACTGTCGAAAAATATTTTTACAATTACTAGCCACCTAATATTTAAAAAGTGAGTTGTCAATTTTAATTAAATTAGATCAACATGCAACAGGTTAAATTATGAAATAATGATACCACGGTCACATCACAATCACAGTAGAATACTAATGGAATAAAAATGAATCTGGAGGAACACTCCTCTGAATAATCCGAATACTGAATAAAACAAATACAAAGTCTGAAACACTAATTAATTTAATCCAAAACTGAAATAAAACTGAGTAATTAAGCTGTCACTAAGAGAAAAGGGGCGACATGCCCTACAGATGAATAAGTCTGAAATGGAGTCAACGTAGAAAGTGGAGGCGTCTATTATCGAGGTCCTTTAACTTCCACAGCAGCTACAGCATGTCACTAGAATGGAGCTCTTACGCTTGGTGTCCTTGTGACTGGGGACCTAAAAGGTTTTTACAATAAAATAGATTTGAAAACAAACGGGTCAGAGCCCGATTGTGAAAACAGTTTAAAATATAGCAAGTGTTTAATATCATTAAACAGTGAATATAAAATACATGATAGTGCGTGCACTCACATGAGTTCCTAACCTCTCAACTAATTGTGCACTCCTAACGTACCCGTACCCGTTCTAGTTATTCCACTATCTCACTAGTCCAATTCATAATCTAACTCTACTTTACAATTCAAAGTTCAATTCCCGACATCTTAATATAAACTGAGAGTCTTACTTTTAATACTCAGAATTAGTTATAAGAATTACTAAAATTTTCCATCTTTAACTCTATTAAAAATGTTACAATCATTCACACTTACACTTTAATAAACAGTCCATCTCAATTATCAGTATATTAATCTCATCATAAATATACAATAATGGCACCCCTAGGCTAAGCTGTGGTGCACACATACTCTGCTATCGAATCCTAGTACATCACGTACATAAGGACCACGTGTTCCGAATCTCTCAGGTTACGTTTCAATAAGCAACAAATACACATAATGGAGGCGAACATAGTTCACATACCCATGGGTCACGCACATACCTACGCTCCCATGGTCAGCTGACTTATTAACTCACCAATAAGTCATTCTCTGACCTATGTCCTTGAGGTACCAATCTAAATCCCCCCGTAGGCACAGAAAGATTAGATGGCCCTGGTCGAAAGCCGTCCTCCCGTGATAGTAAGTATGGTAGGTTGTTATACACATATAAGTCCATATACTAAGCATTCACACATCTTAGATATCTTATAATATTAATAGAGGTATATTCCACACCCTTATAACGTCATTCAAGTTTGCACATTTATAAGTATTTGGATAATATACAATATAGGCCGCCAACACATCTCTCTTCGTAAATCTCAATTACTTAAGTCTTATATGCATTTCTCCAAAGTAAAATCCTAAGTTATACTCCGGTCTCTCAAATATACCTATTAGTCTTCCTCGAGTCTAGGTGTTCACAAAGTTCCCAACATCAACTCTCTAGGGTCAAAATTATGGAAGTTCTCCTAAAAATAATACCTATAAATAAGCTTATGTGAAGTCCGAAACAAAAATCGGCCGAACAACGTCATTCTGTCAACTCGTTAGAAATATCATTCGAACGAGGTAGTTCGAATGAGTGTCGTTCGAACGAGTGTCGTTTGAACGAAGGGCTTCGAACGAACTCGTTAGAAGGGGTACTGGAATCTCGTTAGAAGCTCGTTCGAACGAGATCGTTCGAACGACCTGGGTTGGTCTTCTAACGAGATGGCAGAGAATGCCCAGAATTTCCCCAACTTCGTTTTTCTCAACTATTCCCTTCTCCAAAGTCATCCCAAATTCATAATAATAAGATTTTAAGTTGTTAAATTATTCTAAACCACCCTAGATCACTTCCTAACATTGTTTTTGGGTTACTTCCTTCAAATCAACATGTAAAATCCATAAATCCCCAAATTTTGCCACAAACCCTAATAACATGAACTCAAAATCTAATTGAACATAGGAACACCTTTTTAATTCGTTTTCAAATCATCAAAAGTTGTATTTTGGGTACTTAATTCGTCCATAACAATTTTACATGCAATCCCTATCCAAAATTATGAACTCACAACAATCCCATAGGGTTTTCATCAAAACTTTCAAGGTATATAAAGTTTCCACACTAAACATGGAGGAAAAATTCATTGAAATTAATAACATCAAATCACTTTCCTTAAGTTTGTCCTTCTGATTTATTGTTGGTGATTATAGGCTTATTCTCTCCTCTTTCTTGTCACAAATCCTTCCAGAATGGTGGTGATGGGTGATGGTTTTGGTTTGGAACCTCTTGTAACCTCTCTCCAACTTCTCTCAAAACCCTCGTAGCCCACTCTCTTGTCTTTTGCTGATAATGGCCTTAGTGGCCTCTCCAAAAATATGTCATTAAGCTCTAAAATTCGTGGGTTTTAATTCCTCAATTTTTAAAATTATCAAAATACCCTTCTGGGTTGTCGGTTTGGCCTAAAAGTACCCTGGGACCCAAACTAAACTCCCGACTAGTGTTTTCTGACTATTTTGACCCTTCCGGATACGTTGGCGCACTCAAAATGACCATTCAGTTGATAAAAATATAAATTACTTTTTAATCTAATTAAATTTATTCGTGACGCGACTAACACGCGCGTCCCAACTAAATTTCTCAAATTATCGTATTTCTGCCTCGCGACAATTTTAATATTTTCAATACTCGTTTATTACCATATATTCTCAATAATATTTTATTTTAACATCATAATCAAATACCAATTCACGTCTCGCTAGTATTTACTTCCTGATTAATTTCCAATCAATTCTCATTTAATTCAATTAATCCCTTAAATAAAAATCAATAAAATTACGGGGTATTACAATAACCTTCTAGGAATGATTAAAAATTTAAAGAAGGAGTACCTAAAACTTGAAGAGTTTAATTCTTTGCTTGAGTTTAGAATTTTGAAGTTAAAAGATGATTTAAAAGATCGAGTAGTTTTTGTAGTGATGGTACTGGCTCCCATGATTATATTGCTTCCATCACCAAAAAAATACCATTGTTTGTTTTAGAGGGTCAACCACACCTAAGGACGTTATAAAAGGTCAACCCAAAGGTAACATTCCTTGCATTTACACATGTTCGCGTTGTGGTAGGATAAGTTACCTTAGGCCATTTTTTTTTATGATATTGGAAGAGTTCCTAAGAAGTAGAAGTCTAGTGTCTCTTTGGTTCCCAAAACTCGATGCATAAGGTATACATCTATCTGGATTAAGAAAAAAAATAATAGGCGCTAAATGTTCGACTACTTGATTCTCATATGCTTGCTCATGACTCTTCACATGCTATATCTTATGGTTGATTGCGGACATGATTTTGTTTGTCCTACTCATCTACATATTTTTTTTATTATGGGGGATTTGTGCATGTAAGAACTATTGCCCGTGAGCTTTATTTGATTAATATTGAATAAAATTTGAGGGTTCACGGGAAAAGGGATACGAAAGGAGCAAATCTCCTTTGCGGAAAAGCCATCGTTGGCTAGAGCCTAATGAAAATATTAAAGGCAACAGAAATAGAATTTTTTTCCAAAAAGGGCCAACATAGTTTTAGTTTTTCAAAAAGAAATAACTGCAAAAGAATCAAGAAAAGAAAAGAAAAGAAAAGAAAAGAAAATATGACATATGTTTATCTTTTGAGGATTTTAGTTAGAGATCAACGGGTTTGCACAATGAATACTAGTTATGTTTACTTTTTCATGACACTGTTGATTTATGGAATCATCAATATTCTAGGGTTGTATGCATACTGCTTGTTTGTTCATTAATTTCAATTTTACTTGTCACTAAAGGCTAACCTTAGTTTGATAAAAAAAATTTGATCAATTAGAACTTCATGAACACATTTGAGTGTTTGAGTCATAATTCATTTGTATCTAGTTCATGCCTATTCATTCCATCCCACATGTTTAGACACATCGATACTATGCTAGTGTGTAAAGCTTATGTGTTTTGTGACAAGTTTTATGATTGTTTATACCTATTTATGTATGCCAAATTTTTATTGGTATATCTTGCATATATTATATACAGTATTGTGTTTTGACTCTTTGCGGTTTACATTTAGTCCATGGCTGTCACATACTTGATTATAGTTTGTATTATTTGTGATTGATTGTCGTGTTGTATTTGCAAAATCTTATACTTGGGAAAATTTTGAAAAACTTCAAAAATAGTTGTTTAAGATTTGACTTTGAGATCATCATTACACATGCATTATTTACATATCTATCTGATGACATCTCACTTCTTATTTGTGATCCTTTATTCTTCATGTTTAGCTTACACTCCTTTGCCTACTTTGGACAAAAAGGGAAGAACAAATTAAGGAGGAGTTTGATTTATGGGGAGAAAACGCATTATGTGCTGTTATTTGTTATTTTTTCTTTCAAACTCTATGCATCATGAGTATTTTCTTTGTTTCATGTGTAGGTATCTAAAAGGAAGAACATATTACATCGAATGAAGACAAAGTTGTCCAAGGGAAGAACAAGATAAGATTAAAGACAAAGTTTCACCATGCTGTTCCATTTATAGGGTTTAGGAAGGGTTTTAGGATTTTTTTGTCTTAAAGGCCTAATTATTGTAATTTGGGTTTTTGGTTAGTGATTCGTATCGAATATTGCTTTTAATTACCCTTGAACTTATGCATTTTCACCCCCTCGAGTACCTTAATTCCTATATATATGCGCATTAACCAGACAATCTCCAATTTATATGTTAACATTCTATACGAGGTATAATTGGGCCTTTGTAGGTATTTAGGTGCTTGGCGTGAAGTTTGGTCGCTTTTCGAAAAAGTTCCGTTGATTATTGCAGTTTTGAGAGAATTTGAGTAATTTTTGCATTCGGTTTTTAATCCTGAACCCTTCATAGAAGTTGAAGATCTTTTATTTCTCTTTGCATGGCCGCCTATGGTGCATGATTCTGACGTATAATGAATGAGTCATGGCATTTTTATGATTTTTTCTTCAAATTCACACTCAAGGGCACATCCAAGGGCATTTTAGTCATTTCATATTTTGTTTTTTTAGCCTAATGTCTTATTGGATGTTGTATCCCTTTGAGTTATCTTCGCGTAGCCTCCAACCTTTTTGCCACAGATTCTACTTTTTTCTCTTCCCCTGTTTTCGAATTGATTCGGTGTGGCCCGAATCGATTCACTCCCCTATTTTCAACCTTCTTTTTTACAAGTTTTCCATTTAGGGTTTATGTATGAAATAAATTCCATCTCATTTTGATGGGAGATCAATGATTTTAGCTTAGTTTTAGTTAGGGTTTTGGGGTGTTGAGAGCTCATTTCTTCCTCCTCTTTGGTGTTCCCCATTATTGGGTTGTAAGTGTACTATTCATCATCCCTACCATTAATATAGTTGTAATTCCTTATTTTCCATGCTTTCCATTTTCTTCCATGCCTAGATAATTTTAGATTTAATTTATATAGCATTGCTTAATTAATTAGTTGCTTTAATTTAGGTTTTCATCATGTTTAGCGGCTAAAAGTAAATTAGGTTGTGTCGATTGAACTCACTGAGGGTTAACTAGTTGCTTTGCTTTGGTGATTGATTTTATCCGTTTAATTCGATTATGTTGTCCTTATTATTACTTCTAGGAGATTTAACGATGTAAATCACGTATGCCCCGTATTTACGACCTTGCGTGTGTAATTTATGGGGTGTTTGTTGACGCCAAAATCATATTAGTCTTTTATGCAGATTTAGGGGTGTGACAACTCTTAATTTAATTAATCGACGAAACGAGACTCAAACTTATTAAATGCGTAGAACCATGTAACCATTTATACACGTTAACTCAAGGTGAGGGATATCCGATGCAACCTGTAGTTTTTATTCATTTTGTTAATCTAGTTTAAATACACTCATGCCTAGATTACCTTTTCTTTCATTTTAGTTAGCAAATCACATTTTACACTTTTATTTTAGGATTATTAAATCTAATGAATTCTAGCACCACTCTCTGTAGATTTTTTTGATACCCGGACTTGGCTGCTATACTCCCTTAAAAGAGTGTAGTCAATAGTTTAGGTTTTTATATTAAGCGGTGAAACGAATTCAACGATTAACATTTTGACGCGACGCTACTTTTCACGCCCAATCAGTTAGTTTTGTACTAGAATAGCCAAAGGGGGGTATTTGTAACCACAAATATATTAGCTTAGGTTTTTTGTTTGTATTTATTTGTACTTTGGCATATTTGGCGCATCCCGTTACAATCTGTCACGCACTGATACGTCAAAGTAAACTCTAACATCTCCAAGTTCAAGACTCCTCTACATCTAATGAAGGTATACAACTTTTAGGCGTTCTTAATTATTCATATTTATATTTGGGACGTGTTTTTATAAAAATCGAAGCTGGATTTTTAAAGAATTTAAATTATTTTTGTTTTGTTTTATCTCGTTTGAACGAGTTTTTAACTCGTTAGGACGACTTTGGATTCTCGCTCGATCAAAGCATCAAACGAACTTCGAACGATATTTTTTTGCATTAAAGGTCTTACTTCATTAGAAGCTCGTTCAAATGAGATTGTAGTCTCGTTCAAACGAGCTAAGGTTTTTGTTCAAACAAGATTCTATTTTTGTTCAAACGACTTCGGTTTTTGTTCGAACGAGTTGCGCCTCGAAACTTGTGTTATGTCTATAAATACCTGTTTTGAAATCCTTTTTCAATGGGACTATGGAAAAAATATGAACAAAATATCTTTGACAAAGTTTTTTTTATCTTTTTGTTCTATTAAAACACTTTTGATTCACAAACTTTACATCCCTAATTATTTTGTGAATCCTTTTGATGTCCTAAAAAATTTTTATAACTTGAATACACCTTATGGGGATGATTCTCTACGACTGAACTTGTGACCCGAGGAATCACGGCTGAAGAAGAAGGAAGATGTAATACTTCGTATTTTCACGCATAATTATTTTTATGGAAAATGGGGATTAATTAAATTAAAGAGAGAAAATTTAAATTACAATTAACCAGATTTTATGATAATAATCACTAGCTGGATGAGAGTTAGTAATTATTGAAATAATAGTATGGCCGGGAATGAGATACACGGCAGTTATGTTAAATATTTGGGACGCGTATGAGTCGCGTCATTTGTATATAATTAGGGAGGTTAAAAGATAATTTATTTTTGTATAACTCGGACGACTATTTTGAGTGCGCCAGAGTGTCCGGAAGGGTCGAAATAGTCAGAAAATACTATTCGGGTATTTTATTTGGAGTTCGGGGCATTTTAACCCAAAACGTCACCCCATAGGGGTATTTTGGTCTTTAGGGATTTTAGGGTAATTAAATGGACGAAAATTGGGTTTAATTAAAAGGCATTTAGGGTTAGTGGCCGTCAGTTTCAACCTACGTGAAAAGAGAGAAAAAGAGAGAGAGAGAACCAAGGAAGAAGAAGGAAACTCCATTAGAGCCCTAAGCCAAGAACTCAACCTTTCACAACAAAAAGTACACCAGTGCGTATATCGTGTCTGGAGGATCGTTCCTATACCAATTTCAACCCGCGAATCAGAAGTTCATATTAAGGCAAGTGATTATCTTGCTCTTCTCTTAGCAATTTCTACTCTTGTTAACATGTGTTGAGGTTTTAGAACAACAAATATCAAATTAGGTTTACCTATGATGAGATCGTGTAGGAAATTTAGAAATCTGGTGGGGGTTTGCATGTAGAGGATTTTCCCCTTAAAAGGAATGTGAAATTTTGTGAATTAGATGTTAATCACGAAATAAAAATGGAGTTTTTATAGATAAATAATTATGGGTTTATGTTAATATAGTTTATGGTAAAATTTTGGAACTTAATGAAATTACATGATGATTAGAAAGATTTGACCCTAAAACTATGCTAAAAAGTGTTATAGGGTGACGTAGAGTAGTTAGGAAACCTTACATTTGGGTTGGAATGGGTTTAGGTTGAGACTGGAGAAGAGGAAATCTGGTAAAATAAACTTTGGAGATGAACTGGGCGACTTCGAAAATTTTGTTAGAAGTCCAACCCAGGTCGTTCGAACGAGACTTCTAACGAGATTCCAGTAGCCCTTCTAACGAGTTTGGTGGTTCGTTCGAACGACCCTTGTTCGAACGACCTCATTCGAACGAGATTTCTGGGTTCTAACGAGATTCCAAAATGACCTCTTTAGGCCCGATTTTGTTTTGAACTTCCCGTAGGCTTATTTAAATAAGTGTTAAACGAGTATGATCATCGAGTGACTTGTATTAATAATTATTAGTGAGCGGAGAATATGATCATCGAGTAATTATTAGGGAGAGTATAAAATGAATAAGGTACGGGTTATAATAAGAGATATAATATACGTACTGAAAATACTAGACTGTGGGAAAGCTAATGAATTTTATATAAGTTGTGTGCATGCTTATTGTTAAAAGTATTATGTGTATAACATACCTAGCTACTGGATATCGAACGGAGGTTAACGCGTTGTGGACGACCAGATCCTGTGTGCCTTTGGGGGATTTAGAGTCGTACCACTAGAGCATGGAATCTAGGTATGGGCTATCAGTGAGAATGATAGTGATGACGGTCGTATGGGTGCACAGGTATGTGCGTAGCCCATCGTCTTGGGACTATGTTCGCCTCCAATAGGTGTTTATATTTTTATTAGTTCTCGAGAGATTAAACCTGTTGTCCTCTATGCGTGAGTTTGCAAATGGACTAGATAGCCGAGTATGCGTAGCACGAAGGGTTTCTCAACCAAGGGTGCAATATTGCTATATTTATATAAATTATTATGTATACATAAAGCGAATAATGTGTGTATACCGGAATCATGTTTGGTGTCTTATGTGGATGACGCTATTTTGTAAATGTACACTTATGGTATTATTAGTTGGGCATTTAGAATAATACGAGAATAAACTAAAGAAATCCTAAATCTATATCGAAATCATAAGTACGTTGATTTTGAGTTATTTAGGGAGACTTTCAAGCATATTATTATATACTTAGTAGTCAGTCAGGGTATCATAACTAGTATGGGTAGTTAGGCTCGTTAGACGTGCACACTAGATCGAGAGGTGAGTATCTCAAGTGAGTACGCTAAGTTAACTTGAAGAATAATTGTGCTAATTGAATCAATTTAAGCACTTGTTATTTTAAACTGTTTCCAACTCGGGCTCTGACCCGTTTTTCTGTATATCTTTATATTGTTCCATTATTTTAGGTGCCCAGTCATAGGGACACCAGCCTTAGGAGACTCTATTCAGTTGTCGTGTTGTAGCTGCTGTGGAAGCTGCAGGATTTTTGCTAGTAGACGGCTCAGTTCATTCTTTCCTTTTCAGTTATTCCATTCTGTTGGACATGTCGTCCTTACTCATGTTTACTTTATGAGATTTAGTCGTTTTAAATTATCTCTTAGATTTTATTTCTTTCATTCGATTTATTGTATGGGATTGTATCTGGAGATGTTTACTCCACACACTTATTTTACTTCAGTCAGACTTTACTTATCTTACTGTGATGCATGGTATTTGTTGGTATTATTTTGGTAGTAGTTAATGACAAGATAAAATTTGGACATCACCCTTTTTAAATATTAGGTGGTTAGTTTTATTAAATTAAAATTTGAGTTTTCGACAGTGATGCATTATCTGAACCAACTTGATATTCTGAAATTTATTAATTAAGGACTGATCACCCGGTAATTAATTAGGCAGGGTGTCAGAGAAGAAGGTTGATCGATGGATACCGAGGGTAGACCGCTACCTGTGGACGATTTCAGACTGAGTCGTTTTCTTTAGAAGTTTTGTGAAGACTGTGCATTATACTTAGTCGATCTAAGTAGTCTGTAAGTCGACTGTTTTGTAAAACTTTCTAAAGTGCTGAATATAGGTTTTGCCCTGAAAAATGGAGTTTTTCTCATCTCTAAGTGTTTGCATATTTTTTTATACTTGCAATTATATATTTAGAACACATATTTGCATGATTCCCTAATTTAATCAAAGACTAAAATTTGACTAGAATTGGATTTGTGTTTGTTAGGATTTATATTTAAAAAATACAAAAATAGACTTTTTGATTGTGACTATCCTTATCGGGTGTGTTCACGCACTTATAAGTGATATCAGAGCATCCACTCTAAAAGAGACACAGGGTGTACTTTTTGAGCCATATAGTCTCGGAGTCGATATTATTAGTGGATCCAAAGAAGGTGTTAGCCATGTTGAATTGTGGAAAACCCATAACACATACAAAAGTTCATAGTTCTTTGGGATTATCCAACTATTATAGGAGGTTTATTCTAAGGCTCTCGTAGATAGTGTATTCAGTTAATGCGGACTATGAGGGGTCATTATACTTTCCACATTATCAAGGAGAAGTAGACTTAGACTATAGTTTTAGGTCGATCAAGTAGTGAGGTTGATTATTTAGTCTCTACTGATGCTTCCCTATAGGGACTAGGTGGGGGTATTGATGAAGGAGTGTCATCCTATTGCCTATGCATCTTGGAAGTTGAAGCCTCATGGGGTTAAATATTTAACACATGATTTGGAGTTAAGAGGCGATATTTTACACACTATATGGCTAGAGGCACTATATTTGAGGTGAGAAGTTTAGGCTCTTCAGCGAACACAAGAGTCTTGAGTATCTATTCATGTAAAAGGATTTAAACATAACAAAACGATGGTGATTAGAGCTCTATAAGGACTACCAGTTTATAATTCAGTATCACCTAGGGAAGGACAATCTGCTGGCACATGCTTTGAGTCGATGATCGAGTGTTAGTTTGTTTACTCTTGAATTGACTGATGTGGATTCTGTTCAAATGATTAATGTGATTTTATGGGGATTCTCACATTGTCTCCTAATTTCATTACGAGGGTAGTCTGATCACAGGTAGATAAAGTGGCATTCAAAGAGAAGGTGGGAGATCTTTTATCTACTGGAGTACCTCATTACACTAATAATTATGATGGTTGTTTGAGGTACAATGGGAAGGTTATAGTACCTTCAGACGAGGAGTGACATAGGGTCATCAGGCAGAAGGACTATAAATCACAATTTTTGGTACATCTCGGTGGTAAGATGTACCAGGATATAAGGAGACAGTATTGGTGTGCAGGTATAAAATGGGAGGTTGCTACATTTATGTCCCAGCGCATCACATGTCAGATGATGAAGGTGGATCACTAGGGATCGCCATGTACTCTTCATCCCTTAACTTCTCGATGGACTTCATTATAGTATTACCTTTGACACTCAAAACACACGACACTATTTGGGTTATAGTTAACCACTTGACAAAGGTTCAACAATTCTTACCTATCTGCATATATTTCACAGCAAATCATATATGCGGTTATATGTGTCCGACATCACTCATTTGCATGAGATACCTTTATCGATCATCTCTGATCAGGATCGAACTTTTATATCTCGATTTTGGTGAAATTTTTAGGAGGTTATAGGGATGTTATTGAAATTGAATATGTCTTATCATCTTCCGAACGATGGGTAGACGAAGAGAGTGAATGAAATTTTGGAGGATATGTTGTGAGCCTACATTTTTTATTTTCAGGGTGCTGCGAGGTGCATTTGTCGTCGGTGGAGTGCACCTACAATAATAGTTTTAATAATTTGATCAGTGTCGCATTGTATGGGTGACACTGTATATCACCCATGTAATATTGGTTGGACTCGATCGATAGTAGCTTGTTAGTATTTGAGTACGGTCGGGATATGACTGAGAATATTAATATGAATTGGGAGAGGATCAAAACTATTGAGAGTATGGAGAATAGCTATGTGAAATTGGATTAGAAGGACGTGAACTTTCAAGTGGGTGATGAGGTGATTCTCAAAGTGTCACCAATGAAAAGGGTGATGCATTTTGGGAAGAAAGGGAAGCTAGCCTCGAGATAGTTGTAGAAATATTTCTTGTTGTATATGAGTTGATAATGCCTCTTGTGAGTTACTTATTTGAGTTATATCATATCACATCCATATTGTTACTTGTTCCATTTGTTTTCTTAACATGGTGAAAATAATATTTAAATTATTTTTACAAGTTGTACATTTTAATGTTCAGAAGTGATCAACCCTAATGTTAAAATATACCTGTTAATACACTTCTCACATATGGCATTTAATATTAGGACATGTTAGTTATGATAAATTAAAAATGTTGATTAATTCAAATACATTTCCTAAATGTGAATCACATCCTAATCACAAGTGTGAAATGCTTTTGGAATAAAAAGTGGTATGAATACCATATCGTTAAGTTAAAAAAAATTACCAACCTTCTACAATTAATTCACAATGATTTCTCTTAAATGAAATTTGTTAAAACTAGTAGTGGTAAATATTATTTTATTACCTTTATAGATCATTGCACTAAATATTGTTATGTGTATTTACTAAAAAGAAAATATAATGTAATAGAAATGTTGAAACACTATAAATATGAGTTTGAAAACGGTCCCAACAAAAGGATTAAAACATTAAGAAGCAATAGAGGTTATTAATATGATTCATTATTCCAACAATTTTATTTGGAACACAATATTATTCACCAAACTACCGCTCCCTATTCACCTAAATCAAATGTTGTTATTGAATGCTAAAAACAAACATTGAAAGAAATGGTGAATGCTATGTTAATTAGATCAAGTCTACTCCATACCATGTGCATGTGTGTGTGTGTGTGCATGGGGGGGGGGGGGGGTCTTTGAGAAAAATATTCTTAAAAAATCCCTCATAATAAAACCCATAAAATTCCTTATGAGTTAAGGAAAGGTTGTAGAACTAACTATATATACTTTTAAGTATGAGGGTATTTAGAAAAGTGGTTGTTCTTAAACCCAAAAGGGTTAAGACATAACCAAAAACCATTAAATATTTTTTCATAGATTATGAAAAACAACATTAGTGCATAACGATTTCTTATTCACAAGTTTAAGATATCTGCCCTGCATGCTAGTCAAATTATTAAATCTAGAGATTATAAATTTTTTGATAATATTTTCACATATAACATGTTACGTGATGCAAATTCACTTAAAAGATCTCATGATGCTATGACTAGTAATAGTTAAGAATATAGACTCGGTGTCTATAGAAAGAAAAAATCATATTGAACTTAGAAATTAAAAGAGGTAAATGACTTCAACAACGTTTGGTTTTGATTTTCTAACATATTTGTTAAAATTTGACCCTCAAACAATCAAGCAATAAATGCCCTTTACTGAAACTTCATATTGGAAATAAGTTGTCAATAGTGAAATTAAATCTATTATGCAAAACCACACATGGGAATCAGTGAATCGTTAGGTCGTAAGTGGATCTTCAAAAAGAAAATGTAAGATCCGTAAAACGATACGTAATTCAAACCTCTCTCTCTCTCTCTCTCTCTCTCTCTATATATATATATATATATATATATATATATATATAATTCTTAAAGTTAAAAAAATTTAAGTATTAGCTACATTAACCTTGGAAAAATTTAAATTAAGATGTTATCCTAAAATTTTAAATATTACAAAATAAGCCCTAACGATTTTATTTAGCTTTTAAACTTTCTAAATGAGTTATAAACCCCAAATTCTTTCCATACTTGACTTTGAAACAATTCTATTTTATAAATCATCCCTTTAAAATACTTTACTTAGTTTTGGAAATTACACAAAAGCTCTCAGAGTTTGAAAAAGTATAGAAAATGAACTAAAAACTTAACCAAAACCTCCCAAGGACTAAACCCTAATATCCTAAACCAATCCTCACCAGCTAAGCTGATGAGAATGCCATAAAAGCTGCCATTAGAGCCAATAGCAACAAGGTAACACATGCCATCATATGTAACCCTATGTTCACTACAAATTTCTCTCCAATACCAACTAAAAACCACCTTTCAATCCACTAATAAACTCTCCTTAACTTACCCAATAAAAGGCACACTAAAACATAGAGAAAACCACTAGTTCTATAGAGATAAAACAAACTCAAAAAATTTGCATTTTCAGGTATCCTCACATTTTATGCATAAAGCTTAGATTTATCAAGTCCACTTAGTTTCTACAGTAGTTTAAAATCTATTATGCTTTTACGTGTATTAGTTTGCGTAAGAATATATAACTAAGGGTTAATTATTAGAAAAAACCATGAAAAATTGAGCTTTAATGGTGAATTCATTGTTCCTGACCTTGAACCAGTTCCAAGGTGGGAATAATTGTCCTTAGACCTCTATGAACTCAAGCATAATGTTTGATTTGATTATAGTATAAGCACATGTCTCAAAATCATTTTTTTTCATTTCGACAGTTAAATTTTCAAAGTTAAAATTCTTCCTGTATACTATATATTAGAACCTCAAACAAAAATCATTTTACTCCAAATTCACACAAAAATAAAACTATGTTACTGCCATAGTTCGAATTACACTGTAACTCTACGAATATGGAACTGAAATTTTCCAATTTTTACAGTGTATGGATAAGTGTCTACAGTTCACCTCAATCCATGAAAGTTATATTTTGGATTCCTTGTGAAAAATTAGAAAGAATGGCTTTTGAATCATCTAAAATGGTATTTTGTACTAGATTTAATTGAAGGTCAAAGTTTGTAATCCTAAGGTCAAATTGCGAAGGTTGAAGATGAAGTCAATATGAGCACGAGTGAGGTCAAATACATCGCCTTGTGTCCCTCAGCTGAAAGGACTAGTGTATTTATCATGGGTGGAAAATCGAGAGGTGGAATACCTTTATAGCTTCAAGCATTTACACCTTTACATAATAATATGTGTCTGAATGTCGTTCATGCGCATATGCATAATGACTCTTGAATATTCCAGGTGTGCCTTTTCATATAAATAATGACTTATCTTCCTGATGATTGCTTTATTGGTCAACGTGACCAAATATTTTCAGAGTACAACAAATATAATAGTTTTAAAATAAGATATTAATTTATGATATATGATATAATAAGACAATTTTAAAACGTGGATACATACCGAATTTCTGTTAAACCCGTGTTACTATTTGTCATGGTCTAAAACAAGAGCAATTCTAGATGGCCCGCCTGGCAACCGCATTTCACCTTTTTTTTTTTTTTTAAATCTTATTCTTTTGTTATAAACAAATGCTATAAAAACATTTTTTTTTTAATATTAAAAAAACAATTTTTAACACTTTTTAATTTATAAACAATTTTTTATATTAAACAGTTTTTTTTTAAAGAAAATAAAAAACAATTTGTTGAATGTGGGTCGGCGTCAGCGGCAGTAATTAATCGCGATATTTTTTTAAAAAAATATTGCGATTAATTAGTGCCGCTGGCGCGGATCCACATTCACCACCCAAAAACAATTTGTTGAATGTGAGTCGGCGTCAGTGACACTAATTAATCCCGGTATTTTTTTCAATATAATATCGCGATTAATTAGTGCCGCTGGCGCGGACCCACAATTAACAAATGATGTGGGTCCGCGCCAGCGACACTAATTAATCGCGATATTTTTTTAATAAAATATTGCGATTAATTAGTGCCGCTGGCGCGCACTCATATTCAACAAATGATGTGGCGCGAGAATGTGGGTATGCGCTAGCGGGACTAATTAATTTCATTATTTTATTCTAAAAATATCGCGATTAATTGGTGTCGCTGGTGTGACCCACATTCAACAAATGATGTGGGTCGAGGAATGTTGGTCCGCGCCAGCGACACTAATTAATCGCGATATTTTATTGAAAAAATATCACGATTAATTAGTGTCGCTGACGCGGACTCACATTCAATAAATGATGTGGGGGCGGGAATGTGGGTCTGCCCCAGCGGCACTAATTAATCGCGATATTTTATTTAAAAAATATTGCGATTAATTACAATATTCCAGTTAATCACAACCAAGAGGTTTATATCTTTGTTCAGATTTTTCTTCAAATCAGACGGTGTTGTACCTCACAATCACAATCCCACTGTTTCTCAACAACCCAATACCCATAAAGCAAGGTAGCTCTTCTTTTTCTTCTTATTTTGTGTCTTTAAGGGTAAGTTTGGTTGTGTTAATTTGGAACGAGTACTTCTACACGTACTGAGGAGAATCGTCTCTACGTATTGCGTCCATATTGGTCCGTATCTTAGGTCCACTCAAGATACGGACCAATACAGACACGCTGTGCAAAGATTAAAGGGCTTTTTTGAGTTAATCCCCACTTTTCAATAAGATATTTGGCTTAATCTCACTTTGCTAATCTATTTGATATACCCACCACGATGTTATTTCAAAATATTGAATTAAAGGGTCATTTTGCCTTTTTGACTTAACCCCAAATATTAATGCCAAATTTGACTATCCTCATTTTCATAATTATTTGAATTTGCCCCCAACATAGCGGGTTAAGTCTAATTTGACATTATAGAGAAGGGTAAAGTCAAATAAATCGTTACACTTGACCTCTTATTTTTATTCAACATTTTGAGATACTCCTCGTACAGGATATATCAAAGAGATTAATAAAGTGGAGTTAAGTCACTTATCGTATTAAAAAGTGGGGGATAAGTAAAAAAATCCCTTACAAATATTGAATAGAGGGTCATTTTGACTTAACTCCCAAATATTAATGCTTAATTTGACTTAATTTCTCGTTTTCATAGTCCTTTGCTTTGCTCCCAATATAAGGGGTTACGTTTAATTTGACATTATAAAGAGGGGGTAAACTCAGATAAATCCTTAGACTTAACTTCCTATTTTTATTCAATAATTTGAGATCCCCCTCGTGCGGGTATATCATAGAGATTAACAAAGTCGGGGATATAAAGTCAAATATCATATTAAAAAGTGATGGTTAAGTAAAAAAAACCCTATAAAAATATTGAATAAAAGGGTCATTTTGATTTAACTCCCAAATATTAATGCTTATTAACTTAACCCCTCGTTTTCATAATTCTTTGACTTTGCTCCTAACATAGGGGGTTAAGTCTAATTTGACATTATAAAGAGGGGTAAGTCAAATAAATAATTATACTTAACTCTCTATTTTTATTTAATATTTTGAAATACCCCTCTTGCAGGGTATGTCAGGGAGATTAATAAAGTGGGGGTTAAGTCAAATACCGTATTAAAAAGTGGGGGTTAAGTAAAAAAATTCCTTAAAAATGTTGAATAAAAGGGTCATTTTGACTTAACTCCCAAATATTAATGCCTAATTTAACTTAACCCCTCATTTTCATAATTATTTGAATTTGCTCCCAACATAGGGAGTTAAGCTATGAAGCACGGATTCGACACGTAATATGTGTTTCGACACGACACGCGACGCGTGACTTTTACAAAAACTAGGATACGACACGCTAGGATACGTATAATATATAATATATGTTAAAATATATAATATATATTTAAATATATATATTAATGAAATTAAACAAAAAAAATTTCCATAAAATACATTATTAGAGTATTCTTAACATGAAATTATGAAAATGAACCATACAAAACAAAATTCAAACACACTTTAACATTAAAAATCATAAATAAGGCAGAATCACGATCATATAAGAAAAAAAATTTTAAAAAAATAAAATAAAAAAATGTCCTTTTACGTGTCCTAGCGTGTCGGCAACGTGTTCCAGCATGTCGGCAACGTGTCCCAGCGTGTTGACAACGTGTCCCAACGTGTCGGAGCGTGTCACGTGTTCGTGTCAAAGCTGACTCGTGGCTTCCGGGAGAGTGTCGGTGCTTCATAGGGGTTAAGTCTAATTTGACATTATAAAGAGGGGTAAGTCAAATAAATCCTTAAACTTAACCCCCTATTTTTATTTAATATTTTGAAATACCCCTCGTGCAGGGTTATGTCAGAGAGATTAATAAAGTGGGGGTTAAGTCAAATATCGTATGAAAAAGTGGGGGTTAAGTAAAAAAGTCCCTTAAATATATTGAATAAAAGGGTCATTTTGACTCAACTCTCAAATATTAATGCCTAATTTAACTTAACCCCTTGGTTCCACAATTATTTGACTTTGCTCCCAACATAGGGGGTTAAGTCTAATTTGACATTATAAAGAGGGGTGAGTCAAATAAATTCTTAGACTTAACCTCCTATTTTTATTTAATATTTTGAAATGCCCTCGTGCACAGGGGTATATCAAAGAGATTAATAAAGTGGGGTTAAGTCAAATATCGTATTAAAAAGTGGGTGTTAAGTAAAAAAAATCCCTTAAAAATATTGAATAAAAGGGCCATTTTGACTTGACCTTCAAATATTAATGTCTAATTTGACTTAACCATCATTTTCATAATCCTTTGACTATTGTACTAACATAGGGGGTCAAGTCTAATTTGATATTACATAGAGGGGACAAAGTCAAATAGATCCTTAGACTTAATGCCCTATTTTTATTCAATATTTTGTGATACCTCTCGTACAGGGGTATATCAAAGAAATTAACAAATTGGGGGTTAAGTCAAATATTATATTAAAAAGTGGGGTTAGGTAAAAAAACTATAGAAATAGGGGTGATGTTTGACTTAACCCCCACTTTGTTAATGTCCTTGCAAGAGGGTGTATCTCAAAATATTGAATAAAAATAGGGGGTTAAGTCTAAGGATTTATTCGACTTTACCCCCTCTTTATAATGTCAAATTAGACTTAGCCTTATATGTTGGGGGCAAAGTCAAAGAATTACGAAAATAAGAAGTTAAGTCCAATTAGGCGTTAAAATTTGCGGGTTAAGTCAAAATGACCCTTGATTTAATAGATTGTAGATATATTTGTTTGAAATGGATTTATAATTTAATTTATGTCACGGACGATTTGGTTGTCCGTAAACTTGTAAAGAGATCTTAAGTATTTAGGCCCATATGGGTTGATGTAGTTTGTCCCGCAAATTTTAATGCCTAATATGACTTAACCTCCCATTTTCATAATTCTTTGACTTTGCCCCCAACATAGGAGGTTAAGTATAATTTGACATTATAAATAGGGAATAAAGTCAAATAAATCCTACTTACCCCCTATTTTTTTTTTCAATATTTTGGGATACCCCCTCGTGAAGGGGTCTATCAAAGAGATTAACAAAGTGGGGGTAAGTTAAGTCAACCATCAATAAAAGGTGTGGGTTAGGTAAAAAAGACCCATAAAAATAGGGGTTAAGTTTATAATGTCAAATTAGACTTACCCCCTATGTTAGGGGTGAAGTCAAAGGATTTTAAAAATGTGCAGTTAATTCAAAGCATTAAAATTTGAGGGTTAAGTCGACCCTTGATTAAATAGATTGTAGATATATTCGTTTGAAATGAATTTATAATTTAATTTGTGTCACGGACCGTTTGGTTGTCCATAAACTTGTAAAGAGATCTTAAGTATTTAGGGTCATATGGGATGATGTAGTTAATTGGTCGATAAAAAGAAGGGTCTTTTTGACTTAATTTGCAAATTTTAATGCCTAATTCCCAACATAGGAGGTTAAGTCTAATTTGACATTATAAAGAAGGGTTAAAGTCAAATAAATCCTTAGACTTGACCCCTTATTTGTATTAAATATTTTGAGATACCTCCTCGTGCAGTGGCATATCAAAGAGGTTAACAAAGTGGAAGTTAAGTCAAACATTATTAAAAAGTGGGGGTTAAGTAAAAAACCCCCACAAAAATAGGGGTTAAGGTTATAATGTCAAATTAGACTTTATAACATATGTTAGGGGCTAAGTCAAAGGATTGTTAAAATGAGGGGTTAAGTCAAATTGTGCATTAAAATTTGAGGATTAAGTCGACGCTTAATTTAATAGATTGTAGATATATTCGTTTGAAATGGGTTTATAATTTAATATGTGCATGGACCATTTGGTTGACGCAAACTTGTAAAGAGATATGAAGTATTTAGGTCCATATGGGATGATGTAGTTAAGTGGTTGATAAAAAGAAGGGTCATTATACTTAACCCGCGAATTTTTATGCCTAATTTGACTTAATTTTTCATTTTCATAATTTTTTAACTTTGCCTCCAACATAGGAGGTTAAGTCTAATTTGACATTATAAAGAGGGGGTAAAGTCAAATAAATTCTTAGACTTAACCCCCTATTTTTATTCAATATTTTGAGATACCCCCTCGTGAAGGGGTATATTAAAGAGACTAACAAATTGGGGGTGAAGTCAAACATTATTAAAAAGTGGGGATTAAGTAAACCCCCCCATAAAAATAGGGGTTAAGTTTATAATGTCAAATTAGACTTACTCCCTATGTTAGGGGCGAAGTCAAAGGATTATTAAAATGAGGGGTTAAGTCAAATTGTGCATTAAAATTTAAGGGTTAAGTTGACCCTTGATTTAATCGATTGTAGATATATTCATTTGATATGGATTTTTAATTTACTTTTTGTCACGGCCCGTTTGGTTGTCCGTAAAATTGTAAAGAGATCTTATGTATTTAGTCACAAGTGGGATGATTTTTAGTTAAGTGATCGGTAAAAAGAAGGGTCATTTTGACTTAACTCTCAAATTTTAATGCCTAATTTGACTTAACCCCCGTTTTTATAATCCTTTGACTTTGCCCCCAATATAAAAGGTTAAGTCGAATTTGACATTATAAAGAGGGAGTAAAGTCAAATAAATTCTTAGACTTAACCTCTTATTTTATTTAGTATTTTGAGATACCCTCTTGTGCAGGGGTATATCAAAGAGATTAACAAAGTGGGGGTTAAATCAAACATCATTAAAAGTGGGGGTTAAGTAAAAAGCCCCATAAAAACAGGGGTTAAGTTTGTAATGTCAAATTAGACTTGACCGCCTATGTTAGGGGCGAAGTCAAAGGATTATTAAAATGAGGAGTTAAGTTAAATTGTGCATTAAAATTCGAGGGTTAAGTCAAAATGACCCTTCTTTTTATCGACCACTAAACTAAATCATCGTATATGGGACTAAATACTTCAGATCTCTTTACAATTTTATGAACAACCAAACGGGACGTGACACGATCTAAATTAAAAATCCATTTCAAATGAATATATCTACAAACTATTATAAAAAGAGGGTAAAGTCAAATAAATCCTTAGACTTAATCCCCTATTTTATTCAATATTTTGAGATACCCCCATGTGCAGTGGTATATAAAAGAGATTAACGAAGTGGTGGTTAAGTCAAATATCATATTAAAAAGTAGGGTCAACCATGGCCCATGGTCTTTGGCCAATAAATATATCTTTTAATTTTGTACAAACTGTGTGAGAAATTGAAATTCAACCCAGGTTATGTGCCTCATTATTTATATGCCTCATATCATGCGCCGGATAAAAGAGTAGGTTATCCCATCCCAACGGAATAAAATAATCCCATCCCAATTAGTGTTGTAAAACGAACCAAGCTACTCGAGGTCGGCTGGTGTTTATTGTGATAGAAGCTTGTTTGGGACAAGCTCGTAATATATAGGAGCCAAGCTTGAACATATTTTTAAGCTCATTATCTTGTTGAGCTCGACTCGAATTCGTCTCAATTAGTAATGACCATACTAAAATAGTATCTAACAACCAAGATAAATGAGTGCGGCTCGTCTTCGTTCGCTTAGAAGCACATTCAAGATCGGTTCGTAGAACAAACAAGTCAAGCTTGAACATTTGTAAGCTCGTTAAACTTTTGAAACCATGATTGAGCAACTTTAAGCTAGGTTTGGCTTGGCTCGACGCAACTCAATTGCACCCCCTATCCCATTCCCACAACTCATGGGATAATAGGCTTATTTGGGATATATTTTATCCTACCTTAAATCCAATCCCATCCAACACCAAGGATAAGGGTTGCATTAGATAGCTGATTGCGTCTTAATGTATCCTTTATACACTAAAAGTATCCTTATGAACACGATAGATGTGTAGGGTTCACTCTGAACGTGTAGACAATAACCTACGATAGACTATGATTAGTAACTTGAAAGATAGAAGTAGAGATGCAGCTAGTTGATACAAAGGTTAGAATCGGTTTGGGAGAAATACACTCATATTAGAAACAATTTGTGAGACTCATCTGTTTTCCCCATTTTTTTTGTAGAACAAAGCTTGATCATATACCACCAATTTCCTTTATAAAAGAAATCAATAATCTTAATTGTTATTAATCCAACCACGGTCGATTGTCTGCGTTTGCTAATGAGTATATATTTTTTTGGTTCAAACTGGTGGCAGAAATTATAACTCTGTCTTCGTGTTAGTTTCTCATATCTTATACACCGGTCCCGATCCTAAATAAAGGGCGAGGGTTGCATAAAACATTATCCAATTAAAACATTGTGAAATTTTACATTTTGTTAGATCGAAACATGAGTTTTATACGCCCTAATTTTCCCCCTTAAGCAATGCAGTGCGCTTGTCATTGGGTGCCTCAAAATATGAGAAGCCTGTCACGCCGGTGCAATGAGAAATGGGCAACTGTATTGCACCACTCTAGTCGTGTGTGGGTAAAGCTAGTCCAGTATGATAAGTATGTGAAATCGTAACTCCACCCGTGACTTGTACTAAGTTTCTTATATTGTATACAGCGGTTTAAGCCCAAAGAAAGCATGGGTTTGTTGTAGGTATTTGCCTAAATCTTTGTTTGCCGAAAGGTAGTGTGATCCTTATGAACATGAGTTCTAAGCATATACGCGCTATTATTACTCTTACGCAATGCGTTCCGCTTACCAGGTGCCTTGAAAAATAAGCAAGGGCATCACAACAGCTTATGGGTGCCTCTGAATGTGCGCGGGGGAATAGACTTAGTTTAGCGTTTTGACATTTAAAGAGATGAAGCTAGGTCATACATTGGGAGAGAGTGATTGATATTGTAATTGGGAATCAATTTAGGGGAAGCTAATTCCTTAATGTCCTTGTCGTAGAGGATGAGTGGTACGTCAAGTTGATGTTTGGCCCTTTACTCGGACCGCTCTAAGGTTGCTCATCTTTACTCAAAATAATGTTCTACCATAATGGATTTTGATAGGTATGCTATGTTGGATGCTAAATGTCAATAACTGATTGGATGGTTGTTTGACCTATTTCAGTGTCTATCCTAAATGAAAATTCAATCGTAAACTTGTTAGCTACTCCTTAATTTCCAACTTACTCTACCATACATAAGAACTAGCACCGTAACGTTCACAGGTAAAAAATGAATCCCTACAAGATTTGGTTCACGTGGTTGTTTTGTTCATATGAAAGGTTTTATTTCTTCATGCAGGATTTCTGGGATCATATCGGATTTGGATCTGAAGACTTTGATCGATAATTTGGATGAAGAGTTCCATGAGAATGAGAAATGGGACAATGTCATAGACAAAAGAACCAATCTTTTTTCCTACAATGCAAAGTGTTGCAAACCAAAGGTTACTTCTTGTGCTTAATTAATGTGATACACAAAGATGATAAAGATTCTTTGATTGTTAGAAACTGGCCCACAGCTTGATATCTCTTGATGGCATAATATACAAGTCATTTCCATGAAATGCATGTACTTTGTCCTTTTAAGTTTTCATATTATTCCAATTATTCAATATGCTTACATATCATTTTTGAAGTATCTCTTGAAACTTGAGTTCACCTATTGAGTATTCATAAAGTCATAATATTTTCTACACCTAGATATATTTACTGTATCAGAGAGGACTGAATCTATCATTGCAATGCGTGTGTACACCGCTACTTGTTGCTTGCCTTCAGTTTCATTGTTCAAAAGTCTGATTTAGGAGTGTAATTTTTCCATGAAGGATGGTCCTCTGAAGTATATGAGTGTGACAATATTCGGGGATTGCTCTGCTGAGATGCTGAGAGACTTTTACATGGACAATGATTACAGGAAGCAGTGGGACAGGACTTTGATTGATCATGAGCAGTTACAAGTTGATGAAATTAGCGGAACTGAAATTGGTTGCACAATTAAGAAGTCCCCGCTTCTGACACCCAGAGAATATGTACTTGCTTGGAGGCTATGGGAAGGCAATGATGGATCCTATTACTGTTACAGTAAGGTATTTACCATAGAAATTATTTTCGGCTTTGCTACAAGTTTATTGATACGCATTAGCTTTATCTATCTTTCTTTAGTGCATGTAGTGCTTTGGACTGGACTTGGCTTCTATCTATATATTTATACAAATTTTGCGAATCTCTCTCTCTAATTTGAAGTTGGTACCGATGAGTTCAAGCACAAACACCCGAATCAATCTCATTTGGGTTAAGCAAGAAAATTGAGGCTTTCATTGATAATGCTCAATGACTAAAGATTATTTTGTTATAAAAATGATCAAAAGGAAACTGCTGACATCCGCCTCTCCCAGACGCTGCAATTAAGCGGGAGCCTTGTGCACTGAATACGACCTTTTAATGATAAAAAAATAACTAAACATAACTGCTTACACTACTCTCAAAAGGAAACAAATAACTCAAAATAACAACAAAGATATAGATAAAAATACTAACAGCAACAACAACAGCAACAACAACAGCAAAGGCAGTACTAATAGTAATAATGAACAAAAAAACAACTCTCCTTTTAGCCTATCGCGTGCACTGTCAACATACATCCTTCTTAACTCACCTCGAGTTTGTGTAAAAAACTGGCAATTTATGTGCTGACAAAATAAACTATTTTAACTATTTGTGATGCATTAACCTTTCTTCCACCTGGTACTCTTCAAACTTCCATTCCCAAATTAACATAACACTTACCGATTGAAAATTTAGAAGAACGTCAAAATTGCCAACTCCAATAAAATCAGTATCTTCAGGCCCAACTGTTGCTGGTATCATACGTGATGTGGGATACGTTACTATGCAGAATGTTTTGACGGGGTTATGACGGGGCAAGGGAAGTGTTGCAGCTGTTGAATGCATTCTTGCGGTTCAGCGAATTTTCATTGGCATTATTTTGTTGTGGTGGGTAGGTGAGCTTTAATAACCACTGCAACAACCTCCTGCATCGTGTTGAAGGCCTTATCTCCGGTGTTAGGCAATATGTGGAGGTTGGTATTTGTCAAAGGGTGCCAGCGACTTAGTCGATGTTTGGAAAGAGGCATCATGGTCGAGACTCGATTCTCACCAAAGCAGCCACGCTTTACTTGATCAATTTCGACACTGGAAGCGATCCATACAGTTGTTCAAATTTTATCCCTCGTATAATCTTCTTTATCATATATTTTCTAAGTGCATCATGGACAGTGATTTAATAAGCGCGCGATTGAACTTTTTTGGGCAAAAACGCAATATAGTTCTTTCCGATTTGTAATAGATAGCGTGCGCGATTGATGATGTGGCACGCTTTTTGGACGCTATTTGGATTTTAAGCTTATTTAATTGAAAATGCACAAAACTTCGTAGTTTTGATATTTTCTTCACTTGTTCTTTTTTCTTTTTTTTAGCCTTTAGAAATTGAGAAGCCCCACCTGATCAAAACACAAACCCACCTGATTAAAAAATTAATCATTTAAGGCACAAAACCAAAAACTCTAGCCTCGGCTACCAACTCAGAAAACTTCTAAAAAAAATCCTAGCCTCTCTCCTATCCATTCTGCACTTGTACCAGTCGTTCTCCGAGTCTTACGCTGAGTCTGCTTCTCCAGTCGTTCTTTGTTCGAGTGGATATCTTGCTCCAGCTCTTGCGCTGGTAAATATCTTTACTTTTATCTTTTTTAAAATCCAAATCTTCTTTATTTTATTCCCTTCTTTCCTTTTGTTTTTTATATATATATATATATTTTTTAAAACCCTATTTCTTCATTGTATTCTGTTTTTTTTCTATAAGACCTTTTCTTTCAGCTGATTTTTCTTTGAAATCTGCTCCAGTCGATTTTTGTTCTTAAGTTGTAAACCAAGTTATTTTCTTTTACCAGTTAACAATGTCCAAAAAAGATTTATGCTGGAAATATAGTTTTGCAAAAGAGGGGGAAAAGGGAGGGCATATTTTGCAAGTCTTGTAATCATAGATCGAAGGGAGGTATAAATCGTTTGAAATATCATTTGGCTCTTCATATTTTTCTGTTGCCTTGTGAGCCTATGACTCTATTTCAAGTGATGTAATATTTAATTTGGAATGCTTTTTTGAAGTTATTTACTATTTGTATTTTTAATTATAAAATTGAAACGCAAGAATTGCTTGCGCGAGGCGATTTACGCTAAGCGCACCTGTCACAAAAACGCGACACCTGGCGCGATTGCGATTCAGAACTCTGGTCATGGGCTCTGACGCAAAGTGGGCTATAATGCATGGACACTTCATTAGGGCCCCCGTGCCGTATACACATTGTGTAGATGGATACACAGATACCTGCCTGATATGTATCCAAGGCGTGTCCAAAAGAAACTATAAAATAAATCAGGATACGGGTATGATACATGGACCTGTATCCTGTATGTATACTAGTTTATATTTTATTTTTCAGATGCGTTGTGGATACTTGAGAAGGTATGGTGGTGAGATAACTGGGAGATACGGTGGGGGCATTTTGCAATTTTTGAATAAATCCAATTGTGATTTAAATATACTTGTCTAATATAAAGTAATTTTTAGTAAGCTGAACTTTTAACTAGTGATTGCTCTCATTATAGAACAGAACAAAACGTCATAAACTAAAATAACTCTCTCCAGCGGCCTTGCCACTTTGTATGTCGTTAAAAATCATTTGAACATTTATGATGAATATGAATTATAATTTCTCTCAACTATTAGAACAAACTTAAGATATATTTTTTTTAATCAAAAAAAGGTAACTTCAATTAAATTGAAATAAAAAAGATACATTGATGAAGTAAATCAGTCCACTTACATAACAAAAAAGGAGGAAAATCTATACAAAACAGCTTCAAAACAACACAAAATAAGCAAGAAAAGAAAAACAACAACAAACCACTTGAGCAGAGCTGCGATTCTCTATGTGCAGCTTGAAATAAACGTGCTCCAGATCCTAGATCGCAATCCCAGCCGAAACCACATTCTTCCAGTTCAAGAAAATTAGATTCAGGGGAATATCGATGCCCACAATGATGGTATGAGCTTTACCTTCTCCGCACCCATTCTTTTCTCATTAAATATTTTATTAATTACTTCAAGCCACATGTACCAAAATAGCACTAGAACAAAGAATAAACTTAACAATTCGAACTAAGTCTAAGTAGTTGACAGTAAATACACAAAAATAGTAGCCATATATATATATGTGTGTGTATGTATTTGGGAATAGGCGAGACGGCAGAGCAGTGCCTAGGTGGGCTAGAATATTTAGTACGCTGAGCATAAGCACACAAAATAATCTCAGTATTGATTCCAAGCTTTAAGCAAGAAACCAAAGCTTTGATTGACATCTCACAATATTCAGAGAAAAGCTCAAGAATCATCAAAGAATAAGTTTTGAAAGAAATATTATTTGTTTATACTTCAGTTTTATATATTGGATTTCTATATTTTTATTTTATCATCGAGGTGTCATCTATGCATTCTTGGCCATCAATTTAGAATTAACATGTCGGTGACGTATTGTACCAGTGTCCCATGTCCAAATGATATCCTTTTCACATGCAACTGGTTTGTGACCATGCCCATAATATATTAATGTGCATGATCAAGTATCATTTTAAACATCTTACAGACCATGCATTTCCTTTTCTTTTACAAGATACCAGGAGAATAGTCTACGCATTCAAACATATCTTTAAAAATTCTTAATGTGGTATACGTGCCACAAAATATACACGTATACATATAAGCATGGAACCTCATACATGTTTATACACATAATATACTAGGGCAGTATGAATATCCCGTCCCAAGTTCGGCTCTATCCAGAGACGACCTAGAAACCTTCATTTTTAGATGGACTCATGCTGTATCCACATCTTTTCCTCTAAATTAAATCTGCTGAAATGTTTGCATATTGCTTATTCATTTAAATATTTGTTTCTTTTATAGTTTTACATTGTTATTTGAACTCTGGTGTTTAAGGGAATTTTCAATTTGGAATTCATTTCCGTATGGCATGTTTTCTTGCAGACAGAACCATTCCCATTATTTATTTTTTATATTTTGAAGAAGTAAAAAGAACAAATTGCATTGCATGTAGTTTTCCAGTAAGTTGCATACCATTGGAGTTGGAGCCAAATTCATTGTTTCAAAAAGGTTAGTTAGCCTTTTTTCCCTTGCCAAGTTATTTTATATCACAATGGGATGGCAGTCGAGGTGGCTTGATCTAAGGTTATATGGATAAAACATGCAATCAATACCATATCTATAACTTTAATACTTATGATTCACAATATCCGTCCTTTGGTGCGTTTGTTTCCTACTTATTATAGATATTCCCCAAGGTTGGAAAGAAGCCTTTATCAATACCGTTGAAGGAGGCTATACTTGTTCATTTCTCTTCGAGCTGTTAGCAACGGGTTGAAGGAGTTGTTGAGAGATATTGGGGTAAACGGTGTCAATTGCAAACAAGAGCAGTAATTCTTAAAATATCTAATAATGGAATGATTTCCCTAAATGAGGTAGTACACTATTCATGGGATAAAAGGAAGAATCTACAAATGGACCATTACTTGCTCTTTAAGAATGCTCGCATCCATGTAATGTCATGAGTGATATCACTAAAGGTTCCCACCGTGACACCCCATGGCCTAGAACATAAGAAAATGCCCAAAATACAATTCACATCACACTCCCCCACTTAAAACCAAGCTCGTCCTTGAGCTTTGAAACTTAAGGGAGTCGTGTGGAAATTCTGAAATATAGTATGGCCCAAAGAAAGTAGGTCTCTCATTTTTTTTACACTTAGCTAAAACCAACTTTTTGTGGGTTGGGAATTCTAACTTTGGCACAGGCCCAAGGTGGGATGAAACTGGTTCTTAAAGCCCATTCTCTATATAAATTAAAAGCTAAAAATGGGCCTTGTTTATTGTGAGGTTGGAATGGGCCAACATAGGCCAATAGGTAATTCAAACCCAAAAGTTTATTGTTAAAACACACTTCTTTCTCCTTTGCGTGCTTCTTCTCTCTTCTTTGCCGGAGATCAACACCTTCCGGGTCGAAACACGCTTGCTTCAGGCAGCAGGCTGCTGGGCTACGCGACCCCATAGGGTGTGACAAACTGAAGGGCAGCCCCCAGGGGTTCCATTTGAAGCGCATCTCACTTCGACATTAAGAACCAAACGACGCCACTCTGACAAATAGAATCCGGAAAAACAATATTCAGTGGGGCGCCGGAGGGGCCCCTATTCTCACGAGCCTTCCTCTCTCCCCTCTTTTTCAGTTTTTCTGAATTTGGATTGGTGGGTCTCACCGATGGTTGCCGAGGGCTCCGATTGCGGGGCATCGGTGATGGAAGCGGTTTACCCTCTGTGTTGGTGTCTTGGGATGATTTGGACAATGATGGCGGTGGAGTTTGTGTTGGAGGTGGTAGTCGTCGGTATAGGCTGAGAATATGGTCGACCTTTGCATTGAGGAGGTAAACCATTTCCTCCAATCGAGTTCCTGGAATAGCCGAGGTGGTGGAGAAATCGTGAGGTGGTGGTGGGTAATCGGCTGAGAAGACAGTTGACTTTTCAGCAAGGATGACCACGAGTCGAGTGGTCCGACGCATAGGTTGGGTGCTTCTCTTCGTTACTATTGTTGATTTGTTTATGATTTTTGTACACCACCACAACAACAGGTTGAGCGATCAATGTTTAAAAAGGTGAAAGGCGAGGCGAGGCGTAAGCCTCGAGGCGCTTGAGGCGTAAGCCTCACCGAAAAGAAAAAAAGAAAGGGAAAAAAATATAAAAAGTCTAATAATTTCACAAAAAATAATCCAACACATTAAATGATGCAAAAGGGTCCATAATCATTCAATCCATCAACCAATCAAACTAAAAGTTCATCTCCATTACATCATTACCATATTGTTCATCACAAAAACATATTGTTCATCACAAAAACATAGAAAAACAAAGCATCCCCTCAAGCTTAATACTAAAACAATAATGGATCATCCGTATCCAAAGGCTTGAAAAGCGGATTTAATCCATCATCATCGCCGCTATCATCACCATCGCTAATAGGATCGTCCATTATATCATCATCATATCTAATGGTCGTCTCGTCATCATCATCACCCGAGTCAACATCAACAAATTCATCTTCCTCATCTACCAAGATCCCCTTTCCTTTACCTATAAGAGAAAATATAATTATTTTAACTCTTTAAAATAATTATTTAATGTAAAAAAGACAATTGTGAATACTAACCCTTTTTTGAAGTGATACATTGTGAATTATTTCTCTTTCTTCCTCGCCCCCCTCTAGCACGTTCACGGCGAATGGGAATGGGAATCTCTCCTACCCCTATCACATCATCCATCGCTCCTGAGCCATCCGTAACCACCGAGGCATCTGTCGAATGGGAATCATCTTGCCCCGATACCCACTCATCATCTGAAGGTAGATGATCAATAACCAATGGGTCCTCATCCTCTTTAAGCGCCTTCTTTCTCAAAAACTTCGTCTTTAACTTCTTGTTATACATTATATACACCAATGAATTCAACCTCTTCGTTGACAAACGATTTCTCTTTTTCGTATGGAGCTGTATAAATTTTTCAAATAATAATTTTTTAGTCATAAAATAAATAATAATTTTTACAAATAATATTTTTTTACAAACGAATACCTGATTGAATGTGCTCCAGTTGCGTTCACATGCGGACGAAGAGCATGTAAGACTCAAAACCCTCACCGCAAAACTAGTCAATTCTGGAGTTCCATCTCCAAATTGAATCCACCAATCCGCTAAAATAAGAGTGAAGTAAAATTTAGTTAAAAAATGTATTTAATGGTATTAATCAAAAGCAAATCGTACTTAAACAAAAGATTTACTTACCGGGACTACGCAATTTGCAACTTGTTTTTGCAGATGCAAAAGAGAAAAACCCCTTTCTATTCCTAAAATCATCAATCTGTATATCCGCTTTCAATATATCTTGCTCATTCGGAATAAGCTTTTCCATGCAAGTCAATAAACCCAATTTAATTTCAGGATGGTTAGAGAAGTTCTCTTCATATTGAAAATGTGGATTTAAGAAATATGCCGCCGCATGCAAATGGCGATGTAACTGAAACTCCCATTTCGTATCAATTATGCTCCATATCTCCTTATAAGACCCCTCATCTCCTCCCAAATTTTCTGCTATGGCCTCCTTTGCTTTGTCCATTGCACCATAAATGAAACCCATCCCTGGCATCTTCTCTGAATCAGTCATTCTCAAAACCCCCACAAGAGGTTTTGTGCTTCTAATTGCGTACGACATACTACCCCAAAAATTTCGATCCTGCAAAATGATTTTTTTTATTTGCTTCCCTTCATCCTTCTTTGCCCAGCTTGATCTAGCCCATTCAGGAGAAGTGAACATACGCTCCAATGGTTCCTTAAGGCTATACATACTCTGAAGGGTCAAATAAGCGGTAGCAAATCTCGTTGCAGCCGGGCGAATAAGATCCTTCTTCGTATGATCTCTCATCAATTGCAAAACCCACCCATGATAATATATGAAGTTACTCACCTACAATTAAAAAGTAATATGTGAAACGAATTAAAAAGTAAAAAATAAAAATTAAAGATGAATTAATACCTTCTTTGACTTTATCAACGCGTTTTTGTGCTGCGGCAATTCCCCAACTTTCTCCAACATTAGGTCAATGCAATGGGCGGCGCATGGTGTCCACCACAGACGTTTCCTCTTCTCCATCAACAAATTTCCCGCCTCCTTATAATTCGAGGCATTGTCGGTTACAACTTGAATGACCAACTCCTCCCCCACCTCCTCAACAACACTATCAAGAAGCTTAAACAACATGTTTGCGTCCTTTATAGCATCCGACGCATCAACTGATCGCAAGAAAACCGTTCCATGTGGATTATTAACGAGAAAATTTATCAAATGGAGACCTCGAATATCCATCCAACCATCCGATAATATGGACACCCCTGTTTGCATCCACGTTTTCTTTACTTCATCAACTACAATTTTGGCACGCCTTTCTTCCTCTTCTAATATCCACGTGCTAAGCTCGTATGCAGTAGGAGGTTTCAACCCGCGACCATACTTTCCAATTGCTCGCACCATACTAATAAAGGAAGGACTATTTGCCACATGAAATGGAAGACCGTTTTCAAAGAAAAATCTACCAATATCAAGGCATGCTTCATCTCTAGCCTCCTTTTCAGTTTTAGGCTTAGGTTGATCATCACAACCATCATCATCAAGATCAAATAAAAACCTATCCATGGGTCCCCTAATCCCCCTAGCCGTACTACCCATACTTGAACCATCTTTTGAACTTGTAAAATACGCACCACTCCCAATATGTTCCTCGGATTTTCTTCGGGCCACATCTTTTTCAAAGTTTTTATTTTTCAAGAAATCCGCCATTTCTTGTCTCACATCCGTAGGAACTCTATCACATTCTCGAACATTTTTTTTCGTTCCCGCAAGATGATCTTTCATTCATTTGACACCCCCCTTTATAACTTTATTGCAAAACTTACATTGGATATAGACATATCCTTTCCCATTGTCAACCTCCGTACCATATTTCCAAGCGGGATCCTTTCTAGACATAATTCAACTAAAAAAAAAAATATAAAACAAAGTTATTACAAAAAACAAGTTACAAAATATTGTGGAACAGGTTTTATTAAAATATTGTGAAACAGAAAAAAAACAAAAAAAAGTGTAAAACTATAAACTAAGCTAAAAATAAAAGTTTTTATAGGAAATAACAGAAAACAGAAGAAAAAAAACAGAAAAGTAAACTAAGTTTACAGGAAAAAAAATAAGTTCTTACAATGTAAGTTTTTACAGGAAAAAAAAAGTAAAAAAAAATTAAAACCAAAGTTTTTACAAAAAAAAATCTACTAAAACTAAAACTAAAAAACAAATAACATAAACAGTTTCATATAACAGTTTTTAGACAAAAAACAAGTTAAAAAATATTGTGAAACAGGTTTTATTAAAATATTGTGAAACAGAAAAAAGTGTAAAACTAAAAACTAAGCTAAAAATAAAAGTTTTTATAGGAAATAACAAAAAACAGGGAAAAAACAGAAGAAAAAAAAACAGAAAAAAAAACAGAAAACTAAACTAAGTTTACAGGAAAATAAATAAATTTTTACAATGTTTTTACAGGTAAAAAAACTTAAAACCAAAGTTTTTACAAAAAAAAATATACTAAAACTAAGTCTAATACTAAAACTAAACTAAAACTAAAACTAATACTAAACTAAAAAACAAATAACATAAAAACTTTATGTTAACAGTTTCGTATAACAGTTTCGTATAAAAAACAAAAAAATAACAGTTTCTAGTAAAAAACTAGGGCCGGAGTTGAAGAATTAAAGGGTTTTGCTCTTACCGAGGGCCGGACTTGAAGAATGGAAGGAGAAGGATGGCCGGATTAGGGTTTCGGAGAGGGTAAATGGTTTCGGAGCAGGGAGAGAGTAAGCGGACTTCAATAATAGAGGGGTTAGGGTTTATTTCTAACGAACGTTTTTTTTTTTTTTTAACTATCTTCTCTTTTCCATTTTTTAAGCCCCGTATAAGAGGCGTACGCCTCACCGCCTTGAGGCGGTCAGCCTTGAGGCGCATCGCCTCATCCAAAAAGGCGTAAGCCTCTTTTTAATGGCCTGAGGCTTAAGCCTCGAGGCGTTTTTCCGTCGCCTCGCCTCGAGGCGCGCCTCGAGGCGCGCCTCGAGGCGTACGCCTCGGGCGCCTTTTTAAACATTGTGAGCGACTAGGCTCTAAATACTAATTGACGTAAACGATGTCAATGACACAAAAAAATTGCATTCAAAATAAGAATAATAACACTCAGAATATCTATTAATGGAATGATTTTCCCAAATGGTGTAGTACACTATTTATCGGATAACACAAAGGCTCTAGAAAGGGCTCATGACTTGCTCTCTAAGAATGCTAGTATCCATGTGATGTCATGGGTGACATCATTGAAGGTCCCCAACATGACATCACGTGGCCTTGAACATTCTTTATTACAAAATACCTAAAATAACCCTCACTAAACGAAATAGCTACAACTAAGAATTAAAAATAATGAAAGGAAAATTACACTAACAAAAATAAAAAAATGCCGATGATACAGTTCACATTAGATATAATAAAGCTAGACTCGTTGCAAATAGATTTACTTAGATGTATGGTAACTTACTACGAGGAGACTCTCTAGTTGCAAAGACGAATTTCATACACGATAACGACTTGATTTGACAAATGTTTTCCTTCATGGGAATTTAGAAGAAGATTTGCATGGAGACGAGGCGTAAGCTTCGAGGAGGAATCAGGCGTAAGCCTAAATTTGAAAAAAGTCAAATTTTATATTTAAAAAATCTAATAAAATCACGAAAATAATGTATCATGGCAGTCAATGCGGAAATTCTGATGAGGGTGGTAAATATGACTTGTTATTTTAATCTTATCAATTGTAATGGTTAAAAATTATTGCACTATTGTGCAATGTTTAAAAAGGCGTTTGAGGTTTACGCCTCGAGACGAGGTGGGTAAAAAATGACTCGAGGCTTAAGTCTTAGGGTAGAATTTGAGGCTTACGCCTCAATGCCCCTCGAGGCTTACGCTTCGATGCGCCTCACGCCTTTTTGCTGAGGCGAGAAAAAAAAAAAAACTCCTTTTCTTCTTCCATCACAAAGTCTTTTTTTAAAGGTTAAAGTTCTTCATTTTTCTAAAATTGCACTTAACTTAAAAAAAATTGTTGTTTTTACCATCTCTTAATCTTTTTTTGTTTTAAAATTGCACTTAATTTTTACTATTTACTATTGAAACTTGAAATAAATTTTTAAAAAATAACCAATATGTGATTGAAACTTAAAAAATTGATTTTGCATTGATTAATTTATTGTCATATTATAAAATAACCAATGTGAATGAAACTAAAAAAAATGATTTGGTCAATTTGATTTTGCATTGATTAATTTATTGTCATATTATAAAATTAACAATATGTAAAAAAGTCATCTCGGGGGAACAAATTTTTTTTTTAACCACGTGATAAAGTCCTCAATGATGTTTTTTTTCCCGAGCTTTATTTTATATTTCTTTGTTACTTCATTTTTTATGGTTTTATTAGTATTTTTATAATATTATTTTGCTCTTTTTTTCTGGGTGAGGCTTACGCCTCAATACGTCTCGAGCCTTACTCCTCGTCTCTCGCCTTTTAAAACATTGCTATTGTGGAATTCGGTGCATTGATTTTACAAACATAACTCTTTGTTTTAAAAGTTCCAAAAAGAAAAATGTGGTTCTTAATTTGAAACGAATGAAGTATATAAATTGAAATATCCAGATACTTTAAATATACGTTGTGTTGTGTGTGTATTTAGATATATTATGTGTGCAGTGTGCCTAAAAAGAAAGGAAGGATATATTAATATGTTAAATTTATTTGCACGTTAAGAGAACAATAAAAAATTGCACGTCCCCTCTCTCTATTCGCACAGTTTGAGTTCTCTCTCAAAATAAAAAATTAGAGAGATTAATATAAATCCATGTTATATGACTAACAATAAATACAGAACCATTAAGGACTATTCGGATTTGCACTTCAGTTTTGTGTTAGGTCTTCTTCAGTTTTGCACTTTAATTTTGCATTAGAGCTTTTCGATTTTACACTTTGATACTTCTACGATTTCGCACTTTAATATTATCGATTTCCTGTTGAGTGCAACGGAAAAAAAAAAACAGAAGCAAATGCCTCGAGGCGATGCCCCCAATCCCCCTTAATGGCCATAGAGGTGTGGGTTGGGTGTAAAAATCGCCTTGTTAGACCTCGCAAAACGAGATACGACACAACATTATATTCTTAACGTATTCGGGTCGTTATTGGGTCTACTATTCAGACTCTCATTCTCCCGGTAAGAACCGTTGAACCCGATGTTTATCAGATGGCTGGTGTCACGTGACTTGATATGACCCAATAAGGCCTCACGAAGGATACAATAAGATTAGCATGTCAAGCTTAAATGACGCGAAATGACACCTTTACTTAATGGATAGCGGGTCGTGTCTCGTAACATGATAAGGAAATGGATTGTGTGTTATTTGTATTCTGAACCCTATAATAAAACAAAGAACACGATAAAACCTAGCACAAATACAACCCAAACGGGCCAGGTCTATCACATTGAGATGCACCGAGGCTTGAGCCCAAGTCACCTTTTAAAATTATTCGGTATAATTTATGTTGCAAGTGTTGTTAGTCAGTATGACATGCTCCCATCTCACGTTGAAGCTGCTTATGGCATGATAATATGTCTCAAGTCAACCTCAAGGGATATATTTTATTCTCTAGACATGGTCACTTGAGACTAGAAGCCTATATTGATGCTTATTGGGTCAAATCTATTAACAATGAATGATTTACCTTAAGGTAGTACCTTTACAGGGGGAATCTTATCACTTGGCTCAACAAGAGGTAGGCAGTGGTGGATCCGAGTACAGGGTCACATGGGGAGTGCAAGCTTATGTGGCTTCAAAATCTACCGTAAGACCTAGGAGTTCTATGAGCAATACTAATGGCAACTTCATTGTCACAATATGATTTCCACACAAAAAGCTTGAAAGTGTCATTCGTCACTCCTCTTTTATATAAAAGAACAAGATGTCAACTGTGTCGGGCACGCTCAATGAACTTCAACATGCAAGAATCATAATACAATTGACAGCATTTTCATTTATAACCCCCCTTAGTATTTGATCTAAATTCGACCAATTCGTGTCATAAAATAAAATCATTAATATGTTAACAAAGTAAAATAAGTATAATTCAAACAGTAAACTTATAAAATAAATTAAAACAATTACTTAGTTTACTTTTAAGTAAATAGTGTCAAATTAATAGTATTTTCTTTTAGGTGTCTTTCCATGTGCTCTCTTATACAATTGGCGGCATAAGAAACACCTACAAAAACAAGAACAAAATTAATGTCAATCTATAATAAATATAACCAAAAATAATAATTTGGATGATGTTATTTTATTGGTTAATCAAGAAAATGAATTAACTGATGATGTATAGTACTTTTCCTTCATCCATTTATAAACCTATAAAATTATAAATAAAAATATTTATTATTGGAGTGCCCTTTATTTTTACACAAACTTATAACAATTTATAACTAATACACAAAGGGTGGTTCTAAAGGCACAACCAAAACTTATACTGGTCCTCTCCAGTTGATTAGATAAGAACTACGAATGCTAAGGATCCTTGAAATGTGTTTAGAGAAGTAGCCGAGAAGAAAAGATAGAATAGGAAAACGGATGACTTATCGATCCTGTACAGACAGAGAAGGAGAAGCAAAGAAGATCGAAGGCTTAGCAAACAACACTTTTAGTGCCCAATATAAATTTTGGTGGTGCCTTTAACACCACCCTTTGTGTATTGGCTATAAATTGTTATAAGTTTGTTTAAAAATAAAGGACACTCCAATTTCAGTCTTTGCATTAAGGATCTTTGAATTTCATCTATATATCTAAGTCTAACCTATATAGTTAAATAATTACAAACCTTAAAAACAGAAAGAAAAAAAATTAGGGAAAGAAAAATTATAGCAAAATCTGCCTTGGCTATGAATACGGAGGAATTATCAAGTGAACCAAACATTCTCAAAAGATGTACAATTAACTAAACTAAATATGATATATATATATATATAATATTAGCCGAGTTCAGGGTTAGGTGGAAAAAATTAATTCGGGCCGAGCTCGTGCTTGAGCTTGGGTAAGATAGTTCTGGCCGAGCCTGAGCAACCCCAACCCCGGCTCACCCAGCTAGAGTTGCAATCCTATATATATATATAAACAAGAGAATCTATATATATATATATATATGCACTCATACACCTACACCAGAGTAAAGTTGTTTTGTGGCTTTTAATGAAAAAGTTACATTTGAAGCTGGTGTGTGTACAATTCAAAAAAGAATGTATAGATTACAATCACGCCTACATATTCCTACATATTACAACATTTCATTTTTACATAGTGAACCTGATGGAAATTGGTGAAGCTTTAGGGATAGTTTATTAATTTTGAAATATTTTTAGTCTTTTATTTTATTAAGTTTCATTTATTTTTATCACGTTTGTTGCTTGTATTATAGGCTAGTGGGAAGCATTCTAGAAGGGGCATTTTATGAATATATTGTAAAGGGGGTGCTCCTAGGTCATGTGACATCACATGGGCCTAGGCCAACTTTCCTATTTAGGGTTTTGATATCGCCCTTCTAGATCCTTCCCACTCCCTTATAAATATCCAATTATCCCAATGTTGTAAATCATTCTACGCTTCTTCAAATTGAGCGTTAATTCTCCCACTTGAGTGTCGTTCTGTATTGTTATTGACGGTTATATTTACGTCAATTGGTATTAGAGCAAAAACGCTCCACCCTTAGTTGTTGTTATTGTAATATATAAAATCGTAAAAACAAATAATCAATGGCGCCAAGGAAATCCACTTATGCTGAAAGAAGGAACTCCCGATTAGAAGAAGCTGTAGCCATGTTAGCCCAAAAGGTTGACTTCTCCAAGAACACAACCACCCCACTGCCGAAGCTTCGCCATCCAGCTGCCATCTAAGGACTTGCCCACCTCTCGAGTCCAACCGACATCCCGCCCCTCCCTCCACTGCTATTGAGCCCACCCTTATTCATTGCCTAGTCAAGGTCCCTATTGAACCCGCCCTCGACAAAACCCATAACCCTCTTGAATGACAGTTCGTCATAGCAACCCGCCCTCTGACTCCGAGCAAATTGCCCCGATAGAGCCTTGGGTACCCCACTACTACCCTTGGGAGGGAACCCCCGGACAACACTGTTCCTGAATCTCCTTACCCAGCCCCCTTCTTTACGCATCCCGCCTTTGACTCCCATTGCACTCCTTAGCTCTCCCCATTTTCGAGCCACCCGACCCGATATTCCCTAGGCCCTCCCCGCCTCTTCCCATTTTCAAACCTACCCGCCTAGAGCACGGACCACTGTCGCACCCCTTCTTGACCCCTCGCCTAGCAGCACTACCTGTCCCACCACCTTTTGGACACCCTGACCCAGGTGACCCTGAACTCTTCACCACTTAGCTGCCCTTGCATCACCCTCCAAAACCAAAACACCCCCCGCCTAACCCGACCCCGTCCCGAGGTGAGCCCACCACAACCCTTGTCAGATCCGAGCCCCTCATTACTAAATCCACCGGATTTGATACCTACTCAAAATCGAGCCCTCCTTTAATAAACTCGAGCCCCCCGACTTGATTTAGTGTGGATACCCGCTTTGCCGTCTCTGCCCCAAATAATCCACAAGACTCCACTTGAGATTGTCACCAGCGAGTAAAAGAATGGCTGCATGAACCCCTGAATTTTGATTTCCCACGAATACAATTTGTGCAATATGGAGAGGGAGTCCAACCACCCAAGCCTGTGCCTCTCAATGGGATGGTAGAGTCCTGATGCCTGATGAGTGGCGCACCAACAATTCTTCATTTGACTGTCGTAGTCCCAAGGTAGCGCCCTTTGTGCTGGTTGAAGATCACCACCACTGTTTTCTCTGTTATGAGCGTGGTTACTTAATGGATGATTGTTTGTACTATTCACCCGAGGATTCCGAGGATCCCATTTATAATGACACCCCTGATCCGATTGAGCCACCTACGGCTCACAGGCGGCTGCCCCATGCTAGACCCGTGCAGGAGTTTATTGAAGATGAGGATGAAGACCTGGTGGATTCGCCACCGGGTAGTGACCACCTGGCTCTAGCACTTCGGCTTCTCTCCAAGGTCCTCTATGGTGATATTAGGGTGGATGTGACGATGTTTGACCGTCACTTATATTTGAATGCCCTTGTCGATTGGATTGATGTGATGGAGACGATTTTCGACTACAAGCGCGTCACGGGGCGCAAGTGTGTTCAGGTAGTTGCCACTAAATTCCTTGAATGTGGTGGAATAATACGGTGCAGCGACGTGCAATCTCTGAGCTTCCTCTAATCTAAACTCACGATTAGTTGAAGGCAGAGTTGTGGGCATTTTTCATCCCACCGACATATGAGCTCGCCACGCGGGTCCAGGGCTTTCGGCAGGGCACCTCCTTAATTCTCACCTACACCGAGCAGTTATAGCTTCTTTGCACTCGGGTCTGTCTAGGTGAGACAGAGACTCAGCGGATCAATCGCCACATCCAGAGACTCCAACCATATATTCAGCAGGACTTGGGGTTGCATGAGATACCGTCCTTTATCAAGGCGGTCTAGTACGTGACCAAAGTTGAGGTCTATCGCCGCACTACTGCCGTTCCAGCTCCTTGACGTGCTTCCTCGACTATAGCCCTACCTCGGATATTCGGCTCGCCTCCTGTTGCTATGAAATGTTTCAATGGTGGTGTGGTTGGCTACCGAGCAAGAGTGCCCGAAGCACGTAGGAGGACCTTGCTGATGAGTCAGAGCCACCAAACGAGGAGGCAGTCCAGCACCACCAGGAGTTGATTGCCACGATCATTCTCATTGATCCTGAGTGTGATGGTGTTCCCCCTTGAGTTTGAGGTCGAACTCTTTTTATGGAGGGGAGAGTGATGGAAATTGGTGAAGCTTTAGGGATATTTTTGTAATTTTATAGTATTTTTAATAATTTATTTTATTAAATTTCATTTATTTTTATCACATTTATTGCTTGTATTATACACGGCTAATGGGAAGCCTTCTAAAAGGGGCATTTTATGAATATATTGTAAAAGGAGTGCTCCGAGGTCATGTGACATCAAATGGGTCTAAGCCCACTTCGTCACTTTTCTAAATCCTTCCCACTCCCCTATAAATATCCAATTATCACAATATAGTAAATTATTCTATGCTTCTTAATACTGAGTGTTAATTCTCTTACTCGAGTGTCTTTCTGTATTGCCATTGACGATTTCATTTACATTAGAACTTATAAACACTCACACACTCCCTTCTCTACAACCCACCACTAACTACCACCACACAAATATCACCAACAAACTTCAACCCGTCAAACCCTGCTGGCGAACACATACTAAGCCTTACCACCAGCACCTTCAAGCTCCATAAACCTAAAATTTCACCACCTATCTTCTGTAAAACCCCACTGCCACCTTGAGGCATGGAAATTGGGGAAAAATTCATGGACAGAGGAAAAAATTCGGAACCCAGCTTGCGCTGTTGAGCTTTGATCTGTGTTATGGTGGAAGTGTTTGATATGAGTTGAGAAAGAGGTGTTTGAATTGTGGTTTAGATGGTGTTCGATCGGTCATCTCAATGGTTATTGTGGTGTTTCATCGGGGTTAGAGGGGGGGGGGGGGAAAGCACCACCGTAATACCCCTCTTTCAAAACTTATATCAAACACTGCTGTAAAAAATAAAATTCAAGTGTTGGACATATAAATAACTAGTAGCTAAACGAAATAAAATCCTCTTCATGACTTGACTACAAATCTTCTCACAAGTGACAAGTATAAGATTGAGAAATGAATCGGTTAAAGCTAAAATTATGGAGAAATCATTTCTAATCTCATTGCAAGTGCATAGAGGCAATACGTAGTCCTTTATAAGAAATTAATTCATTGGAAATTGTTTTTTCAATCACACATAATTCCAGCATTTGAAAAATGGAGAAAAATTTAGTATTCCAAATAATTTAACCCTGTACCTTTACCAAGACTTTGCTCTAATGTTTTGATGCAAAAGAAACCAAAACCAAGTGCTCCACTGCACCCAAAACATTTCAAATTCGGAATTTTATGCAACACCTAAATCATTTCAAGTTCAAACTATCCCAATGTTGGTTTTGAAGCAGAATCTATAAAAATATAATTTAATATATATGAATCGTGCAAGTGTGAGTTCTTTATTATATTTTAAAATAATTGGATTGATGTAATATCCTTTGGAGGATCACTATACATGTTTATAGATTAAGAAAAACTGTATAGATTAAGAAAAACTTGGGTTCTGAATATACATAAATTAGTCAAGCCAATAGAGGGTTCTGAATATACATAAATTAGTTAAGCCAATAGAATAAATTTTCATTGGAAGAAATGCTAGCCATGAACTTCGAACAACGAAACAACGCACAACTGAGGCCGCTTTAGCAAGAAAGTGTTGAGAGTTGAAATATGATGCAGTAGCATGGGGACATGGGGGTCCTCTTTTTACGTTTTTTTATTTTGTTCTTCTTTTAGCCTTTTTGTATGATTAGTATAAATAAATTGAGGGCCTTCTTTTGTAATACTTTTTGCCATTTTGAGATTAAGAGTTTAGAGAGAGAAATAAGAAATCCTCTTCCATTTTCCAAGTTGTTGTGTAGATAACTTCTTCTTTTCACGCTTCTGCACCCTAAATTACATCAAATTGGTATCAGAGCCTCGTTTGCTCTTGGATTGAATGTCGAAGATTGGAAGTCAGATTGGATTCATCCCGACGAAATACAAAACACTCCCACACTTGTCCATGAAATCCTAACCCTAGAAATCAAGAATTCAAGAAACCCGAATCTTTCACCACCTAAACTTGATATTACCGAACCCGAAACAACCCAAACCCTACCAAGATCTGAAACGCGCCTTCCAAATACCCCAATCAAGCCACCCGCAACTGATTTCTGCCCCGGATGTGATAACAAAGGGTCGGGCAGCACTAATGACTGTTGATCGAGACTAACCCTGGTCGAAATCCAACCTGGAGTCATCTCCGGCCCACGCCAAAGTTGGTCGATCCCACTGACCCCACTAAACCCTCCGAACAAAACCAATTGCTCCTCTGGGCCTGACCACCCCTCAAAACCACCCGAACCAACCCTTATTTCGTACCATAATCCTATAAACAACCCTAAACCAAACACCAAAGAGCCAATGATCAATCTAACCCCATTAACAAAGATTGTCCTTCCTATTCCCCCCCATGTTCCATTGTCCTCCGCTCAGTTTATTTGTCGGCGAAAAGACTCATTTTGCCATGAACAAGCAAAATGCGCGGGAGTTTCCACCACTTATATGCACACCGTGATGGTAACAACACCCGTTGATCCACAAACCATTTCCACCTAGCGACGATACTTGGATCCGATCGAATATTTTTTTACTCGATGCACCACAAAGGGAGACTATGCAAGGTGATTATCGATGAAGCAGCTAGTGATAATTTGGTCCCGCAAGATATGGTCGACAAGCTAAACCTTCCCACAGAATCCTTGCTTACCCCGTGTCGTATTGAATGGTTGGGAAATAAATTTACCCTAGCTCCTAGCCGATAGTGCCTGCTGACTTTTTCCATCGAAGATTATCGCGATGAGGTTCTATGTACTGTGGTTGATATGCGAGTGTGTCACCTTCTTTTGGGAAGGCCGTGACAATTGGATCATTGCAGCTTGCACGATGGCCGAGCAAACACCTATTCATTTGTGCATGAGGGGAAAAACTTTCTCCTCCGTCCTATGTGACCATTTCCGATATCTTGACCTTCGGCCCTGATAGTTTCACATGAGGAGTTAGCTATAGAGGCCGTGGAGGCAGGGTTGTGTTATGCTCTCATTAGCCCTATCACCACCCCGGAGGCAACTGCTCCACCGTGTGTTCACAGTTTGTTGGATTCTTTTATCTATGTGTGCAGACCCCCAGATGATCTTCCTCCTTATAGGGATATACATCATGCCATTTATTTTATCCCCGGGGCGCAGCCCCCCAACATTACCCACTACCGCTTGTCACCCATGGAGCATGCAGAGTTGTAGAGACAGTTTATAGAGCTCTGTGGCAAGGGCTATATTCGGGAGAGTGTCTCCTCGTGCGGTATCTGCCCTGCTAGCGCCAAAGAAGGATGGAAGTTGGCATATGTGTGTTGATAGCCGAGCTATTAACAAGATCACCATGAAGTACAGATTTCCTATTCCTAAGTTGGAGGATATGCTAGATCAACTCCACGGTGCGAGGGTTTTATCCGAATTAGACCTGAAGAGTGGCTAGCACCAAATTCACATGAAACCAGGAGATGAGTGAAAGACTGCCTTCAAGACGAATGATGGGCTATACGAGTGGACGGTGATGTCTTTTGACCTCTCCAATGCCCCATCTACCTTCATGAGAGTGATGACACTGATACCGTGCCCTTTCATGGGTAAATTTGTGGTTTTTTATTTTGATGACATCCTGATTTATAGTCGGTCGGAGGAGGAGCATCTAGATCATATGGATCGGGTATTAGTGGTCCTACGAGTCAAGAGCTTCTTCCTTATGTTGAAGAAGTGCGCTTTTATGGAACCATCAATGATCTTTTTAGGATATGTGGTCTCAGATAACGACATTAGGGTGGATGATGCCAAAGTTCAGGCGGTAGTGGATTGACCTCCACCCTCTTTGGTCTCTCAGGTGCGCAATTTTCATGGCTTAATTGGCTTTTATAGGCTCTTTATAGTCGGATTCAGCACTGTCATGTCTCTTATGACAGATTTGATGAGTACTTCCTCGAGGACCGAGTTCAGGTGGACACCAGAGGCGGATGATGCCTTTAAACACATCAAGGAGCTGATGACGACGACCCTATCCTAGCTTTACCCGATTTCGATAAGTTATTTGAGTTGTCTTATGATGCTTCTAAGATAGGGGTGGGTCCTGTTTTGAGCCAGAATGAGAAACCGATTGCCTTCTTCAGGAAAAAGTTAATAGGCGCCGCTCTACATTATTCAATTTATGATCTCGAGTTCTATGTGGTGGTTAAATCCGTGAAGTTTTGGTCGCCCTATCTACTCCACAAGGAGTTTGTCATCAAATCAGATCACGAGGCCCTCCGTTTTTTACATTGTCAGCGACGTTAGTGACAGACACGCCAAGTGGACCGCTTACCTCCAGCGTTACACTTTTCACTTGCAGTACAAACCGGGGAAGGGGAATCAAGTGTCGGACGCCCTTAACAGGAGGGCACATGCGTTGGTGACTTTGAGGAGTCAAGTATTTGGATTTAATGAGGTCCGTGACCTTTACCCGACGGATGTAGAGTTTGGGTCGATTTTCGTAGCTTGCCAATAGGGCAATGGAGTATCGGGCGAGTATCTATTACAGGATGGGTTCCTACACCGCAGTATGGCCCTATGCATTCCATCTTCGTCCCTACTGGAGAATATCATTTCTAAGATCCACGGGGGAGGTTTAGCCGGCCATCTGGGACAGGCGTGTACTCACGCGATGCTGAGTGACCGATTTTACTGGCCGACGATGAGGAGAGATGCCAACGCTTTCACTAGGCATTGCTATACTTGCCAAACTGCTAAGGGCCGGCACACCAATCCCGGTTTATGCACTACGTTGCCTATTCCCGAGTGCCCATGGTAGGATGTATCGATGGATTTTATAGTGGGAGTATCCCGTACTTCTCGTGGCCATGATTTCATTCTTGTCGTGGTGGATAGGTTTTCCAAAATGTCCCACTTCATCCCTTGCTCTCACACGACAGATGCATCTCATGTTGCTTCATTATATTTTCAGGAGATTGTTCGTCTTCATGGTGTCTCACGTATCATCACCTCAGACAAAGATGTGCGATTTACAGGGCATTTCTGGCGCACACTTTTGCGACGGTTACGGACGGAGTTATAGTTCTCGACCGCTTTTCACCCCAGACAGATGGCCAGGCTGAGGTGGTCAACCATAGTGTGAATGACCTATTGAGGTGCTTGTCTTCCGAGTATCCCCGTTGGTGGGACATCATGATCGTGCAGGCCGAGTTTGTTTTCAATAATGCTATCAATTTGTCTAGTGGCCTTTCCCCGTTTCAGATTGTCTTGGGATAATCTCCTACTATGCCCATTGATCTTGCCGAGCTTCTGCCGACAGCACCTATATGCCCTTCAGTCGAGGATTTTGCGACTCGCCTGACGCCCATCGAAGTTCATGTTCGCGCTCAATTACCGACCATGTATACCTCTTATAAACCGCCGATTTGTTTCCTTCTGCCCGAGTGATTTAGTCATGGTCTATCTCCGGAAAGCGTGCAGGCAAGGTAAGGGTTCCAAGCTTCTTATGCGCCGATTTAGACCTTTTTTCATTATCCGTGCTTGTGGCAAGAATGCTTATGAGATTGATCTCCCCGATGAGTTTCCCATGCACCGCACGTTTAACGTGGCCGATCTTTCTCCATTCCGCAACACTCATGCCCCACCGATTCCCATTCCCATGAGCACCGGCCACGCAGTCCGTTCCCATGTTGACCGCATTGAGGGGATTCTAGATTCCGAGCACGTGTCTTCTTCCTCGGGTGATTATACTCATTATTTAGTTCGTTGGGTTGGCCGTCCTAATGCAGAAGATTCATGGATCACCGAGGCTACCCTTCAGCACATCGACCCCGATTTCTATTGACAATATACGGAGTATATGGAGTCTTCTCGGGGGAGAGTGATGCAGGAGCATAGGGACATGGGCGTCCTTTTTAATATTCTTTTATTTAGTTCCTTTTTTTAGCCTTTTGTATGATTAGCATAAATAGACCGAGGGCCTTCTTTTGTAACACTTTTTGCCATTTTGAGATTACGAGTTTAGAGAGAGAAATAAGAAATCCTCTTCCATTTTCCAAGTTGTTATTGTTGTGTAGATAACTTCTTTTTACGCTTCCGCACCCTAGATTACCTCAAAATATTTTGGGAGTACGGGTTTTGTGAGTTAGCGAGATTTTTGGAGTTGTGCATTTGATGGTCCTAGGGTAAGCATTCTAAAATTTCGGTGGCCATATTAAAATCTGAATGAAAATTAGAGAGTTGGACAGAGCATAAAAAGTGCCATTAGCTTTGGATAATTTTAGACAGTTAGATTCAATCTTCCCCGTCAATAATCCCGCACAAAGAAAACCTGTATGTTTTATAATATAGGTTGCAGTGATAGTTTTCCCCCCCAAACCGGCTCCAAGAAGTTCTCTGCAGTCTCTCTCCCTCTCCCTTCTATTTCTTTTAGTTGTCCACTTTTACGTCTTCACATTGCATTTCAGTTGATATATATCTATATACTGCTAGATACTTAGCAAATAATAAACTTACGATTGTTGATTGTTACTTACTCCCAATGCTATTTATGTTACCAGTGTATGCCTCTGACAGTTATATTTTGCTCATTGCCATTGTTTAGGAATGTGAACATTCTTTAGTCCCAAGACAGAAAAAGTATGTACGGGTCCGGTTCTTCAGATCTGGTTGGAGAATCAGAAAAGGTAAGTTCCCTACTCAGCCTCATACTCTTCTAATTGTTTTCTAATGGATCAATTTTGTGAAATACTCCCTCCTCCCAAATTAAGTGTTCTATTGTCCTTTTTGGTTCGTCCTAATTTAAGAGTCCTTTTTTCTAAAAATAGTACATAAAGTTAGGTGAGATTCCAAAGTTACCCATCCCAACAATACCCATGGGTGAGCAGTTATCCAAGTATTTATAGTTCTTTGGAGGATAAATTTGCACAACATTTTTTCTTCTTAAAATGTTTTGACTTTCAATCTGCACTCTTATTATGGGACGATATAAAGACTTCAACTTGAAATGGATTAGTTGTTTTGTCTCCGTATGTGTAGCTATCTATATATATAAAACCGGGTTACTCTACATTTATGCGGCCTTAACCTCAATTTATCTTTGGGGGTAACCCACAAAAATGAGAAATAAAGTTCTTAAAATTATCAGTATTGTTGATTGATTTTCCTTGTATTTTTTCTAGTGATTTGTATGAATTCTCTTTTTTGCAGTACCTGGTAGAAAAGCATGTGAGATCAAAATGGTACACCAAGAAGATGCTGGTTTGAATGTCGAAATGGCAAAGCTGGCCTTCGCGAGGGGCATATGGAGTTACGTGTGTAAGATGGATAATGCGCTTCGCAAATACCCTGCAATCCGAAGTCTTCAATCCACTTCAGCTGTGAATGCAATCACTCTCATTCAGAAGGTGCGGAGAGTTTCTACCAATATTTTTACTTGCAATGTGACGTAAATAAGTTTCTTATTCCCAAAATATATAAGATCATGTTGATATAAATTAGTTTCTTATTCTCAGAATATATAAAACCTTGTCCCTGGTTAGTTAAAGGTAGTACCTTAGTGGGATGCCAAGTGCCCTGGCCCTAGCTACGGTTGGTCTCGAGTTCTAGACATGAGAGTAGACCCGGAAAATGAGTGGATATCGGCGGATTGAAAATGGTTTGGGTTGAAAATGGGCGTGTTAGAAATGGTTCGAGGCGAGTTGCGGGTCGGATTCGAATGGTTATTTGGTTTTCCCATTTTTTCTCTTATTTTTCGAGAACCCAATTACCAATCTATGCCCTTCTTTAAAAAAAACATAGGAGAAAATCGCGGATACTTCAACTCGCACATGACCCTTTTTAACTCGCACCTAAACCGATCTATTGGGCCATTAAACCCTTTTAAACCCGCACAACATACTTACTAAAACCGAATGGTTTGTTTCCGGGTTAATTTTGGGTGGATTTGTAATGCTATGGGTGGATTTGTAATACTAAACCCATACTGCCAGGCTTACATCGGAGCAACCTCTATATATGGGGGTAGCAATAAGCTGGACATTTGTTGGATATTATATGTTTATATATAAAATAACATAAAAATTATATTATGTCAATAAGGAATTCACATTTATCATATATCCACAATATAATATTTTGGCAATGTTGAAGAGAAATTTAAATGAACTACAATAACAATAATTGTAATATAGGGTAAATTCCATTCCATTTACCTACCCTATATATTGGTCAAAATCCAGAACATCGTGTTTTGCAAAATGCCACAAATCTCCCCAAAGTTTAGATAAATTCAGCACAAATGGACAAATCCCCCTTATTTGAAAAAACTCGTTAGTTGACAGTTAAATATTAAATTAAATATTTAAATGACAAAAATACCCTTGTTGACACTGTTGACTGGGCGAAATATTTTTTAAAAAGTAAGCAGACAAATACCTTCATTATATATTATGGAGTTGAGTTTTTATTTATATACGGTAATTTTGTTTTTTGAATTAAAATTTCCGAATTATAATACGGAAGAGTGTTCAATTTATTATGCCCATTGCCCACCAACAGTTTACTAACAAAAAGGAGGCTTGCAGTATTTTTTTAAAAACTAAAAGGAGATATATAGCATTTCACGAAACATAAGGGGTCTAAAACGAATTTACTCTTGAAATATAACATGGAAATTTTAACATCAATCATAATAATATATAATAGGCATATAAAAAAATGTGTTTGAATGTGCATGTAATGAATGTGTATATATAACTCAACTCAGCAAAGCCTTTTTCCAATTATTTGGGATCGACTACATGATATCATGTTTTTTTTACAAAATCCCACCAAGTCAATTTAGGTCTACCTCTACCCTTTGCGTTACCATCAGTACAAACTAAATCACTCTTCCTTATGGGAGCATTCATTGGTCTACACTTGATGTGTCCAAATCATTTAAGCCAATTTTCTCTCAATTTATCTTCTATAGGAGCTACTTTTACCATTTCAAGAATTTGTTCATTTATAATTTTATTCTTTCGAGTTTTATCACACATCTTAGCATTCGCATATCTGCCACGATCATTTTTTACACATTTTGTTTTTTGGTTGCCTAATACTCCGTCTCATATAACATGGCGGGTCTAATGGCATCCTTAAAATTTTCCCTTTTGACTTCAGAGGCATGTGTCAATCACACAATACGCCGGTTACAATTTTGCACTTAACCTAACCCGGTTTAATCATTGAGTAACATCATCACTAATATCTCCTTCTTTTTGAATAATCGAGCCAATGAACGAAAATGATCATTTCTAGGTATCTCTCGACTCTCCAACTTCACCACATCCTCGTTTGTTCTCCTGTTATTACTAAAATTGCACTCCACATTCATTTTAAGTTCAACTTATTTCAAATCATCTTGTTTTTAGAGTTTCTCCCCACAATTCCAATCTAGTATTTGAGAATTCACTATTTTTTCCAGCATACATATCCTTGGTCATATTAATATCTACGAGTAACTCCTTTTTTTATGTAAAACCTACCGTAATATATCACTTAGTATCCTATCACACGTCTTCTCCAAAATTGTAAAAACCATATAAAGATCCTTCTTTTTTTCTCAGTATCTCTTCTTTAATCTCCTCAATAAATAAATAGCTTCAATGCATAAACCCAAACTTCTCATGTTTCCGTCCGTGAGCCTAAACGTTTCCTGAAAAATGGTTATTTATACAACATCAGCTAAAAGCCGAATGAGGTTCAATCTCCAAACATTCCAGGGTTTTCAGAAAATAGATACCTATTCAAGTCAAAAGAGAAAGCATATACATATATGGAGAGGAACTTGCAGTAAATAGATATAATTTTTCCAATCTCAATCTATGAACGTGTATATACACGTATATATAATTATATATGCAATTCCTATTTGTTAAACTGGAAGGCGATGGATATATAAGGGGTTGATATAGTTTAGAGTGAAATCTTGTGGTTTTTTCTTTCATTTTTGGGGTTTTTCTTCCGATGTAATTATTCTTTTCATCCTTCATTACTTAGATTTTTTCGTTTTCAGTAATTTGTAATTGTGCTTTTTATCCCTAATTACTTACCTAAGAAGTACGGACACTTCTCCGAAGGTGATGCGCCCGTGTCGGACACTCGTTGTAGTATTTATTCATCATCACTTATAACTTACCCGTGTACACATTGAGGGAATTCTGAGTTTTGAGAGAGTTGTAACTCTTCCGAATTTAATCAAAGAAAGGAAGTAATCATTATCCATGGACGTAGACAAATTGGTGAATCACTTGCCTCTTGTATTGTGCGATGTGTGTGATTTCTCTCAAGTGTCTCATTGCATTTCATTTAGATTATATTTCTCTTGTTATCTATTTCGTTTGTTATTCATATTGGATCTTGAGCATGAATGAATCATTCTAATTGTAATGCCCATTATTTATTTTTTTTTAAAAAGAATTACGACACTCCGCGTGGCTTGGCAGCCTTGTTTGCCATTTTAAAAAAGGGGACGCTTCACGAACACGTCCGGGACACTTCGTGGACAAGACGAGGTGCCAAAATTAAAAACACTAAGAAGAAATTATAGTGTCATCTTTTAAAATTAAATCGTGTAAGGGTGTATGAATAATAATAAGAAAAGTTAAAAGAATGAAGTTATTGTCTCACCTAATTTAAATGCATATTTTTTTACTTACGATTTAGCTGTCATTATGAAATATTATGAAATACTGGAGCATGTTAATTTTAATAAATTAGTTTCACAACTATTTTTGTTTTTTAAATGGAAAGCAGATGAAAGTATATATATGCAAGTATAAAAATATATTTATACATCGCCGTGTCTTTGTCGTGTCCTAGTTTTCTAAGGTTTGTTGTGTTGGCGTGTTCGTGTCGCGTTAGCGCCAGCAAATAAGCGGGTGTGAGCGGATTCGGTCAAGTCATTAACGGGTTAGGGTCATGAGTCGGATTAGGGCTGTCAACGGATCGGGTCTGGACCGGATCGGGGTCGACCCTAATCCGTTTAATAAAAAAATTGGCGGATCAGGTCTGACCCGATAATCCGACGGATCTTTAAAATTATGTTCCGGACCCGGATCTGTTAATGACTTGATTCTCCGATCCGATTCTCCGATCCGTTTAATTTTATGTTTTTATTATTAAATTTATGTCTTGACAGGTCTGATTATCCACCAAATTCGATTACCCGATCCGTTTATTTTTATCCTTTTATTCTGCTTTGTTTTTAAGTGAATTTCCACATTCCACAAAATCAAGTATTCTATTTTGACAAAAATTGAAACAAAAGTTTACACATTCTGTACCTGTTTAGTTAAACAAAAGTTTACAAAAATTGAAACAAAAGTCTACACATTCCACAAAATCAAGTTTACACATTCTTGTAAACTCACAAACAGCCCACTAAACATTTTGTACCTGTTTAGTTAAATTTTAATAAAAAAAAAGTTTTGCTTAATTTCAATGCCACTATAACAAGCATAAGAAAAAAAAAACAGTCTTTCAACACTAGCTGGTTCAAATTGAACCATTCAATAGCTTTTTCTTAATTTCAAGCAGTAGCTTTTCCAAAATTTCAGCCAACAGTCTTAAAAAAAAGTCTTCAATCTAAAAATAAAATACCAAAAGTAATTATAGTTCAATTACAAACAAAATCTCAAAACAGAAGATAAAATATCCAACGCGCAGAAGCCCTTTTGAACATAACACCACCAACTCCAAATCTGCGAGACTTCAGTTACCTGAAATAATAAAAAAAACAATGAACAAAACATATTTTGAGATTATCAAAACAATACTTGAAACATATTTTCAAACGACTTACATATTTTGAGATTATCAAAACAAGCTTTCCAATGTGATTCACAACTTCCCACTATCAGATTCATCCACATCTGAAAAATATACAATCTGAATGAGAATACATGAATTTGCCAAGTAAATAAAATTAAAAAATTTATATTTACAAACTTGACTTCCTTCTTGACTCAATCCAATCACTTGTAGTCACTATAGTCTCCACAATTTCTGGAAGCAATGAGGAACGTGTCTCATCAATCACCCTACCCCCAGACACTAAATGCCGACTCTGAAGCAACGGTTGTAGCCGGAACAGCTAAAACATCACGAGCCATCTTAGCTAGGACTGGAAGTTCGGGACTACTAATTTTCCACCAAGCCAAAATGTTGAAATTCTCATTTCTTGGAAAAACAGATTCTTCCAAGTATTGATCAACCTCAGACTTTTGAAAGGAACGAATATTAGACGAACGAGATTGAGTCAACCATTTATCAAAATCAGACATCTTATCATACGGGTTGGAACAAGAATTTGACGCACTACTAGAGCTGCCATCACTAGTATTGTGTCCAAAAACATCCATAGACAAACTAGAATCACCTCCGTAATCATTAAATAAATCTACGGACCCTACAAACATAACTACCCGCCAGATCTCCGTATATGTTGTCGTAATAAAATTCCACTAGGTCTAACTTAAACCTTGGATCAAGCACAACAGCAATGGCCAAAACCAAACTACACTCCTCCCAATATTTTTAGAACTTTTTCCTCATCGGACTAGCCATAAAACGGAGACAAGAATGCTCACAATTTTCCCAATCCATCAACAAAAGCCGAATGTTACATAAATCAGCAAAAAAAACGTTTGCTGTTGGGAAATTTGTCCCGCTAAAATGGCGTGTTGCATAAAAAAAAACCTTTAAACAATCCTTTATCAAAAAAGCAACTTGCCACTCTTCTTCCGATGGATTATGATTATAATTCTTACCAATTAAGGCCAAATGACACACAACTTCCTTCATTTCCAATGATGTCTCGAGCATTAAACAGGTTGAGTTCCACCTATTTGGGACATCCATTGAAATTTTCTTCCTACATCTCACCTTAACTTGATTGCATGAAAACATCAAATTTTTGTTTACCGTAAGGGGACTTGTTCAAGTAACTTACGGTATCTTGTATTTTAGTTACAAGTCCCCCAATTTCCTTTAAACCATCTTGCACAATCAAATTAAGAATGTGGGCGCTACATCTCACATGAAACATTTCTCCCCCATAATAAAGCAATGATTTATCACAAAGATAACTTTTTAAAAGCCTAGTCATTACATCATTTGCCCCGGCATTATCCACCACCATTGAGAATAACTTTTTATCTATGTTCCACTCCAAAATTAAATCAGAAATCAGCCTAAACAAAGTTTCGCCATCATGTGGCCACTCAATCCACCGATAATTAAGTATCTTCTTTTTTAGTCCCCATTGTTCATTAATAAAATGAGCAGTCAAACATGCATAAGCAATGTTTTGATGGTCCGATGTCCACAAGTCAGTGGTACGTGTGATTCTACAAGACAAATTATCTAACAAGCTATAAATCTCCCTCTTTTTTTCTTCGTTCACAACAATGCAATCAGCCCTAGATGTGCTACGAGTTGGAGGCTTAAAATTTGGATTAAGACCTTTACAAAACTTAATAAAATATTCATGTTCAACCATGGCAAAAGGATAAGCATGCTTCATCATGATAATAGTTGGATCTTTTCTACTTTCAAATTGATCAAACTTGTAATTCTCAATTTTAGTAGAACCATCCGCTATCCTTTTGGATGCTTGTAACATTTGTTGCCCTATATCCACCTTGGTTCTAGTGTTGCACCTACCCAAATGTTTTTTCAAATGGCTTGTTCCCTTACGACTATCTCCAGCAAAAGATTTTTTACAATGGTTACGTTTTGCCAAAATATCCCCATTCGGCCCTTTAAATTTAGTAAAATCACTCCAAACCACATAAGTTAATTTTCTTTGTTTTTTTTCCATTTACCTCCTGATTTTCACTGCTGTCTGCGTGATCAAAATCCTCCTGAGTTGTGTTGTTTTCGTTCACACCTGGGCTTCTTACGTTTTGACTTTGATTTTGATTTGTTCCCATCGTAGACATTTTAAGGTTCCGAAAATACACAAAAATGTCACTTTTAATAAGAATGTAGTCTACTATTAATACAAAATATCAGAATATTTTTAGATCAAATTAATAATCAGAATATATGTATTAATATAATAAAAAGTCTACTACTGATATAAAACAGTTTTTATGAGACTCCCATTTATTTATATATATATATATATATATATATATATATATATATTTTTTTGAGAAGAGGGATGATACCCCCACACATTATAGAAAATTAGAGAAATAGCCTCTCCAAGTGGCATAATAGTAGAACCTGCCTCTACTAAATGGCTTACAAGACTTGACCTGGCTAAAAAGATAAATATACTAAAGCGTAAATGAATCCACTTTTACCAAGCCCCTTAATTGATTTGGAAAATCCCCCATATCATGGGAGAACACATCCTCTTTATACTTGCTACCTCTATTTGCCAAGAAATCTGCCACTTGATTTGCTTCCCTATGTGTATGGACGGTAGTGTACTTAAGCTCCTTCAAAAGTTGTGTGGTGCAGTTGATTGTCCAAGCTATTTTCCAAGGAATTTGGGCCTTTCCTTGGAGAATATCTATAAGAACTTTGGAGTCACTCTCTATTATAATTTCATACTGCTTCAAATCCTTGAAGAACTCCACTCCCCTCTTTAATGCTAGAGCCTCAGATTCTATGTTTGAGAGCACTAAAAGCCCACACCATTTCACCAATCTGATTTCTAAGAATGCCTCCAACTCCACCTTGACCTGGGTTCCCAAGAGCGCTACCATCAGTATTGAGTTTTAAATTCCTAGTGGAGGGGACAACCATTTGATCTGCAAGCTTGAAATAGAATGTTGGAAAGCTTTCTTTGGGCTATGAAGAGTCTTGAGGTGTAAAACCTGAGACAAAACAGAATTAGAATTCAGACTTCCATTAGCATACCTGCCTTTTTTCCTATGCTACCATAAGCATCAACATGTCAGGGCTGGGATAAGGTTATTTAGCACTGGATCAGCCTTAATTCCATGGGACCACCATTGAAAGAGTATGTTTCTAACTCCTCCTGAAGTAATTTTTTGACTCCACATTCTTGAGATAAATGACCCCATACTCTAGTAGCGACCTCCCCATGCACAAAGATATGATCTATGTTTTCTTCTGATGGACTAGCACAACAGTTACACTTAGATGTCCCTCTAACTCCAATAGGTCTAATCTTGTCATCTGTAGATACATGGTTGTTTAACATTTTCCATAAAAACACTGATACTTTTAATGGAATAATAGGATTCCAGATATACTTGGCACTGATTTGGGAGGAGGATTTAAGTCTGCAAATCTCCCAAGCAGATTTAACTTGAAAAACACCTGTAGAAGATGGTTTCCAGATCAGTTTGTCTGGGATATCATGCCAGATCTCAGTGAAGCTACTGATTTTTGTTGTTCTTGCATATGGAAAATTCGAATCCAGCAAAGACCTATCCTAAGTTTGATTAAGTCTCCAGAAACTGTTTATAGGCTGATCTGCTACTGATTGCAGGTTCTTGCACTCTTCGACTCCCCAATTATCCTTGTAAATGCATATGTCCCCTTTGCCAGAACATGTTATCTTCTGTATCCTCTCTCACTGAACACATTCGATTCCATACGTGGGCTCCACTTTTTCTTGGAGCTATTGTTGGGTGGTGAGTTCTACAGTATGCTGCATGCATGTACTTGGCCCAAATAGACTCTTTGGTTCTTAAAATCCACCACAATTTCATGCTCAAAGAATTAATAATGTCCTGAATGACTCTGATCCCCAAGCCTCCTTCATTAACTGGTCTTGTAATCTTTTCCCACTTGCACCAATGATGCTTATCCTCTCCAAAGTTGGATCCCCAGAAAAAAATTGCTAGAGCCTTGTTCAATCTACTTATAATTGACTTTGGGGGAGATAAAGCTGCAAGGAGGTATAGATTCATAGATATGAGCACTGATTTTATGAGCACTAACTTACCCCCTGTAGATAAACACTTTGCCTTCCAACCAGCTAGTTTTTTCCTCACCTTTGACACCATATTTTCAAAATAACATATTCTCTTTCTCCCACTATATAGGGGGCAGCCTAGGTATTGTAAAGGGCCTTGTTTTATCTGAATTTGGGAAATCAACTTCAAATTTGAAACTGCTTGAGGCTTGATCTTGTTAGATATAACTATTGAACTTTTCTCCTTATTGACCAGCTGACCCGAGCCCTGCTGATAGAGATTCATGACTTCCATTATCTTCTTAACTTCTCTCTTCATTCATGAACCAAAAATGATCAGGTCATCTGCGAAAGCTAGATGATTAAATTTGGGACATGAAATTGGCATTTTAAAACCCACATAACCATTACTTTGCACAAGATTATGTAAGTTTCTGGAAAGCACATCAGCCATTATCACAAAAAGAGATGGGGATAATGGGTCCCCTTGCCTTATACCCCTTGTGGCATGAAAGAAACCTACGTTTTTCCCATTGACCATAATTGTTATCCGGTTGTTTGATAGGATCCTCCAGATTAAATCTAACCACTGCTCACAAAAGCCCATCTTCCTCGCAACTTTGATCAGAAACACCCAATTTACTTTATCATATGCCTTTGACATGTCCAGCTTCATAATGATATTGCCCCCAACATTCTTTGAATGAATTCTTGACATACATTCTTGAGCTAGTAAGACATTTTCAGTTATGGACCTCCCCTTAATAAAGCCTGATTGAAGAGGAGAAATTATAGAGGGAAGAAACTTGGAGATTCTATCATTTAAGATCCTTGAAAATATCTTATTAATGAAGTTTTGGATACTGATAGGCCTAAAATCATTGAAAGATTTTGGGTTATCTTTTTTAGGAACCAAAGCAATTCTTGTTGCTGTGCATATCTTAGGGAGGCAATTACCTGCAAAGAAATAATGAACTGCCTTCAGTAAGTCTTCTTTAATTTCTCCCCAGTATGTAGTGAAGAATTTGCCATCAAAACCATCAACTCCTGGACAGCTGTTTGAATTTAGGCCCTTAACTGCATGAACCAACTCTTCCATTGTAGGCCACTGAACAAGAAAATTATTCATGTCCTCTGTGATTTGGTGATGAATTATTTCCAATAACTTCTCTTGGAAAACTGGATTCAGTTCTCCTTCTTGGGAAAATTTTTTTGCAAAAAAATTTATAGCTTCTTCTTCAATTTCTGTTGTGGAATCAATCCAATTTCCATCATTATTTCTAATCCTCTGAATATTTAGCCTCTTCTTCTTTCCTCTCACAATACTATGGAAATATGCTGAATTTTTGTCCCCCTCAACTACCCATTTTCATTAGCTTTTTGACTCCAGAAATCAGACTCGATTTTGAGCATTTTGTTATACCATGTTGTGGTTCTATGAAGTTCCTCTCTATTCTCCTCTGTTGGATTCTGTTCATCTGAAACCTCTGCATTGAGTGACTCGTCTTCAGCATTTCGAGCTTTCTGAAAGATATCACCAAAAGTTGATTTACTCCAAATACTTAATTTCTTTTTAATGTCTTTAAGCTTTAAGGAAATAGCAGTAATTGGATTTGGGCACGTCTCTTGACTCCATGTGCTCTTAATTATATCACCACATTCTTCTTTGCTTGTCCAAAAGTGGAAGAATCTAAAGCTTCTAGCTGAAACATTTGTCTGAAATTCTCCTCTAAGGAGCACTGGAGCATGATCAGACACTTTTGTTTAGATGAGACACCATCCATTTGTACTTTAGATCCATACAGGCTTGATTCATCATTACTCTATCTAATCGACACCAAATACTATGATCCATATCCCTTTTATTATGCCAAGTAAACTTTAACCCCTGATATCCCACATCAATAAGCCCATTCAGCTCAATACATTCAACAAATTCATACATGGCTCCTAAATTAACTTCATTACCACCTGCTTTTTCATTTGTAGAGGCCACTATGTTGAAATCACCCCCTACCATCCATGGAATATTTGATGAACTTTCATTGAGATAACTCCATAATTCCCTTCTTGCATTCCTATTACAGCTGGCATAAACCATGCTACACTGTATTGCTCTGTCATCCAGATTAAAATTAAAAGTGATACATTGATTCATATCAGAAATAATTTCCCACTTAATCTCCTCCTTAAAGAAGCACCAAATTTTGCTGTTAAGGTTTGATACATAGGATTCAAAACCTAATTTCAAGCAGAAGGACTTTATTCTACTGGCATCTAGCTTTGGCTCAAGCACAACTAACATTTGAAGACTATGGATCTTCTTTAATCGTTTGAGTCTCCTTATAGCTCCTTTCTTTGATATACCTCTGATATTCCAAATTAAGGCACTGATCATTTAGACTTACTAAGAGATGCAGATTTTGAGTTAGATCGTAGAATTCTAATTGAGCCATACGGATGTTCTTTGCTTCTACTTCCTCTGCCTACCTTGTTTTTCCTTGAGACAACTGTGAAACCATCTGCAAATTCAGCATCCAGAGAGTTATTTGGAACTACAATATCTGGACTTTTGCATATTTCTGGCTCTAAATAATTCCCATGCACAACTTCCTGTATAAGACCTTTAGTTTGACCTTCCTTTATAGTGCTTACATCAAATTTCCCCATATCGCTGCTGTCCTCATTTAATCCTTGATTCAATTCTGCGACTACAACTAGATGATTCTCCATTTGCTGATCATGGTCATGACTTTCCTACACTTGAACTACCAATTTAGTGGGCTCATCAATTCGTGAATCATTTTCTTTACTGTGTTGAATCTCCTTTACTGCTTCCTGTTGAATTTTTTTTTTCTTTTTCTTCCCATGAATGATGTGATAAACATTTGTTTAGCAACTTTCTTGTGTGTCTCACTTCGGAATTCTCCTTCTTCCAGGTTTGAATTATTTTTTTCCATATCACTGATGTCCTCATTTAATCCTTGATTCAATTCTGTGACAACAACTAGATTATTTTCCATTTGCTGTTCATGGTCATGACTTACCTGCGCTTGAACTACCGATTTAGTGGGCTCATCAATTTGTGACTCATTTTCTTTACTGTTTTGAATCTCCTTAACTGCTTCCTGCTGAATTTTTTGTCTTCTTCCCATGAATAATGTGATAAACATTTGTTTAGCAACTTTCTTGTGTGGCTCACTTCGGAATTCTCCTTCTCCCGGGTTTGAATTATTTTTTTTCCCACTTTTGTGTAGAAAGTTTTTTGAACCCACATTTTTGTGGCCTCTGTGACCTGCTGCACACCTGTAGCTTGAATCTTGGGGCATTTATCTACTTCCTTCTTCAAAAAACAATTAACTTGAATATGGCCTTTCTTTTCACAATGAAAACAAAATGGGGGAAGGTCTTCATACACAATAGGTTGCCAGAAACCTGTTCTTTTATCTGTATTGCCAATCCATACTCTTGATGGTAATATTTTCTTTAAATCAACCTCTACACACACCCTAGCTTGACTAGGTCTTGCTAATGAATCTGTTGAGGTATCAACTTTGAGGGGAGATCCTACCACTTGGGCTATTGAGAACAAGGCATTCCTGTTGAATACGTGAATAGGCAGAAGGGGGAAAAGGATCCAAGATGGGACTATCGAAGATTCTTTGTTGGGGTGAAAATCTATATCCCATTTGAAGGTTCTCATGGGATAACTATGAATATACCAGATATTTTTCAACCAGATTCTATGGTAATCGTCCTCATGGTCTAGTCTGATCAGGACATGCTTTTGGTCTATCAATCCAATATGTGAGGAGGTTTTTAAATGGAGTGTAGAGAAGAACTTACGAATATCGTCGATTGGTGGTCTTCCATGAGAGAATTTCCCTACTATTGTATGCTTAAAAGGTGTAGCCATTGCTTGTCGCTTGACATCTTCATAAAAAATTGCTGGTTCCCCTTTATACGAGGTGACTTCCTGTAGATCAATACTTGTTTCCTCTTTTGATCCAAGAGCTTGTGCAAATGATCGAGGGTTCTGCTGTTTAGAGGCTATAGTTGTGTTGTTTGGAGCGTGTTGGGCTGGTGGTGATAAGGATAATCCTACCCCCATGATGGAGGTAGGTTGGGCGGCCATCCATTTATTTATATTTAATCATCAAAACTGAGCAAAATATATTACTGAGGGAAATCAAATTTTACAATCCTATTCAACTAGCAAGGGTACAAATTAATCCACACATTAGAAAGAGGAGTAGACAAGGCATGCATAATAGACATATAAAAAAAGCACATATAAAAAACATACCTGTGGATGATCTTAACGGCAGAGGCAGTGGTGGGGTAAAATCTCCAAAGCAAAAGGCATATATCCGAAATGAAAACCCTTAGTTTTAAATCTAAAGAAAAAACAAAGAAACTTAAATTGCACATATTACACACAACACAAGATCTGGGTTTAAGCCCTAACAAAACTGAAAATAACACAACTCATATATTTGTGGTGAGTAATGGGTTTAAGCCCTAACATATCCGGATATGGATCGAAAAAACATTGTTCGTGGGTCTTTATCATAGAAGTTTAGTAGTTTATTTGTGGTGGTAGTTTATTTGTGTGGTATGGAATGAGTCCCATTCAATGAGAGAGAAGAGAGAGAGAGAGAGAGATAGAGAGAGGGTTTACCTTGTTTTGTTTCTCCCTTTGCCGTCGAAAGTGACGGCAAAGAATGGGTGGTGGGTCTTTGATTAATTCTTTAGGGTTTTGTTACAATCCCATTTTTTATTATTTTAAATTTTTATATAGGTTAAAAGATTATATATATATATATATATATATATTCGGGTCGGGTCTTAATCGGATCAGAGCTACTAGTATCCATATCCGGTCCATTAACTAAACGGGTTATCGGGTTACCGGATCTAAAAACTTGTACCAGATCCGGATATATGGATCGGGTCCTTATCGGGTCCAGGTCTGGACCCGGTCCATTGACAACCCTAAGTCGGAGTAACCATCGACCCGTTTTCCCATTCAAAATTTTTAATTACAAATCCTTAGTTTATATGAGTAGGAAGGATAGAGGGCCATTTCTCAACCCACCTAAACCCGCAAATAATCGGTGAGTTTTTAGTGACCCATATGCTAACCGACTGAAACATATGTGATGGGCTCATTTTCAACCATTGCGGGTAAAAATGGATGAATGATATTGTTTGGGTCCACTTTTACCGGCCTTACGAGTCGGACGTGACACTCCTATCCACGCCCGTGCTTCATAGTTACTTACAAATTTTGTTTCTTATCAAAAAAATTATGACGAGTTCTCTCCACCCGCCGACTTCTCTAGTGTAATATTTTATAGCTCATTCTTTTTTTCTCTGATATAGCCTTTCATTTGAATTCTCTTAATTTTTATATTTCTTCATTGTGCCAAAGTAAAATGGTTTATATGGTATCCAGTGTGTGTCATTCTCATGTTGGCAAGTGTCTGATACGTATCTGACTTGTATATGTGTTCTAGGTAGAATTATCTTTGCGTCTTCGAGTTAAACTTCAGTCATGTTGACATGTGTCCTAGTAGCTTCGTATCTAAGCACTCAAAATTAAGAATTTATCCGTTGGGTTATAGGCTTGTCAAAAAACTATTGACACCTATCCGAGAGTATCTGCACAATATCAGTGTTCGATACGTATCTGACTTGTATATGTGTTCTACGTAGAGTTACCTTTGTGTTAAACTTCAGTCATTAACAGGTAATCAACGTTGCTTTTCTTTTTGGGCCGTCCCATTCGTTACCGTATGTTTACGCCAAAATAACCAACGTTGCTTTCCCAACATGTCTCTTAATAATGTTGGGGAAAAATAGGTACTAGAGTTCAGGGTAAGAGTATATTTTATACAGCTTGGACCACCTTGAGTTGGGGAAAGATATGTGAAAAGAATAGGTAGTTTTGTTTGAAACATAAGAATATAACATCTTTATTGCAGAAGGCTCTCGCTTAACTGCTGGGAGAGGCGGATGTCAGCTGGTCTTATTCCCATATATGGAGAGGCTGCTCCCATATTTTGAACCCGAGACCAACTGTAGCTTGGGCGAGGGCACTTGCCATCTCACATGTACATGAAAATTTAAGTTCACTTTAATTTTTGCACTAACACTTACCAAATGTAAGGTTTGTCGTTACTAATTAGAAAGTTAAATAAACGCGTATTATATTCTTCGGCGACCTTAAACTAACATAATCAATTACATATGAAAAGCAAGAATTCATGTGAAGCAAAACCTATGTCCCAAATCCCACATGCTCGTCATTTATATTTTATTATATGTTTTTTTGATGAATAATGTTTCGTTTTTTCTTTTAGGTCCCCCCCGGATTGGATATTAACAACAACGCAATTGTCACAGCTCCTTCAGAGACCTTAACCGAAATGTTTGTATCTTCCCAAATTGTTGCTGGTGAATCCATCAAGAGGAAACTTTCAAGAAGGCCTTCAAATAAATTTATAGCCAAGGGACTGCTAGTTGCTGGCGGTGTAATTTGCCTGTATCGCGGTCACTCTAACTTGGGCGTCAAGGTTGCTGTGGCATACGTCTTGAGTAAGCTCACCAAACGCGGTGTTACATCAACCCAAAATGCGCAACCCTCTGTATTATAAAGGTTAACTATATGTAACATGCTGCATATATTACATAAGATCAGTCACACTTTCATATTTCATGCGATATCCTGCTGTACATATAACTGTAATTGTAAAAATATGTATATCAGGTATATACCTACTTTTTCGAAATATAAATGCAGCAAATTACATGATAGTTAAATAAGTTTTCTTGACCCTGTATGAAATTAGTGCTTCTTTAAAAAGTTTGATTTTTGGAAGGAACTCTTGATTTGATAAAAACCAAAAAATAATGAAAAAAAAAATACAGAGAGCGAAATCCCAAAAATAATGAAAAAAAATTCAGAAAGTGAATAACCTCCCAAAAAAATGAAAAAATCCAGAAAGTGAATAAAAACCTAAAAAAATTGAAATAAATCCAGAAAATGAATAAAACCCCAAAAATAAAAATAAAAATCCAGAAAGTGAATAAAACCACCAAAAATAATGAAAAAAATACAGAACGTGAATAAAATCCCAAAAAAAAGAAAAAAAAATCCATAAAATGAATAAAATTCAAAAATAATGAAAAAAATCTAGAAAGTGACAAACCCTCAAAATAATGAAAAAAAAAATCGAAAACTGAATAAAAATCCAAAAATAATGAAAAAAATACAGAAAGTGAATAACACCCCCCCCCCCCCCCCCCAAATGGAAAAATTCCAGAAAGTGAATAAAAAATAAAAAGTAATGAAAAAAATTCTAGAAAGTGAATAAAACCCCCAAAATAATGAAAAAAAAATTCAGAAAGTGAATAAAACTCCCAAAATTCAAAAACGTGAAAACAAAAAACCCCAAAAATGAAGAAAATTCTAGAAAGTGAATAAAAACCCAAAAATAATTAAAAAAAATCCAGAATGTGAAATAAAACCCAAAAAATAATGATTTTTTTTCCTGAAAGTGAATAACTCCCCCCCCCCCCCCCAAAAAAAAAAATGAAAAAAATCTAGAAAGTGAATAAAACCCCAAAAATACTGAAAAAATACAGAAAGTGAATAAACTCCCAAAAATAATGAAAGAAATCCATAAAGTGAATAAAATCCCAAAAAATAATGAAAAAAATACAGAAAGTGAATAAAAAGCACCCAAAAATTTATTAAAAAGTCCGAAACTTATTAATTAAGAAAACAAATAACAGAAAATTTAAAAAATAAAAAAAATAAAAAAAGACATAAAATAAATATTAATCACAGAATTAATTTAAAAAACACCAGAAAATAAAAAAAATGATAAAAAACTAGAGAAATCAATAAAAACACAAAAATAATGAAAAAAACACAGAAAATGAATAAAAAATAGAAAAAAACATTAATCCCTGAACTAATTTTAAAAAACACCCAGAATTTTATTAAAAATTCAGAACTTTATTAATTCAAAAAAATAAAAGAAAATAAAAAAGCGCTCAAAGAATTTAAAAAATGGAAATGAATAAATACCCTTGAAAACTAATAGAAATGCAAATATTTGAAAAAAAAAACAATAGAATTAAAAAAAAATACAGACCTGGCGACACAGGGGGGACGAAACAGTTGGGGGTTGGGATGGGGGTGGGGTGGGTGGGGTGGGGTGGGGTGGTGGATTTGGTTTTGTTCATTTTTTATTTTTTCTAAATACTGCGAATACATTTTTTTTCGTTTTTTATATTTAATACCCGGTTAATATTTAGTTTCTGGTCTTTTATTCATTTTGTGTGTTTTTAATTTTTTTTTGGTTATTTTATATAAATATTCTGGAATTTTTATTAATTTTCTACTATTTTTATTAATTTTCTGGGTTTTTTAATTAATTTTTTGTTTTATATATATATTTTCTACTTTTTTTTCATGAGAATATTGGAAATCAAACACACAAAAATGGAAAATCGAACATTTTCCACCTCGAAAATAATTGCAATCATACAGCACCAACAAAATTTTTTCATGGCAAATATTATCAAGTTTTTCAATTCCATGAAAATTGACTCTTAGAAGTTATTTTCCATCTTATTTATCAAACACACCTTTAGTTAATTGTACCAATAAGTGGAAATTGTAAACATCATGTACGATTAAGGGTTTTACTAGGGAACCGATCCATATTTCCTATGTAGTATGGTGGGTAAAATGCGTTAGTAACCCAAGGTCCTCCATAACCGTCATGCATTGCTTATTTTGATTTGGCTTGGGTGGTTGACCCTAATTGGCCAATATGTCATGCACATCATCTTCTCGATCAGAGAAGGCGTCATCAATACTAGCCAAGATGATATTCACAAACCTTAGGGACATTGCCCTTACAGTAAACCATGGATACCTTTTTGTCCTTAAGTATGGCTTTGTGTGCTTCATTATTTAAAGTGAATTGATAAGACAAGCACACAATTAAACAATTAACACATATAAATTACCGATCTTTAGATAAGAAAAATGTATGACAACAATCTACCTCTTTATAATAAAATTGGGAAAATGGTGCAGTGATGATTTGAGAGTAAATTTTCGAGTATGTTAAGTATGAATTATTAGTATAATGAACCAAATAACCAAAATTAGGACTTAAACCATGATTGCGTATAACAATAGATTATGCTAGTCTCAACTCTCTCAAGATATAAGCAACGACAAACTTACCAACATTTGGACTATGTATAATAATTGATTCAGGTATGATCGTTGCTTAGACCCTGATTGAGGCATATGTGTCGTTTTTTAAAATACATCTCACTCGGGATGAACACCCCAAGTATATCTAGCCAATCTTGGTATGGGGGCCCGAAGTTGTACAAAAATTTTACGTGTTCCATTTTCTTTCATGGTGGTCCATTATGGTTGAATGTTATACTGTTAGTGTTTTTTTACAAAATTATGATCCTTAACATAATCAACTTTTTATCCACACCTTAAATGTAAAGTTTTTCTTTACTGCATGACAGTGTTTTAAACCCTAACACAAGATCAATTGTATAAGTTAAGCATGGATAACTTATTAATCTGGTCCTAAAATTCGGTCTTGGGTAACATAAAAATGTTTCAATGAGTGAAATAGTAAAAGAAAGGAGGAAAAAAAGGAGAAATGAAAAATTTTCCACTTTAAATACGTGGGTGCCCATCTGTAATAATATGTAGCAACATTTCCACTTAGTGGAATTGAATCTGACAATTTTTTATTGTATCAACAGGTACTGATGTTACAACTCCATTTATTTTTCTTATTTGGTGATGTTACAATTTTAGGATTTCTGATTTGTTTGGTGTAAATTGCATATGGAAACAACCACTGTTTTTCGGTCTTCTTTTGACATTTGTTACAAACCTTCAAATTCATTCACCCGATAGGCCTTTTAAACTTCTAATGGACCCTATTCTCTTCATTTCACCACCAAATCTATCCTCTCAACTTCTTTGTTTAGGGTATGTTATATATATATTTTTTGCATGTAGATTGGGGGTATCACTATTAATTGTCTTTCCTCATATTCTACAGATTTGGATTTTGTTCATTTTCTATATGTTTTGATTATTAACTTTAAAAGTAGAAAAGTTTAACTTTTCTACTTTTGTCATGGGTTTTAATTATTATTTAATTTTTACAAGAGATTTAAGAAAGTTCATTGCTTTATGGAGTTCTCGTTATAATTTTGAGTTAAACCTTTTCTCAGTAAAATTTAGGTTATATTAAGCTGGAGCTTAACTTTGGGATTATATTTGAATATAGTATATACTCACTAAGGGTTAGTTGAATTTATTTAAATATAGATTATTAAACATTAAACGTCGAGTGTCTTTTCTCCTCCCCTCTCTCTGCCACTAATTACTTTCGAGTTTTGGCTTTACAATTTCCAAGAACGGTATCTAGAAAATACTCTAAAACGCCCATTGTCTTCGCTCTTAACATTTGAGTGTTATAGTTTTAAAACATATAATATGGGCATCTGCATTTTGTTTCTACACATCCATTGAAAGGGCAAGAGCTTATTTTTTTGGGTTCTTTTTTATTTTTTTTCTTTTCGTTTAAAATGTATATTTCTATATAATGCATGTTTTTATCCATTAATGTATGTATTGGATTCTTTATTCTGAATATGTTTTGTTCAGTTTGATCATGAAAAATTAATTTATTGGCAAGATTCATAGTATACTCACAATGCCAATGGATACATTAGTGATTATTGGTCAAGCTTTTTCATTCAAGGAACTTGGAAGTTTGATCACTTCACTTTATATAAAAATAATAACATCATAACAATTTATAAGTCATTATTTTGACAATTTCATGGCTAAAACCACCTCCCGAACACGACACAAAATGATATAGTGTGTAAATGTTGGACCAAATTTGGATTGTATCACTCCGTCGTGCCAAAATTGTCACCATAATTTTGAATAATTGTTTTTACTCATAGAATAAAAAATAAAGCATAATATATACAAATTCTATCAACTATTATCAATTTATATTGTTAGGATTGTTTTAAATAAATTTGAAAGTATCTTTTTCTATAAAATGCTCGCGCATCGCGCGGGTTACATGCTAGTTAGTATTGATAAGGACACACAAGATTAACTAACTTCCTTCTTAGGGTAAAGAATATGTTTTACACAAGCATTGAACAAAATTACACTCTCGAGATGATTTAATTTCCAGGGTTATTGCATCGCCGTTAGCGAAAAAAGACATGTTTTAATTTCCTACTGTACATCATTTTTACAAAGTAAAATGACAAAGCATTGTAATCGAGATTTGAGACATATTGCAAAAAATGTGAAAACTGATATGTAAAGGCATGTTTGATAGTATGGTTTTGTGTTAACAAATATAAAAAAATAGGGAAAATCTGATAGATCAAATCTACCCATTAATTATTTTTCACCTTTAGAAAATAAACAATACCTCTAAAGCACATTTTCCACCCAACATGGTTTTTCTTTTCCAAATTTTGGTGGCAAATGAGTTCCTTTTTCTATTTTTTATAATTTTCTTGATATATGTATATGTACATAATTTATTCCAGAAAATTATTAATTTTATTATTAATTCCAACGGCATGCTTTCCCGAACATTAATTATGCATTTCCAAAATTTAATGTTCCACTAATTAATAATAAAAAAGAAAAAAATACTGCCAACCCCCTGAACTATAGAGGTTTTGCAGATATCCCTAATTTAAAAAACCCAACAAAGAGCCCCGCCCTACACTACTGAATTTTGACACCTAACACATTTTCATTGAAAATGAGTTGATAAAAACATGATTTTATGCATAAAAAACGTTAAATTTCTATGAATATTTTTTAGTTGTCAAAATTCAATAGTTTAGGGGGCACTTTGTCAGGTTTTTAGATTAGGGGACTATTTGTAAAAACACTATATTAAAAAAATTCACATTTTTTAATGCCACCTTAATAAAAATTTAATGTCAATTAATATTAATGCTCCACTAAAATATTAACGTTATTATTAATATTAATGTTGAACTAACATATTAATGTTATTATTAAGATGAACGTTCCACTGAAACATTAACATTATTATTGATATTAACATTCCCCTTAAATATTCACTTTATCATTAATATTAACGTTCCATATATTTTTATAAATATAAAAGCATTTTCATGAATATTGCCATATTTGCTTCTTTAAAGTTTTTCAGAAACATATATTTTTCATAAATTAAAGTCAAGCATAATAAATTTTGTAACAGTAGTTTATTTTCCAGTTTGCTTATTCGATAGAAGGGGGAAATGAGTTATTTTTCAAGTTCTATCGAGGAGACAAAAGTAACGAAATTCTGTTTTGCTAGTGGAAATTTGTATTTTTCCAATTTTCTATCAAAGAGGTTCTATGGTCCTGGGAAAAGCTTTTTTTAAGGAAACCCAATGGTGTAATGCGTAAATAGGAAAAAAATTTGATGTCTTTGAGACATCAAATTATTTGAAGTCTTGGATTCTGATTGGTCAATAGTGTTGGTAGGAACTCACATCATTTATAAAAATGGGTCCGCGCCAGCGACATTGACCAATCAGAATCCAAGACATCAAATAGTGTGATGTCTCAAAAACATCAAATATTGTTACAGTAAAGCAATATTGTCATTTTGTTAACGCTTCCCAGAACACATATTTCCGACCAAAATGATATGCCCATACTATGTTCTTCTCAAACACAGTGCTACTATATTTTAGGGAATTTCTATGCCCGATGATAATATCCAATACCTAAGAGAGAGAGCATTCAGTGTAATCACACGGTACCAATTGTTAAAAAAAATTCGGTGCTCAAATGACATAAAAGAAGATTTCATAGTAAATTAAATTGAAATGGAGTCGTTTTGAGGCTTAAAAAATAGTGGGTATTAATAGATAAGTTTGAGATTTTATTTATGTATATAAATCTGAAAAGCACTATATTCCGTGGGAAATCAAATATATAAATCTCATTCTGAACAATGTGTTCCAGAAGAAGATGTAACTGCAAAACGTCTTAATGATATAGAAATATGTGGAGGCAAATTTATCCAGTTAGTTTATTTACCAACTCTTTGTGGTACCAACATAGCATTAGTTGAGAAGAGCACTAATAAAAATAAACTCGTCCTAAACTATCACTTGGAATTCCTCTTATTATCTGAGATATACGGTACCTATCCTATCACCACCAGCAAACAACCTACCATCAATTCGCATAGCTAATCATGAAAGCCCTCCGGAGGCCACCACCTTGGCCTGGGAGAAGTCAACCCGCGTTTCTTAGCCGTCTCAAAAAAATGAGTTTCCTCTGAATCGTCATCACTATATTCAAACATCTTCACAACATCCAAAATACCCTTCAAAACTTGCTCTTTTCTTTAAAACAACAATAAGAACAAACCGCAGTATTCTCCACCGGTTTAATCACTCCACTCCACTGGCAATACAATTGTTTGTCTTTGTTGATTTATCAAATTGAGGGGCCTCACAAAGCCTCGGTTTTTTTGACGGACCCTCAAATTTCTCGCCCACTTCATCTCTATTTGGTACGTGATTTTCTTTTGGTCTCCAAATTACAAATTTTTTGGTGTTCCTCTCTGCCATTGTCTCAAAAAGAGGGAGGAGGGTGTGTAAGGCTTTATATATTGTCTCAAGTTGAAACGGTTTAGGAGAAGGATGAACAATTTACAAACCAAGGATGGGTTAGAAATGTAAAGAGACAGATGATATAGAAATATGCTTTGTCAGAAGATAATTTCCCAAACTAACGAAGATGATGATGTTGATTTTTTTTCTTTAAGGTCTTATCATAGTTATTGGATCTACATCATCTATACTCCACATAACGGGGCCATTATCAGTACTTAGTTCAGGGTGTTGTGGACATGTTCCTTCTCAGTACCGAGTTCTTAAACTCATATTGACACACCCCAACCCAATTACTTATAATTAAGTCTGAAAGTCAAAGTGAGTCGAACCATAATTAATCTAACCAAACCATAAACACGAGTTTTAATTTCAGAGTCATCATTGTAAATCCATATAACTGAAAACCTTTTTACAACCTCAGAGTAGTCACACTTGTACGAACTTGCTTGAAGGAAAATTTAACTTAATTACATCATTTACATTTACACAAAATCATAGTTTCTCCCTAACCCAACCCGACCTCCTAGATTTGGCAGTGACACCGCATTACCTGAAAAATGTGAACATAGGAACCATGAGCAAAAATAGCCCAGTGAATGCATCACTACTAAACTACTGCATGAATTTAAATGCAATAATTCATGTCCATATACTTATATATTAACTTATCCGGTTCATTCATAATGAATGACCAACTTTTCCGAATCATGATTCACATATCCTGTCTAAATAGACAATTCTCCCCCATTCCTGGTCGAGGAGTAACCCCTTGTCATTAATAGACAAATCTCCCCCATTCCTGGTCGAGGAGTAACCCCTCATTTCGGTAAACCGAAATGAACAATTTTATATTCATAACATTATGATCACATTCGTAACATTATACAAATACATCATTCCAGTGAGTACACTCACCTTGGTTGATAACTATGTATTCACGTTTCCTTCTGGTGGAGCTGAACTGGGTTGATTATACCTTACACCTGTCAATCCAACTAAATCAGTATTGAACCTCAATCATAAATATTATCCTAACATAATTATGTAACTTTCCATGACTATACATCAACAATATAATTCCAATTAAGTCACATGCCATAAAATATAGGTAAAGGCAAAACAATGATATACATGTTGATAAAGTTACGGACATTCAACCGTAGGAAATACCTTATAAGGAATTTATAACCAAATTCAAGTAAACATGAAATTATACTCCTCAATGTATATACACATGAAACATGTACTCAAAGTACCCTTTGTAAGGACGAAATACAAACATTCATTCAAGGGGTACCCAGTATGTCCTGAAATTATGGTCTTACATACTTAACCATCCTATATTCCTAAATTGTACAAATACAGGGATCCAACCTCATCAATATGAAAACATACATGAATATAATATCCAGCACAAGTTACGGTGTAATTTTTCAAGCTTCCTAGGGCAAGTTATGACCATTTCTCTACAACACAAGAAATCTGCCCTACAAGCTCCTCTATTGTTCCTTCAACTTCCAAGAATTTTCATAATTTTTCTCCAGCATAACTTTCCATGATTTTCAACCCATTTTCAGTACACATACTGAATAGTACAGACTTAAAGTTTCATAATTGTTTGACTTCATTTGCTATCTCAAAAGCTTGACTAAACTCGGGGCATACCGAAATGAAGTATAAAAACAGAAACCATGTACCAACTTGAAATCATCATTACGGCCTAACCACAAGGAGATAAATTCTAATTTTCAAATATGTTATCAATATATGAGTCTAATTTCATATCCAATTGGAATTTCTCAATTCCAGTAAGCACACAAAGAGATATTCAAGTTTGAATACAAGGGGTTTCAATACAAAGCAATTTTAAGGGTTTCTACATTCAACTTAACATAAACTTGCATCTAACCATACATACATATAAAGGGCTGAAACTTTCGTAAACCTATGATGATTTATATCATATAAATCAGTAATATAAGATAAATAACAATAATTTCAATTAGGATTACCTTCAGGGCTTTTTACGTAATTTCTACGGACTTTTCTACACTTTTTCTCCTCACTTTTTCTTCCTAAGCATCAACTTTCTATTTCCTCCAGCTAACAACACTTGAAACTGAACCTAGGGTTTGTTTTGATGAAGAAACATGTTAGAGGGAGGGTTTTAAGTCGGCCAAGGCTGCATCCCAAGCCAACCAATCAATTTAAAACATTTGGTTTAATAAAAGACAATTTACCACTTAAAGGGAATGGACCAAATTGCCCCTTGTTCGTAAATTCAGTATAACTCTTTACTCGGGCATCCATTTGATGATCCGTTTATTGTGTTACAACCCTAACTCACATGTCTACAACTATCTAGTTTTCACCTCAAGTCATTTATAATGTTATAAAGGTCAAAACTAGTCTCTAACAGGAACCTTTCTACCGAAAACAACAAAATTTTGTGTTCGTAAATAATTCGACCTTGCATGATTTATGAAAGTAGGATTATAATAAACATAATTAATTAACATTAGATATACTAATAACACATTATTCATATCACATAAGATAAGCATGGTTTAAATATAATTTATCATAATTATATTCGGGCTATCACACATATGGTTTGACTTTTAAACAATTTGATTTATTTTTATTTCCCTTTAATTGACGGCAGTCATTTTTGGTGTTCCTTTAACCCCTACGAGAGGTAGGTGTTAGCGCTGACCCTTACAATGTCACTGCTGGGTATGGGCCGTGTTTAGGTGTCCTGCGTAGGGAGCTCTCCAACTTGTGTGTGTTTTGTGATGCCCGCTTAGGATAAGTCATTCCTTCGAACTTGTCAATAGAGCAAGAAACAAGAAACCAGCGGTAGATGCCTTCGGGTGTCGCATATATATATATATATATACACACACACATTGTGGTGTACCTTATATGGGAACGTGCCCTTTTAGTCTAAAGATGTAGACAATGCTTAATGATGATAAAGTTGGGCTAATAAAATGATGTGGATAATTAAGGATGAAGATGAGTCCTAATGAATAATGTGGGAGATAATTATTAGTAAGAATAATTGGATAGTCTAAGAAAGAAGACAAACATTAAAAGAATGAGAAATAGAGAATCCAATTACTAATGAGAATAATAATTTGGTAATCTAAGAGAATGAAAATTATAGTCTAACTGGGTAGACGACAGCGAATATGAATTTAAGCATTAAATGATCTAAAGAAATAGGCAAGGGTTACAGAATATGATGACGTAAGAATGTGCACATAGTTTATGTAAATTGTGAAATTTATATAATGAAATCTAATCGGGGATTTGGGGTGTCAGACATGAGTACCCACTTTTAGTTATTGCATAGCTGAATGGATTATTCCTTACATGACTGATTAAATAATGGAAGTTACTATTGTCATTTGATTGAGGATACGAGTAGGACTGCTTCTAGATAAGAGGTCAGGTACTCATTACATGTGAGCGTTGATGAGGAGACATGAAGTATATGTTAGTAACAAATTGCATATTTACTGGTGAAGAACCCTTGCACACCTCGGGCTCTGACCCAAATTATTAATGTTTTTCCCTAGGGTAATCTTAATGACAGGGATAGTAGGACCGACGATGGATTAGACTTGCATTTTCATTGGACATTGCGAATTTCAATCCATTAATTCTTGTATATGTAACAACCCGTGACTTTGGGACCGAGAAATTTAATTTTTGGGAGAATTAAAATTTATTTAAATTGAAGAATTTTAAATTTTGGAAATTGAAATCCAGAAATTGAGGACGTTATAAAGTATTCCGAATGATAATTCTGAATGCGCCATTGATTCCGGATGGGTCGAGATAGTCAAAAAGACTATCATTGGGTTTTATTTCGGTTTCGGAATATTTTAAGTTTGTTGGACTCGAATTGGAGTAAACGAGTCATTTAAAGTGTGTATTAACATTTAAAACTGGGATTTGTGTTTTAAAGGTTTAAGAGGCTTACGGATCAAGCCATTCTCACTTAAGAGAAAGAGAGAGAAAGAAGGAAAGGAGAAAGAAAAGAAGAGAGAGAGGAAAAGCTTGGAGATTTCTGGCCCAAACGCGATCTCGAGGATGATTCAGCCTCTACAACTTCGAGGCAAGTGTTTAATCTTGCTAAATAATTCATTTGTGTTGTTTGGGGGACGATTTGGGGGAGTTGTTTGGGACACATAGCATTTCCCTTTTATTATTTCTTTTATTCACAGGGGTCCTCTCCACTATTATCTATCCTAGCGCCGCAATGATTGGTTACCAGCTAAAACAATAACCATATTCAATATGAAACCCATAAATGAAACCCACGGCTAAGACTCAGTGCACATATAAGTTCAAAGAAAAAAATTTGATGTTTTTGAGATATTAAATTATTTGAAAGTGGAAATTCATATTATTTATGAAAATGGGTCCGCGACAGTGACATTAATCAATTAGAATTCAAGATATCAAAAAGTTTGATGTCTCAAAAAAATCAAATTTCTATCCTAAGCTGAAAATGTGTCGCAAAGAAAAAAAAGATGGGATATAAAGGAAACCCTGCCTCTAAGCTTGATGTCCCTTCCCTTTTTTATCAAATAAAAGATTCCTTCGGCCCATTCATCTTAATAATACAAATGAAAAGGTCACATTAATTCAAATGAGTACACAACTTATATAACTAATTACATTCATTAGGATCAATTAATAACTGAAATTAGCATTACAATTTCCACTTCACATCTATGAGTTAATTGAACCAAATCTTAAGAATAAAAAATCATAATTTAATTTTACTTCCATCAATTCATCACATGAATTTAATTCTAAAAAAATGGCCCACGAAAAAGTTTTATGCTCCCATTTAATATAATTAAGTTATTACTAATTAATTAAATCAATTGATTGTATTCTCAAAATATTGGGGTATTACATAAACTATAAGTCCTATTTGATAATGAGGACTAATGCAATCCATTAAATGCAATTGCAAACAACAATTGAAGTAACATGGCATCATTCCCAAAAGACATTGCTAGTGTCAAGAATATAAAATCCTGCATTCTGAAATAAAAGCCTTATACCGCAATATACAACACCGTGAACCTTTCCACCCGTCATTACTTTTCCAAATAATTTATATCGTCTCATATAATTTGCACTGTGTTTATCTCAAATCGTACCATAAATAAGGCACGCGTTTGAGAATATAAATTCCAAATCAGAACATCAAAGTCTTTTACCAAAGTATATATGATAATATGATCTAGTTGATTTGCATTGGATGTGACATTATATCACGACACGCTATCTCAAGAGCTCAAGACTCCAATACGCCTTAGCGCTAGATAAAAATTGTCAATGTATTTAGTAATTTATGCCACATATAAGGGAGCTTGTTAATAATATAAAACTTCACATCGAAAAATTAAAATCTTACAACATAGTATATAATATCTTGTGATATGTGGCCTCTCTACCCATTGCTAATTATTTTAAATCGAATGCTCCATTTTTATGATCTATGGTGGCAAATGATGGGAAAATACACCATAAACGGTATTCTATGTGCTATTTGGGAACTATTTGATAATGGGCAAAGCCAAGTTCATTATTTAATAAAATTTTATCTTTTTCTTGTTAGTTTTTGAAGGAACTCTAGTTTATATTATTTGGTTTATCATAAACAAACATATCATCGATTCATTAAATGCACCAAAATTCTTTGTATTCCTTCTAAACTTGAACAACCATATAGTAATGTTTAAAATCTAATATAAAAATAGGCATATACCAAATAGTCCCTCGAACATTTTTTAATACATGTTTAGTTCAAGTCTCCAAAAGTACTTTACTGGCGTGAACCTTTACAAGTAAGAGAATAAGGGACTTTTTTGTACAAAATAAAAGGCTTGGACTAAATGTGTATTAAAAAATGTTTGAGGGACTTTTTGGTATTTGATCCATATAAAAATCAAATAAGAAAATTATTGATGTAAATAATAAAAGATGGAGTATATTTGCATGTTCCCTTTTTTCGTTCTTTTGTCTTTTGTCACACTTATCCTATTGTAGTGTTTAGATATTATAGTTAGGATAAGAGATTCTAGAAGGTACCATTAGAGTTGTCAAGCATGATAATTAATGGATAGCTAAATCTTTTGGAACCATCTCGTAGGTCAATAAATGTAATCATTGCCTACTGAGAAGATAGAATATTTGGCTTAGTGATATAGTTTTCAAATTTGTGTTTGTGTTATTATCTTCTATGGATCCAATTTTTGGTGATTGCATCGAATTTGTATCAAAATGAGGTGAGCTCCTTGGTGTCTGTGGATGGTGGGGGATATCCCCCTTTGCATCGGTATTGATGGATCTATGGAAGAAGATTCAAATGGATGAATCAGATAAAGATTTATTGCATAGGCTAGACACCACTCCACAAGGTCGAAGTCGTTGATGCAATGAACGTGCCAAGTGGTCCGTGGCAATTCAACCAAATGCTACCACCCAATTAATGTCCAATAAGGACCTATTTGTCACCATCCCATACAGATAGCCACCAAAGACTTATTCACCATTGCACCCCCTAATTGTTGCATATCTCATATCCGTTCTAAACCCTAGGCATAGAAACCCTTTCTTAACACCTCCAACCCCCACCGACTTCCAATTAGAATCACAACTTCACCCTATGGTGCATAACACCATGAAATCAAACCCCCAATTGATGAAGAAGCTTATGATGATTGGGATGCATGAAGCGAGTCTGATGAAAATTGAAAGTTCGATTTTCCACTTACGAATAAAATAAATTAAGTGATAATAGAATTTTCCAAATTTAGTCTAAGCCTTTGTAAACATGCATACCATATTATTACCAATTTTAATCTTGTTTACCTTAATTAATAAGTTTTCATGCAAGATAAATTAGTTAATTAACAATAAGCACAATCACACACGAGACGACGATGTACAAGGAAAACCCAACTGGGAAAAACCTCAAACTGCCAGGCCAAGACGAAAATCAGTATAAAGAAGGTTTTATCAAAGAGTCAAAAGACTTATAACACTTGACTCCTCAACCCTATGCGGATGAATGCCTCAAACCTTCATTCATAGCAACTGTGCAGTCCAGTGTCAACCTTACAGTAACTCCATGCCTCGAGCTCCTCCGATAGCCTCAACCGTCACCCACTTGTGTGGAATCCACCATACTAGAAACTATAGAATGTAATATTTTGGGTTTGATCTTAAACGATAATCAATAAGGTATTTGGATTAAGGTTAAAAAAGTGTTTTCAAAGGCTTAAAAACATTTTTATACAAAAGAGCCTAATGAATTATGAATGAAAACCTAAGTTTTAACAAGTGTTTGAATCAAGAAAAAGTCAAAACCATTTTCTTGAAATTTATGAGTTCATTCCAACGAGAATACAGGTTCGTTCGAAACGAATGATGAATTTCGTCCGAATGACCTTCTAACGAGCATCAAACATGAGGATCAAAAGTAAATAGAAATCACTCGTTTGAAAGTCGTTTGAATGAGAATGCCATCTCGTTGGAACCCTCGCTCGAACAAGAATGCCTTCTCATTAGAATGACTGAACAAAAGTAAGTTTTTCAGGAAACATTTTAAAATGATAAAAAGCCTCAGAAAATTAAGTCCAGATACATTTATGATTATTTTGACCATAAAATGTCATTTACCTTCGATCTCGAGAAACATGCAGTGCGTCCAATCATGTAGCACCAAATGTACTCACTTGCGTGTCTCGATTCATAGGCTTGAGTAACAGATATATGACACTCATCTAAACCTACATGTTTTGATCTCCAAGAATTGAGCACGAGTCTTGACACCATGGTTTAGATCTCCAAGAATGTTCGTGGGGTCATGACTCTTGCGAACCCAAGATGGTGGATCATCTTTATTAAGGGTGAGGTCCACCATATCATTGTGAGAAACGATGAGACCATCACTAGGGGGTGCATCATTCTCATAAGTGAGATCATCATCGATAAACGTTCTAGGAGCATCATCTTTAATAGCGACATTTATCGATTCCATGATCATGGAGATTTTAAGGTTTTGAACCCTATTGGCTCGATTATTAGATGAATAACCTAAAAACATTCCCATGTCACTCTTAAAGTCAAACTTTCCTAAGTGCTCTCTATTGCGAAGAATGTAGCATGAACTCCCAAATACTCAAAAATACGATAGGTTGGGCTTTTTCCCGGTCCACAATTCATATGGCATTTTAGTGGTTTGTGGATAGAGATAAACCCTATTCACCGTGTGATATGCAGTGTTAACCGCCTCTGCCCAAAAATGCCTAGGCACATTTCGACGAAGGAGCATAGACCTTGCCATCTCCTGAATGGTCTTATTCTTCCGCTCAATAATGTCATTTTGTTGAGGTCCTACCGCCGACAATTCATGTTTGATACCCAACTCATCACAAACGCTCCAACACCAGTATCAATGAATTTCGTGTCATTATCACTTCGAATGCAATTTATAGTGATACTATGTTGAGTTTGTAAAATACGGCATTTAGTTGTAAGAAACTCAACAACATCCGACTTTTCCCTAAGGAATACCAAAATAGAATACCTCAAAAATTCTTCGACCATCACTAAGATATACCTTTTACCACCAAGGCTCTTCGTATGCATGGGACCCATAAGATCCATGTGTATCAACTTTAATACACGGGAGGTAGTAATAGTATTCAACTTCCTATGTGGACTCTTGATTTGTTTTCCATGTTGGCATGGACCACAAACCAAGGAACTTGGTTTTCCTAGAGATGGAAAGCCACAGACTAGGACTTTCCTCACAAGATGATCGAGATCCCTATAATTCACATGACCTAGTCTTTGGTGCCAAAGGTCGACGGAAAGGGCCCTAACACTATTGCAAACGAATGAAGATTTAGGAATAATACCATAACAGTTATCGAATGTCCTTACACCTTGCAGTACTGTCTTACCAGAATCATTGTAGACACAACATTCCATTTGGTTAAACTTAACTGCAAGATTCTCATCACACAATGGGCTTATACTTATCAAGTTTGCTTTACCCATCAACGTAAAGCATGTTGTCTAGCTTTGGGAGCTCGAAAATCTCAATGGTGCCCCGTCCTAACATGCTAGACCGACTCCCATCACCGAAGGTGACTCTACCTTCCATGTGATCCTCAAGTTTGGTAAAAAGAGATTTGTCACTTGTCATGTGCCTTAAGCAACCACTATCAAAATACTATTGGGAGGTATTTTAAACTTTGAGAGCAACATGAATAACAAGTGCTTTTGTGTCATTTTCTTTCACAACCCAAATAGGAGTGTAACGCGTAGGCGTTGCCTTCCTTCTATTTTTTCTATTGTTGTGCCTAGCATTTGGTTTAAACGAGTTCCCATGAGGAATAGACAACCTTCGGAACTCTTGCATTAATCCTTTAGAAGTATCAACAAGATATTCAACTTGCTCTCTCAAGCTCGCCAGGTGGCTATAGTGGGGTGCTGGAGTACGAGAATGAGAATCCCTCTTAAGCTTGTAGCAAAAGACTTTAAGGTGTCCCATTCTTTTGCAAAAGTACAAATATAGGGTTGAACAGATTTCATCTTATTAGTTTGCAGAGGAGGTTTCCTCTTTGGTGGGTTTGGTTTAGGAATGTTTGTTTTAGAAATAAACTTGGCAATAGGTACAGATTTAGACTTTGAAGAATCACCCTCATCATAACATATACCCTTTCTCTCTTGATAGCCTCTCTCCTTATATCTGAGGACAGGTCTGAGAAACAACTTCCCAATTCTCTCAGAATTATCCTCAAGAGTGAATTTTACTTCACGAGAAGCCTCAAGGTCTTTCTTGAGTATGACAATTTCGGCTTCAAGCTTCTCGTGAACTTTCAAAGAGTCATGAAGATCGGTAGAAGGTCTTGTGACTTTGGAAATTAAATCGTCCTTTTTTCCCACCAAAAAATCTTCTCACACAAACAAACTTTATCCGCCTCGAGTTAACTCACCGGTGTCTCATTCTCCTTTAAGGCAACCAACTCCTTTCCAAGCATCAACACCTTAATAGTCAACTTTTAATTCCTCTTTTGAACTTTCAAGGACTCGATGTAAAGCTAGGAATAGGCGGATTAGAGATCACCCTCATCAACATATCCATCACTGAAACCATAATCATTTTCACGAGGTCATCATGCACGAGATTGTCACCATTAGAATGAGACATACTAGATTTACTGGCATGACTAGCGATGAACACAGTGAAGTTGCGACCAAGAGGTGAACAGTTACTTGAATCATCTTACTCCATATCATTGCCGCTTAGAGAGGCATTGTACATAGCTTTGTTTTTACACTGTCTCTCAAGCTTCGTGGAACATTCAAAGGATCTGTGACCGTGAACTTCACACTCATAACATCTCCAAGGATCATCATTCTTTGAGTTATCATTCTTGTTTTTCTTAAAATCGCGATCATTGAATTTTTTTCTGCCTTATTGTATTTGTGTTTCTTAAACTTTTGCTTATTGAATTTTGAATTTTATTTCTTAAACTTTATAATTTTTTTGATTTTTTTAGCAAATAAGGCCATGTCATCGGGATCTCGGTCAGACTCATCGGACTCAGACATCTCCTCCTTCCTAGCTTTTAAGACAATGACCTTATCTTTCTTCTTCGTGTTTTGAGAAAACATGTCAATCTCATAGGTTTGTAGATCACCAACAAGCTCTTCTAGTATCATACTTCCAGTGTTTCCCAATGAGTTTAAAATAGTGACTTTCGAGTTAAACCTTTCAGGTAAGGACCTTAAGATCTTCTTCGCAACCCAAGCTTCGGGAATTCTTTCTCCCAAATTGAATGATGAGTTTACCATGTCTGAGAAACGAGCATAGAACTCATCAAGCGTTTCACTCTCACTCATACGGATGGTTTCAAATTGAGTAGTTAGATTTCGAAGCTTGGAAGCTTTCACGGCATTTGTTCCATCATTCGTAAGTTGGAGTATGTTCCAAGCCTCCTTGAACGTTTCACTCGTCATGATTCGACGGAACTCCTAAGGTGAGATAGCACTGAACAAAGCGTTGAGACCACGAGAATTATAATTACACAGTTTACATTCGTTCTCTCTCCAACTCTCAACCGATATAGGGACAGTACGCTCTCCTACAATTGTTGTGGGTGGAGTCCATCCTCTAACTACCGCTATTCACACTCTCTCATCTATCAACTTAAGTGAAAATTTCATACGGGCTTTCCAATACGCAGAATTCGACCCGTAAAACATCGGCGACCTATTTATTGACTCCATATAAAATTTTACAAAAAAATATGCCTAAATAACTTATAGACACCTACTCTGATACTAATTGAAAGTCCGATTTTCTACTTACGAAACAAATAAATTAAGTGATAACTGGATTTTCCAATTTTGGTCTAAGCTTTTGTAAACATGCATACCCAATAATTGCCAATTTTAATCTTGTTTAACATAATTACTAAGTTTGCATGCAAGATTAATCAAGTAATTAACAACAAGCACAACCACACATGGAACAGCTATATATGAGGAAACTCAATCGGAAAAAACCTCGGACGGCCAAGCCTAGATAAAATTCACTATAAATAAGGTTTTACACAAAGACACAAAAGACTTACAACACTTGACCCTTCAAGCCTATTCAGATGAATGTCTCACACCTTCGTTCATAGCAACTGCGCAATCCAACGTCAACCTCACGGCAACTCCATGCATCGAACTCCTCCGATAGCTTCAATCGTCACCCACTTGTGTGGAATCCACCACACCAAAACATATAGAATGTAATATTTTGGGTTTGATCTTAGACTATGATCAAATAAATCAATAAGGTATTTAGGGTAAAAAAATGTTTTTAAAGTTTAAAGGTTTAAAAATGTTTTTCTGCAAAAGAGGCTCCCGAATTTTGAAAGAAAACCTAAGTTTTAACAAGTGTTTGAATAAGGAAAAATTCAAAACCTTTTTCTTAAAATTCGCAAAGTTTGTTCAAAAGAGAATACAGGTTCGTTCGAACGACTTTTCATAAATTGTCGGAATGAATTCAAAGTTCATTCAAACGAATGTTCATTCGAAGGGCTTTCCAACGAGCTTCAAACATGTGGACCAAAAGTAAACAGAGATCACTCGTATGAAAGTCATTTGAAACATGTTTGAACGAGAATTCCATCTAGTTGGAATCCTCGTTTGAAAGATAATGCCTTCTCGTTTGAACGACTGAACGAAAGTAAGTTTTTTCAAAAAACATTTTAAAATGATAAAAAGCCTCAAAAAATGTAATCCAAATACATTTATAATTATTTTGATCATAAAATATCATACACCTTTGATCTCGAGAAACGTGCAACGCGTCCAATCATGTAGCACCAAAATTAGTCGCCTGCATATCTCGATTCATAAGCTTGAATAACATATATATAACACACATGTAACCCTACATGTTTTGACTAACAAAATAAGCCAATACATACATAAGACTCGATTGGAAATTTGCCCTTACAAAGACATTAAAAAAAATCTGAAATTGAAACAGATGAAATTTGGCCCAGAGGAGGGCATCATCCCTTTTTACGTACTTCTTGGCCTCTGACAAATTTGTTTCAAACGGCAAGCCACCACTTAACAGCAATGGTCTTGAGCCCTAACGATGACTGATTTGACAATCAAAATGGCATTATTGTTGTTATGAATAGGGACTATGACGAGACTGAAGTAGATCAGTCCGAGAATAACAAAGGTCCGATGAGAACCCTCGATCAAGTTTGCAAAACTTAAGTGGTGGGTTTGATATGTTTATAGGTTTATTTTTGGCCCAGAAGTCTAGTCTAAAAGTTGGTCTTTAAAGGGTTATTAAACAAAAGTGGGTAATGGCCTTCATTTGAAGCAATTCGGCTCACTAAAGAGAATACTAGGCTGAATTTGTTCAAACAAAAACTAGGCCATATCTTTAATAATGTTGAAGTGTTTGTTTCAATTATTTGGACCCAAAATTTGATAAGGTTAATTTTATTGGGCTTGAAGATATTGGGCAGCTTCCAATTTTTAAGAACTCAAAAAATATTACAATTGGGCCTAAAAATTTGAATAAATATATTTTGATCCCTCATTAAAGAAAATTTTATTTGCATGGCATGGTTGGGCACAATTTTAGCAAAGAATTGTTCGTGCGACCCAAGCTTTTCGGATTCATCCTTTAGAGTTTGAACACTTTTTCGAAGGCCTGGAGAATGATCTCAATATTAAAAGGGGGGTATATTTGTACTTTTCCTTTCTTTTGTCTTTTACCACGTGTCCTATTTTAGTGCTTAGATATCATAGTTAGGGTAATGACTTTTTAGAAGGTACCATTATCGTTGTCATGCGTGACAACTCACGGATAGCTAGCATCTTCTAGATCTAGAACCCTCTCATAAGGCCAATAAATGTACTCAATCACCATTGGGAAGATAGAATATTTGACTTGTTAATACAAATTTTAAATTTTTGCTTTCTGCTTTTCTCTTCTTTGGATATAGTTTTTGGTGATTCCATCAATTATCCTTCATCTGACAGGTTTCTGGTTTCCTTAGTTAGTCTCTTTTAAAGCCATTGCAGTTCAAATAAAAGCGAATAATATAGGCAGATACAAGATTTTCCTTACTGCAGGACTTGAGAAGTAACCAAAGAAAACAAATCAAAGTTGCTCTAATAACATGGATTTTATCCATGTCATGGATAAAATCCCCCCACCCCCACCCACCCACCCAAAAAAACAATTAAAAAGTAAAAGAATATTCAAAAGGTTGCCAATAACCCTGGTGTTGCAAATTGATCCTAAACTAATGGAGAGTTGCAAATATCCCCCTACGCGTTGCTGAAAACATCCATCTTGCGTCATTAAACAGAGAAATTTGCAAATAGCGGAAATAGAGCAAGGAAAAAGTTGCAAAATTAAATTCTTGGAGGTAATTGCGATCACGATGGTTCAAAAGATCTTCGTGCCACTTATCCTAAAAAACATATAAAAGAACTTTTGTAGGGGAAAAACCAGGCAAGATGCTAAACATTCTGAAATAACCTTTGGAGCTTATTTTCATAGAACTTTCAACTGTGATCCTCAATAGACATGCCTAAGTTTTTAAAAAACTGTATAGTTCACTACACTGACCGACCATCATTCACAGACAGCAGTGGTAAATCAGAAAATTCCTCCTTTACGTGCCCCAAAGATGAGATGAGACAATTGGAAACCAGCTTATAGTAAGTGAAAAAAATGCCTACATTTAGACTGAAAGTAGACTCGAAATTTACCTCGCTGTACAACTCTGATAATCTATCCATCCTCAACAAACATCGCGTTAAAGTTACTGTTTCATATTTAACAATGTCGTTGAACTACTAGAATGGAAATCTTCATCGGGATCCACAAGTTCTGCACCACTGTCTCTTTCCAAATTCTCAGATTCTCCATTTCCTGAGATTGCTGCCCTCTGGGAATCAGTGGATATAACTTCTCCTGCAGACTGAACTTTAGCATCAGAAGAACCTTTAGAGGATGACAAAGCATTCTCTTTTCCAACAATGTCTTTGCTAGAATTACTAGACGCCACCCAAACAAATTCCAAATTGTAGCCTTTCCAGCATTTACCATTCAAGAATGCCACCTCAGCTGAACTACGTCTTGTGAAAGATATACGAGCGGAGTTATTTGCTGCCCTGGAGTCATCAACATCCTGGGATTTTAGACCTTCTAGGTCAGCAGTAGTAAGATCGCCATAAGTTGAGAAGTGTTCCTTCAAGGCAGCAACCTATGAAACATATCGTTCTCTCCTCATATTAGATTATATATATAATACAAAGATAAAGCTGATGATGGTCTCTTATAAGAATCAATGTGTTTTTGAAGGCTTCCATTGATCTATATATACATATAGAGTATGTCTGCTTTAAGCAAAAGCATGGTTGCATTTAATCTCCATAATTGTTTCTCTAATGAGATTAATGGATTGTAACTATGAGCACTCCTTACCCAGATATTCCAATGATACAAATTTAACATTACATACCCCAAAGAACATATCATAATGTAGTTCACAACTTCTTAAGTAGACAGAAGTTTACATTAGGCAAAACAGGTAGAGGGTGCATGTAATGCATATAGACAAATTCATTTTGTGTGATATGTAAATAACTTATATATGTATGTGTGTGTACACGTGTGTACTTGTGTGTAGAGAGAGAGAGAGAGTGTCTGAAGAAGAAAATGTTACATTTGCAAGACCAGTTGGTAAAGGCAGAATGATCTTAAAAGTGGTGGGAGCGTTGTATAATTTGAATCTATTCACAAGAAAAGATGCTCCAACAGGTTTCAATGGGCGAATTGATTGTTTCAAGCTCGATGGTTCCTGCAGCGACACAATTGCATTTGCTGTGAAACTTTGAGGCACAACCGTCTCTGCAGTTATCCCGCTATCGGCCATCACTTCAAATCGTCGTGATATAATTGTACCAGGACCTGTGAACCTTGGTATTATACCTTTTGCAACATCAGCTACAGTCTCCACCTTATGTCTTTTAGCAGCTTGCTCCGATGTTTTTTCACCTTTGAGACCTGTAACCTGTTGAAAGTAAAAACATGAGGATAGCCCAACTTAAAGAGTTGATATTTTGTTTGTAATATAGTCAATACTTTTAACACTGAATACGTGGAGAATCCAAACTCATGTAACATTGAAAAGAAGGATTCAGGTTTTTTAAAGGGAGAAAGAAAAATTAAGGCACATATAAAAATGGTGAAAAAATAACTATAATCAAGTTGGACTGACAACGAAAACTGGGTCTTACTTGTTTCTCAACCTTATCCAGCTGGCGCCGAAGGTCACTTCTTTTCTGATCAAGCATCTCCTGCTTCTTGCGGATTTCCTCCTTCATAACCTCAAAACTCTGCACCTTCTTTTGTAAAGGAGGTGGTGCTTTGTGATCATTGATGGCCACAGGCTTAGGGTGATCAGAGGCAAGCACATGAGAGACAGAAGCATGGACAAAACTACGCTTAGGAAATGTACGAAATGCAGATTGAAGTTCTTTTTTTCGTACATTAGAAATAGTTCGGTAGCATGGAATTGCAGCAGCTGTCACTCCACAGGGAACTATTGATACAATATTGCCACTATTTAATCTATCATTAAGAATGTTATCCCACTTAGCCCACAGCAGCTTGATAAAGCGATTACCCATTACAGCATCAGGTGCCTTTAAAGCAGCTTCTGCTTCTTCCCTCTTAGAGAACTGAACAAAAGCCCGCTCATTATTATGCGCAATACGAATGTCAATAACCTCCCCAAATTTTCGAAAATGTGAAAGGAGGGCCTCCTTTTTGTTGTCTTTTTGAGGAATGCCACTTATATATATAGTCCGTTGCGCCTTTGGAGATGGCTTCCGCATAATAAGCGAAGGATCACTTTGCGGCTTCAAAGATGAACCCCTAACTTGTAAGCCAATTTCATCACCTTTAATCTGCTTACCTTGACCAGTGTTTGAAGGCTCCTCATCCTTAGTTTCCTTTCCAATATAATTTGAGGAGCTTATTGTGGAATCGATTTTCTCTCTCATTTCTGATCCCTTTTTCAAACTACCAATTCTTCCCCACACAGACAAACTCGTGCTTTGAGATTCTAGAGCAATCCCAGAGTTTCTAACTGTCTCTTCATAATCAGAGACACCACACAATTCCACATGATCAAGAGAGGGGTCAGCATCCAACAAAGGCACAGTTTCATCAACCTTCAAAGGGGTTAGGGAGAGGTTTGCAGTTGATGTTTCGGAACAATCATTGGTCCATAGAGGCTGATCAGGATCATACAAATCAGTTCTACCTGCAAAAGCATAATCAATGAAAGCACCATTCAAGCTCAATCCGTTGCCACCAACTCCAAGCTTGCTACTTTTGCTGCCTAAAATTTTGCTGTTCATCAATGTTCTTGAATGAGCACTAATTCTGGGTAAAGGTGCTGGCCCAGCAGGTGCCTCTAGTAGGTTTGCACTTGGAAGTGAAATAGGAAGATTAAACTGAGAAAGGCTCTGTATTTTAAAAAAACAACCACCTAGTTATAGCAGTTTTAGACAAACGCTCAACAAAGAACAGCCTAGGGAAAAATTCATATTATGGAAAACACACAATATGGCATGCCTATTGACATTGTAACACTAAAATGATTTATGAGTTCAGTTTTTAAAAATACCTTAACCCTACGAACCTCCTGCAAATATATATGCATGATTTAATATCATCAACTGAATGGCATAAAAACAAAATGATGGCCCCATTTTTTTATGGTCGGGAGTTCTTCACTAGATGTCATTTTTGAAACCCTAGCCACAGCCGCTCTCAATTCATTTTCCCTTCCTCAGGCTCGGTTACTCCACCCACCATGAGGTTGATCCCTCTCCCTTTCCTTGTCGCCGCCTTCTCCATGCTTGCTTCAAGTCAGATAAGATATGGGAAGTGGTCCGCTCTTGCGGTGGTTGTTCCCCCACTGACCTTGGTCGCCTCTCCCATTGCTGGATCTAGCTGCTTGTGCTTGGTCGCCATCCTGATTGTAGAGCTTAACGTCAGACTAAGCGTGCCGTTCTCCCCGGTAGCGAGGTTTTGTTAGGGATGGAGTGGTGATTGGGATGTTTCCATCCCGTTTTGGCCGGTTCGCCCAAGTAGGTCCGCCTCCCCACCCCCACCCCCCCACCTTCCTCTGCCTTGCCACGAGGGGTGTTGACCAAGGATCGTCATTTCAATGTAGTACTTCATGTCAGATCAGACGGGTTATTTGCTGGTGGTGGGAGTGCGATGTGGTGTGAAGGTGAATGGGTTTTGTCGACAGTGGCTTGTGGTGTCTGATGAGTTGTGTTGTCCTGTTGATTGCGTATTTTCTGTTTGGTTTTGCTCTGCTTACCGGTGCTCTCCGGTGGATGGCGATGCTTAACTTTTTTGCTGATTTTGCGGATAGGATTTAATTGGTTCCGATCTTGTCTATTGTGTCCATCCACCGTGGTAATGGTTGTCGGGTTGCCCACCTTGGTGGCGGTACCGTGGGTTTGTATCAGCGGATCTCTTAAATACCTCCGTCCATTCCGGTGAGGGAAAATGGTTCTGGTCTTGTTCGTGTTTGCTACATCCTTGGAATGTTCCAGCCTGTCTAAAACTTTTTGGTTGAACCTTTTGATGATGGTCCTAGCCACTGTTTGGATCAAGGTTCTAAAAGGCGCGAGGCGTGGTCGAGGCGTAGAGGTCAAGCCACAAGCCTTAGGAGCCTAGGCGTAAAAAGGCATTTTTCCTTTTTTTTATTATTTTAATTATTCCAAGGCTAGTAATATTATAAAATAGTACATACCTTGAATTTTGAAAATATATCCATATGTTTGGTAGCCATCTTTCTCATATTCATGCTCCATAACCAATATTTGTCAACTAAGCCTTGGAATAAGGCGTAGGCGATGCGTTTCTCTCAAGCCTCAAGCCTAGGCGGGCCTAGGCGGAACCTAGGCGGGCCTTTTAGAACAGAGGTTTGGATGCACCAATTGGTGCTTGGTTTCTGCTGCAGCGCGTTTAGTTTCATTGTTACCATTGTCGCCATCCCTTCCCTTCCTACCCCCGAGTGTTTCCCTCACCCTCCATGAGATTGAACCCCTTTCCCTCTCTTTGTCACTATTTTTTTTTGTGTGGTCTTCAGGTTAATTGAGGTTTGGAGGGAGGCTCCCCATCATGGTGGTTGTGCCACCTGAGGACCTGTATGGTTATCTAATTTCTGGATCTCACCTTTGCTTTCGGTCACCATCTTATGGTTGAGCCTCATGGCAGATCGAGCGATACTCTCCGACATGGGGGATTTGTTCGGTTTTTGGAGTGGCCGGGGTTGTTTCCATCCCCTCTTTGCAGGTCTCGCTAGGTGTTGGAGCCACCGTAACCCCCACCCCTCTCTGAGGCTGTCTAAAGTGCCGATTCTAGATCGCCATTTTTATTTTATTCTTCATGTCAGATATGTGAGTAGTCTGTCTAGTATGGTCTCCAGTGTTTGGCGGTGTTTGGTGGTGGTTCATGTCTGATGAGGTTTATGATTATCAAACATCACTTGCGCATTGGGATTTGGGTTTGATTGTTTTGCGTGTTTCGTCAATTTATTGTTAAATCTTCTATGACGAGTGTTGCGATATTGCGATATTTTATTGGATATTTCAACTACAATAGTTGTCTGCGTGCCATAATGGATTTAGGTTGTTTTAATCGGTTTGTTTTACGCTTAATACGTGTTTTTGTATATGGTTCGTGTAGGTAGTGTGTCGAGTGGTTTCGGCCATTTGTTTCGTTGTTTTGGGGCGTAATTGGAACCCTGGGGAACCGTGTTATGGAATTTTTTGTATATCCTTTTGTAATCTCATTGCTTTTGCTAATATACTTGCATTATACCAAAAAAAATACTGAATGGCCTAAAAGTTACAAGCTCGTATCCTGTTGTGTTGTATCAGTACTCTGTATCCATATATGTGCTTTTAGCCGTTGTTTGGATGCACCAATTAGTGCTTGGTTTCTGCTACAGTGTGTTTGGTTTCGATGTTACCAATGCCGCCACCCCTTCCCTCCCTCCTCCCGAGTGTTTTGCCCACACTCCATGATATTGAACCCACTTCCCTCTCTTTGTTGCTATTTTTCATGTGTGGTCTTCAGGTCAGATGAGGTTGGGGGCGAGGTTCCTCACCGTGGTGGTTGTGCCACCTCATCTGGATGGTTCTCCAATTTCTGGATCTCACCTCTGCTCTCGATCGCCACCTTATGGTCGATCCTCATGCCAGATCGAGAGGTGCTCTCTGACATTGGGGATTTTTTTGGGTTTTGGAGTGGTCGGGGTTGTTTTCATCCCCTCTTTGGAGGTCTTGCTCGGTGGTGGAGCCACCCTAACCCCCAACCCTCTCTGAGGCTGTGTAGAGTGCCTATTCTAGATCGCCATTTTTATGTTGTTCTTCATGTCAAATCTGTATGTAGTCTGTCTAGTCTAGTCTCCAACGTTTGACAGTATTTGGTTGTGGTTCGGTGCCTTGCAGTGTTGCGGTATTAATGGTGGTTCAGTGCCTTGCAATGTTCCAATATTGCAGCGTTTGGCGGCATTTGGTGGTGGTCCATGAGGTTTATGATTATCAAACATCATTTGTGCATGGTTAGATAGGGATTTGAGTTTGATTGCGTTGAATGTTTGGTCAATTTATTGCTAAATCTTTTATGGCGAGCATTGCGATACTGCGATATTTTATTGGATATTTCAACTTGCAGTAGTGATTAGTTTGTGGCCTGTGTGCCCTGGTGGATTTAGGTTGTTTTGATAGGTTTGTTTGGGGCTTAAAATGTGTTTTTGTATATGGTTCGTGTAGGTAGTGTGTTGGGTGGTTTTGACCATTTGTTTCGTTGTTTGGGGGCATAAATGGTACCCCGGGGACGGGTTCTGGGATTTTTTGTATATCCTTTTGTAATCCCATTGCTTTTGGTAATATACTTACACTATAGCAAAAAAAAACTGAATGGCCTAAAAGTTCCAACGTAACTCGTATCCTGTTTTATCAGTATCCAGTATCTATATCTGTGCTTCTTAGCCCTATGACTCGTGATATAAAGGGAGTACCGCAACCAGAAACAGTCAAAGGTACACATCAGATATGTATTATATTATATTTGTTTGACAATCAACTTTACCATGCCAAAAGGACATCAAAATGTTTGCAATGATAATGTGATATGCCACCTGAACATGCCAATGGCATCCAACAATTCTGAGGCAGATTAGATGTTTTCAGTAGGCAGATATATTAGCTACTATAATAGTAACATAATACTCAGTCCAATTGACTTTTTTCCTTTTCCTAAGGGATGGGATGGGATGGGGGGAAGCATTTGACTTTAGGGCTTCAAGGTTTAGGTTGAAATTGACTAGAACCCTCAAAGTTTCAATTAATGAACTTTGTAATACATTTTTCGGATTTCCAGTATTTGACCATTACAAATCGTAACAAATGACTACAATATCCCCAATTTTAGCCTTTATTGCTTTATATATAACTACACATTAATAGAGGATATTTTGGTTGTTTATTATGATATGTAATGATCAAGTAACGGAACCATAAAAAATTAGGGCAAAAATTCAATTAATAATATTTTTGAGGATAAAGTCTGTTTCAATATAAACTTTAAGGACAAAAGACGAATGCACCTTTACTTTTTTCCCCAACAGATATCTGGAGTTGCCACGTTGCAGCCATCATTAGCCTCAATTTTCCACGTCTTCTCCAACATGAATAGGCCAAGCAAATTAAAGTGAGAGTAAATGCACTACAACATCAAATACCTGAACATATTCCACAACAATACGATTGATACCATGCTCCATTGGGCACATGTCTCCTCTTAGGCAAAACCCACGCTCCTCAAAGTCTCCACACCTTGGATGTTGAATGTCTATATTCAGCGAAGGATTGATCGATTATTTGAGCGTTACTTTCAACCCTAGAGAGTGGAGTGTATCCAGGCGACCATTTGGCATTTTCATAACCAATCCAAAAGCACTCAACGGTGGACTCTGTGCATTAGAAACATTTTCCATCCCCCTACTTGTAAACAGACTTGAAGGAACATATGCCTGTTGAAAGATTTGAGAGGAAATATCAACTGAGTTGAAACTAGAATCATACTAGCTCCAAGAAACAAATTCCCTTCCTCTACCCCTTTCAGGGAAAGCGCACCTTTTTTCAAAACTTCCAGGGATATCTTTCTCCAGAGGGGTAGTATTACAATTTCTCCACATGTCTTTCGATTGAAAACTAGCTTCCTTGTAAGGATGGCCATTTTCAAAGGTTTTGTTTATCCTTCTATATGGCCTTGTTAAAACTTGTTCCAGAGCATCTCTCTCCGAAGACTCAGACCGTGTCTCCCGCCTCTGATGCTTATTGTTACAACAATCATCATTCTCACTGAATGCTTTCTCCTCCAGATGACTGACACAAGCAGGAGGTAAAAGGCGTCGGCTTGGAGATTCAACTTTCAGCTCCATCGGTTTCTTTTGAAATTAAAATGCTCGACTTCTTTTGTGACATCTATATATCCAAACTCCTAGTAAATGCGACAATCACACATCACCAGCAACAAGTAATTACCTGGAAAGGTGAGAGAAAAAAAGCATAAACAGAAACAAAATCAAACATATAGTTAAAGTTCTAGACACTCAAAAAGAAAAGGTAATAAGAAACAATTGTCATTACCCCATATACATTACATCTACCAATGTGCACGAGGAAATCTACAGAAGAAGAAAATTTTCAAAGTCTTCACTTTAGGATATCCACCAATAAATACATTTATAACAAAAAAAAGCAAATCAAGTAATTGGATGATCACTCTATTTATCCTTTAATTTCAACTGTCCTATTATGGTTGGTGCATCTAATGTGATGTTTTTATACGTTCATACCACCAAAGCCTACTTTCTTCTAATCTTATCACTAATAGGTGCTCCTCCTAACTTCTCACTAACATGTTGGTTTTAATTTTGTCTCTTCTAGGCAATCCTACATTTGTCAACACCCTTGTGGTTTCTCCTATCGCTGATAATACTCTTTCAGAGCTTTCAAGTAATAGAGGTTTATTAAGCTTAGAGATTTGCAACTCTAGCCTCATGCATTTATTATGAGTGAATATGTGTAACGTTATAACCATTGTGCATTAATTATATGTTTTTCATTGAAATTTTGCAATGCCAAAACCTGTTGCATTAGCAAATCAGTTGCCAAACAACAGGTCATCTGACTGATACCAGGTAAGACAAAACCTCTCACCACCACCCCACCACCGCACCACCACCCCTCCTTTATTTTGATAAGCAACAGAATATTTATTGGGGGAAAAAACAGCAAGTCCACCATCCTTCACAATGCCTCATGACTGTACCACCACCCACTCCTCACCAACATTATCAACTAACCAGCACAAATTACCCAAGCATCATACTACCACCACCCATCCATAAAAACTACACAACAACCACAGCCTACCCATCACCACACAACCCGCCGGGCCACTGCCATAATGCCATGACCAATCTATAAATCTACCTATAATCACAATGACAAATCTTCAACATATGCACACAAACAAATATCAGTATATAACACATGTAATCAACATTGGGTATCTATTATTTTTCATGATATCTAGGGGTATTCAGGCCTTTTAGATCTCCAATCCGCACGCACCATGACACTATGGGAGGTGGCCCTAAGAAGATTCAAACTCTTGAGGTAAGAGTGCGTGTCACTAGGCTACCCGCCTTGAGGTTCATCAGATATCTAATCCTCTCTATCTTTATCTCTCGCCAAATTTAATATTTCCCCCAACATAGTGTGGGTTCTGTTCTGTAAGGTTTTTTCTTATATGTTATTTCTACTTTAACAGTTCAAACTATTCTATAATTTCAATTTAATTGGTAAGATTTGGAAACATTAATGTACATACATAGATCAAAATACGGGCAACCAAGGATGATATTGGATGTTAAGATTATTTGTTATTTTGAAAAATTAACGTTAAGATTTAAGAACAGTTAGTGAAGCCACAATTACTAATTATAGAAGCAGCGATTGAAAATTTTAGTTGGGGAGGCGGGTCAGGAACTTGAGTCATTGGGTGAACTCAGTTGAGTTAAGGAGAGCCTTTTGCCAATAAAATTTAAGTTCGAGGTACATTGAATTGGCTCTGATTATTACCCAGTGAGTTAACTCGGTGGTTGGTTACCTGAGGTAACTTATCGTTGTGATTAGCTAAGTTAGCTCAATCTCATTTGATTAGTTGACTTCATTGCTTGTTTTGATCTCAATATGTAATATCATACAATCATCCAGCAAGATGTAAGCAAGTCAGACGCTTTTGTCATGGACAATGATGGCAGACTAATGGAGGGGAGATTTGTTAATTGTGGGAAACCAAAGCCCTAATGTAGTATATGTATTATTTATGCATGAACCATATACTTATAGTTATGACATCAAAACAATGATCTGATACAAATACATTTCTCTGGAGGGAACTGTTAAATGTATTAGTAAAGTAAACAAGTTATTCAATCATCCTACTTAAAGTTTCAAGTACTACAAATAGGAATAGCAAGTAAATACTCTAACCCATAGTTGTCAAATGGGGATACGAATTGCATATCGGAAACCCTATGTATTGCGTATTACAAGACAAACAGTTATATAAATTGTAAAATTAGAAAAATAAATTATAAAGAACACTTTACATCCAACTATACAACATATTGTGGTTTTAAACCATTTAATGACATGACTACATTATCTAATGGTAAGTAGTTTGCCTTTGGGGTAATGTTGCAATATGAAAGAGACAAGAATTGTAAAAATAAATTAAACAACAATGGACTTTTCAATTTGATTTAATATGAAAAATAGTCAACATTGCATCTACAAACTTTTGATTTATCCGCAAGTTATAGCAAAAAGAGAATCCTAAGGTAATAACTGCTAACTGATAAGGTAGTGTTTTAATCATCACATTCCTACATAGACATACTACAAAAGATAATAATACATCCAAAACTGCACACTTTCTTGCATTTTGACCCATACTGGCAAGATTGCGATTCATTCTAAAAATATCACCCCATTTTGCACTTTAACAAAAATTGCATATTAAATGCAATCTATTATCACCCACCTTTTCAAAATAATTCCACGCGAGGTCAAGATCAATAGTTTTCTTTTTCTTACCCGTTATCTCAAAAAATTAAATATTCACCAAGTGGTACCAACTAAAAAGGTCGTACCCAGTGCACAAGGCTCCCGCTTTAGCAAGGTCTGGGAGAGGTAGGTGTGGGAAAGCCTTACCCCCATTTTTGGAGAGGCTGTTTCCAAGACTCGAACCAGCGACATAACGCTTTGGGTGGGCAAGCACTCGCCATCGAACCAAGTCCGACCTCCAAGTGGTACTAGACTATGAATGCATATATAATACCAACCATATATCTCCGGAGTAGTGAGGAGTATATTAAAATAGTCAAACTAAGAGTAGGATACTTAATACCCTACAAGCGACCTTCCTTTTCTCTTTGAGAAAGACAAACAAATAGTGTCCTAGAGTTGGGACCCAACAAAAGTGCGGACTTCCATTCCCAACGAAAGCAGCTTAATGAGATTTGTCAAAGGAAGAAAAGGTGGGGGCAGGTTTCACATAAGGAGAAGGAAGTGGTGGATTGCACAAGAGAAAGAATTGAGAAAAGGGTTAAAATTATATTAGGTTTTTGTTATTTTTTGATTTTTCGATCATTTCAAAAGGCTGGTAAAAGAATAGTACAATTGAAAACCCAAAAGAGATCGCAATAAGAGATTTTTTCCTGGAAATTTGGGCCAAAAATTTTGACCCTGTATGGCTATGTGTATCCTGTATCGTAAGATACACGTATCATATCGTGATATGCAATTATACGCTTAGGATACAAGACATTTGCGATACAAAGGTCTGATTCACATCATTTTACAAGTATATCGCATATTGCATCGGAATACATATCGCGTATCATAAGAATCTATGCTCTAACCTCATTCAAATTTTCAATAACTATTTAATCTTTTAAATGTTTCAAAACTTGTGCTGACACACATCTTACTTTACTTGTTCTCTCATAAATATCACCATCAAAATTAGTATTTTTATCTAAGATAATGACCTTGCTAGTCTTTCCAGAATTTATGAGTTACCCTTTTTGTCATCCCCAAGGGGTGTTCAAAAGTAAAATTTCAGCACTGTCGGACAGCCTGGCCTGACTTGCAGTTGAAGAGAAAAGATGATGTTGTCATCATACTATCCTCTCAATTCCCATATCAGGGTGATACGGGGAATTGTAGCTTTTTGTTTGCATTAACAAGTAAAACAAATGTTATCTTTGTTACCATGATATAGAATATTTGTGATACCAATGACCCAAATGGGAGATCCATGTAAGTTAATATCACTACATAATTATTTAGGCCCTGTTTGGTTGCGCAAATTATTTGATTATGTAAATTAGTTCATTGTGAATTATTGAATTGTAAATGAGTGGATTTGAAATGAGTTTAAATCCAATTTTACGCAATGTTTGGTAATCTGAAATTGATATTAAGGTTCTATAAAAAAAAAGATAAAAACAAATTAAGAGAGGTGGGGGGAGGTAGGGAAAGAGAGGGAGGAGCATGCAATTCATGTGACTTCAATTTCAAATTGATGCATTTCATGTTTTTTGTGAAATGATTCAAATTCAGATTTTACATATGAGCTCAAATGGGGCAATTAATGAATCATTTTATTAATGAAACCAAACACAATTAATGGATCAATTTGTAAATGGATGAATTTATTATTAAGCCAATTTAAAATTTTGGGACAACTAAACGGAGCCTGAATTTATGCTATTAAAACAAATCTCACAAGTAATTAAGGAAACTCACAAGATCCAAAATCGGGGAAAGCACGAATAGAAAGAGAAAAGAAAAAAGGCAACTGAGGGATGCGAATATAGTTGATTTTATCTTATAAGCATAGTTGTCAAATCGGGATACGTATTGTGTATCGAAAACCCTACATATCGCGTATCGTGAATTGTGTCGAGATACGTATCGTATGACACGGTGCAAAAAATAGAAAAAGTTGTAAAAACTAAATAAATCCATCAAAACATTTTGCAATCAATTATATAACATATTATGGTTTTAAACCAATTTTATGACATGATTACACTGCCTGACAGTAAAAAGTTTGTCTTTTGTGGTAATGTGGCAACATGAAAGAGACAAGAAATGTAAGAATAAATTAAACAAATTGGACTTTTCGATCCATGGTTCAAAATCTCAGTCATGATCTACGACTAAGATGTTCAATATTCTAATTCGATTGCGGTATCAGGGCCGCTCCCGTGTTCTCCTTGTTGTCACCCAATTTTTGGGATTCGCCCAAATTTTGTGGAACGAGGCCCAAGCTAAAGGCCGCTCTTCACGCTTCATTCATACCACCAACATATGATCGCGACCTTTTTACTCGCATCTAACCCCTCTGACATAAGACGTCTACGGTGGTGGAATATACTGAGCAGTTCCAACTCCTTTGCACCAGGGTTCGTCTCCCCGAGACAGAGGATCAGCGGATTAGCCACTATATTTTGGGGTTTCAGCCATATATTCAGCGTGATCTGGACTTGCGAGAAATACCGACCTTTCTGAAGGCGGTAGAGTATGCTACCAAGGTCGAGGCTTATCACGCGGCACCTGCAGCTCCACCATCCTCCCGAGCTCCAACTCTGCTTCCTCTCCTCCTCCAATATCGGCTTCGGTATCTTCTACCACTACTCCAGTCACCATTACCTCTGCAGCGCCACATTCAGACCCTCCTAGATTTTGGTGCTACAATTGTGGCAAGGTTGGACATCGAGCTTCAAAGTGCTCTCTCCAGCGTCGTCGAGCCCTTTTACCGATAGAGTACCCACCGGAGTATCTTGATGAGTCCGAAGAGCCTTCTCGACACGCATTGATTACCATTTTGGAGCCTGATTCAGCGAGCATTCCTCTTTGAGTTCGTGGAGAAACTCTGTTTGAAGGAGGGAGAGTGATGAAAATTCCATTTTATTTTCCTTTTATTTCTATTCTTTCCTTTTATTTTAGTTATTCTATTCCTTTTATTTCTTTTAATTGGTCTCCATGCATGTTTGGGACTAATTAGGTATATTGTTGTTAATAGTTGCCTTTTTTAATCTTTTAAGTAATTACTTGATTCGCAAGTAATATACCCATATAAATACTCTTATACTCCTCATTTGAGAGCACTTCTCCCATTTTGAATATAAGACATTCTTTGATTCTCTCTCTAGAACTGGTATTTGTTTTGTTTTTGGCCATTGACATGTAGATTACATCATAATATGCATAACAGTGTCTGAGTGAATATACTAACGAGCATCGGTCTAGTCAGCTTCAATATTACATAATAAATTAACATTAAGTTGGCAAAACAATCTAATGATACATAAAACTGCATATCGAAGTTACATAAAAACAAAACAATTCAACGAAATCAGCCTCGAATAAATGAAAAAATGTGTGGGGTGTTGTTGGGGGGGGGGGGTCACTCAAGGGGATGGTAGTGGTGGATTGCACAAGAGAAAGGAATTGAGAAGAGGGTTAAAATTATTTTATGATTTTTTTATTTTGATTTTTCGATCCTTTCAAAAGGCTGAGAGAAGAATCGTCCAATTGGAAGCTCAAAAGAGTTCATAATTAGAGTATTTTTGGCTGAAAATTTGATTTGACTATGTATAACTATGTGTATCGTGTATATCCTAAGATACGCGTATCGTATCGGGACACGGAACGATACGATTGGGATATAGGACATTTGTGATACAAATGTGTGATTCGTATCGTTTTACTTGTGTAATGTGAATCGTATCGGGATAAGTATCGCGTATCGTAAGATACTAACAACAGACCTTATAAGTAATGCGGTGGCACTCTGTGTTTATACGACGTTGATTGAACCTTTTTTTCTGCTTACATGTATATTTTTGCTATGTATAATTTTGCTAGATAGATTTTGGAGGGAGGGATGGGGTGGGGGGCTAACAACTGTCATTTGAAGCTACCTCATCCATGAGATACCCCTCTTTTTGATTAATTTCCCCTTTTTGAGCTTCTCAAATCATGCCAAGTGCAGAGAATAGATATGACATACCAATTTGATGGTTGTACTGGATTAGTGCACTCTCTTTATACGATAGAAAAGATAAGTTGCAGCATAATGTAGAAAGGAGTCACATATGAAATACAATACATTTAATACACATACATATATAAAATTGACAATTCGATTGATTTTAAATTTATGATATGAACCAATTTAAACATATAAATTAATTCTATTGGATGGTTAAAATCTACTTAACAATTAAGGAAAATAATGCGTAGCCTCTCCTTCGATTTATTTTGCCAGACTTGTGTGATGTGAATGAGACATCATAGCATGGAGTCTTCTGCATTAAAGATAACCTAGCATTAAGTTAAAAGAAGAATTGCTACTGAAAATTAAAAAAAAAATTAATTTCTGAGCATATATTCAGAATCTGAAAGATCTATTGACATAAAAATATACGAGCATAGACACAACAACATAATTTAACTTGTACATCTCTTGATATATATATATATATATATATGTAGGTCTTATTTGCGATAAAAATAAAAATAAAAGATAAAAAATAAACTTTTACAACAAAAAATGAAAAAAAAAATCTGACCTCAAACCTGAAGTAAAATTTCAACTTGGAACAACAAATACTTCTAAACATGTAACATGTCAAACATTGACAATTGATGGTGAGCGTGTGAAAAGAGGAGCAAACAACTTGGTTTAATGTGTATAATATACATATATTAAACTTACATACTATAGAAAGAAATAATTATAAGTTACATATACTTACACACACTTGCGTACATGTATGTATATTCCTAGCTAATTGTTTTAATAATATAGAATTATAGTGGATTACTACATAACATGATTTATAAATTCAATATTTCACATTAACTAAGTGCTATTGTACTTACTTGTCATACAAAAATCTTCATATGTCCTTTCACACACACACACACACGTATATGTATATATATTAGAAATGTAATTTTACAGTAGAGAGTCATCTACGTATCTCTGTCATACATTTTTAGAATTTGTCATGCCAGTGCACCCACGTCTACCTTAACCTAGTTCATACTTCATACAGTCCCAACCATAGTTATTTAAGGCGCATCAAGGCGTCAATGGCCCCTATAGCCTAAGCGCAAGGCGAGGCGCGTGCCTGATCGAAGTGAGGCGCACATTATACAAGACATGCAAAAATTGTATATCTATAATAATAGGATTATTTTGTTACCTATAATTTGAAATATAGCATCAATTGCTATTATACAAGGTTATGAAGAGACACATATGAAGATATATCTAATATACCATATGGAAAAAAAACATCCAATCAAATATCAAAATTTATTTGACATTTTAATTATCAAATAATCAACAAAAGCAAATATATTAATATAATTTTAAAAAATGTACTCCGGGTGTGAAAAGAAAAATTAAAATCGATCGGAGATTCAATAATGTTAGTTTTTTTGATTTCTTTTGCGTAAGTAGTGACTAGTGAGAAAGATAAAGTTTCACCACAATTTATGCTAGACTTGGTTAGTTTTGGGGTGGGAAATGGTTCAATTCTCCATATTTCATTGGAAAATACAAAATGTCAATAAATTAATTGATCCATTCTTGTATTGTGGGCATTTTTTACAGAAATTTAACAAGGCGCGCCTTAGACACACCTTGAGCCTGAAGCCTAGGCGCGCACCTTATTGAAGGAGCCTTGCCTGAGGTGAGGCGAGAAGTCAACGTTGTGCCTTGGTGAGCTTGGCGCCTAGGCACGCCTTTAACAACTATGGTCTCAACCATAGGACTTAAAATAGGAGCTAAGTAAGAGTCATATCAAGAAATAGCCTAAGTACTTGACTACCAAAACCAAACATCCCATGGCTCACACGTACACGTAGGTCATCGGGGAATTGAAAAGATGTGGTAAATTATAGAAATAATTAAGACATCAAACTACATTATTTCATAAGATCATATTGTGGGCGACATGCACACATTGTCATCACCCTATTAATCGGGAAAAAAATACATCATATGTGGAACCTTGTCTATAAAGTAATCAACTGAGATGAGAAATCAGAGCGCATCATGTTCTCTTTCGATGAAATTGATTACATTGTCCAATTTCAAGCTAAATTATACTGTCCAATTAGAGCACATCCCTAGTAAATTATAATTTCTAAATATGTTCATTAACCGGACATTCCAATTCATCATCGCTGAACTTAGGTATGTGCGTCAGCAAAGTTAGAACTATTATGGATGACATAGCCCTCCTAATTCCAACAGCCCACAAGCTCTGATTCTTCGTCCAAATTAAGGAAACTCTCACTGGACATCACCCAATCCTTATTTGGTCAAAAAAATAACTTGACAAAGTAGTGTAAGTATATAAACGTGGAAAGTGTGTAAAAACAAAGAACATCATTTCATCAATCCCTAAGCCTTGAAGCAGAAAGAAAAGCAAATCTAATGAGGAAAAACAATGTGTTTTTTAGAAAAATCATCAAACGCGTTTAATATACACAATTCACATAAAAAATATATATATAATAATAATAATAATTATGAGATAAGACAATTAACAATAGTTAGCTAAAAGAAGAAAAAATAAACATTGAAATGGACAAACTTAATCTAAACTGATAATGTTCACCCCATAAAGAATATCAGATGACTAAAACCCCAAGAAATCCAGGATAAAATCAAAGCTAAAAGCAACAAGCCTTAAATTTCCAGCTCATAATGTGAAACAAACTTAACCCAAAAGCCACAACTCACATTAATGTAAACTAATTATCTGAATTTCTTCCTATTCATATGCTCACATTCCCCCAACAAGATTAAGGGGGTAAACCCATCAAAAGTAATAAAAAAACACCAATTCAATTTCTATAACACACCCAATTGGTGGATTGATTTTTTAATGCACACAGAATAAACTTATTTCCAAAAAAGTGTTATTTACTACAAATATATGATTTTTACAGCTACACATTTTGATCAATCACAGGTGATTTTTTTGCATGGAGAACTAATGGGTATATGAAGGGAAGTGGGCATACCAGCGATGAGTTGTTGTAATGTTTAGGGCACAATGAAAAAAATGTATGATGAAAGAGAAGATGGTGGGTGAGACAAGAAGAAAAGATGAGGGTAATATAGGAATAGATTAAATATGATTATCTGGACGGCTGCTCGGAAAACATAAAAGGTGGCAAAAGAGAGAGAGATTAAGGGAAACCGTCGCCAAGTCAAGACCCAAGAGGAATTTGTATAGGGTGTGCTTTCTTCGACAACTAGGATGGATGATATCATATAATAACAAATTAAAAATTAAATAAAAATAGTTACCCTTGCATTTCATACTAAAATATAACGTCACATAAATGGAAAATGCCTAATTATTTCCTATTGGCGTACACAAGTATACCGGTTGAGCATAGAAAAGGGCATATGTAGGGTAGTTGATAATATCAAAGATCTTGGAAGGGACTGGCATAAATTCTTGCAACACTTCAATTGTTGCGACGATCCTTGCGCGGTAGTTTGTGTGTCATTGCAGTATTTATTATAAAAGAAACCTCTTGTTTTCTTTTACTCTCGTGCCATGATTCATTTTACTTCAAGGTATCTTTCGATTTTATTTGACATAACTAGAGCTCGTGAGAAAGCAACATATCGCTTAACAAAGGACGGGTGAGTACGGAGCTTCGTCACTAGTACCTTGTTGGGTATAACTCTCTTACTCTTTCACCCACATCGACCAATTTAACATAGGGCATCTATCACACGTGGCGTTTGTGATGGGCGAGTTATTTTTCATCAATAGTAATAACAATGACGAGTTAGGTTGACTAGCCCTGTTTTTAAACATGACCTAGTGGATGAGTTATGATTTAGGTGAAGTCATCATAGTCGACATATATAAATGATTGGATATTGCTTATCAATTATAATCAAGATAAGGTCATGTCAATGTCTTTAGTTGGATACTACAAGTAAAATTTATTGTTTAGAATATTTCATGTCATTTTAATTATATATACTAATTTTTTTGCTTTTCTGGTGCTTTGAGGTTGAGCGATACAATTCTTCTGTTTACCTTTGTATCCACACATAGAATAAGAGCACATGCAACGGGTTTCGCCATCTCTTACACTTACACCGAGTTCACATATGAGCTCAAATTCTTTAAACATATTGTTGCCCTCGTCGTGGACAGCGGATTGTCTAGTTATAATGCCAGAAGTTAGTTTTGCCTTTTATGTCTACCATTGAGGGTTTAATATCAAATGCTAGACTTGTACAATCTAATGGCGGTATATATATTATTAAAATATTATTTAGATGTAAATATTATTATTTGGTTTTTTTCTTAATACACGAAGACAATGTCATATTTATACTTCCCCCCCCCCTCCTCCAAAGTTAGAAAACTATACATAACCCTCATAATTAGGCGACCACATATCTCTGTTAATACCCCCTTATTAATATGTATTTCGACTTAGCCTTGTTATATTATGGATATTAATACATATTTTTCCCCGCTTCATTATCTCCCTCTAATAAAAAAATATATTAATTTTAAAACAATTAGGGAATAATAAAATAAAAATCACGTTTATATAAATCGACACACACACACACACATACAAAGAGGTGTGTGTGTGTATACATATATATGGGGGGTATGTATGTGTGTATAAGAGTATTCATATGTATGTTATGTATGTATTTATGTATGTATGTATGTATGCATAAGAGTATTCACATACTTATTTGTGCCCTCCTAGATAGTTTTCTTATTCTAGTTCCCAAAATTTACTTTGGGTTCTTGTTTTTACCTCTCTCGAAAGCTTCATCCAACGTTCAAGACCTTGAAGCCGATTTTCTCATATTCATGCCTCATTAATTATGTTTAATACAAAAGGTAAATGTTGGAGAAGTGCTACACTCGAGTCACTTTTTTTCCAAAATTTCAAATTATGTTAAAAACTTTTGTGTGTGTAAAACTTGTGTTTTTTCCCTTTGATTTTGCTTATTTCAAAACCCTTTGAAAATTAAAAAAAAAAGAGAAAAATTGATCAAGCTCAATGGCTTCGATGCAAGGAAGGCTTCCTTCATTAGTAACGAGCCTTGAGACTTATTTTTTACAAAAACTCTCACATAGACAGGGACTTGTTTCGATGACGGTTCGTCGCAACGAAGGCCTTCGTTGTAGTGACGTATCCTATCATTAGTCACCTTGGTCTCACTTTAATATGTCTTAAAAATCTCGGGGATGATTCATGACTGTGACACCCCGCCTAATTAAATACCAGACGATCACCCATTTATTAAATTAAAATCAAGGTGAACAATTGGTTCATTCTTAGCATCACTGTCGAAAAATAACTTTTTTTCAATTTAAACACCCTAATTAATTAAGCTAAGTGTCAAAACCATTTTTAGACATTACTTTCCAAATTTTATTTTATGTAAACCAACATTTAAAACTTTACGAAATTCATAAATAAAGAATCACACGGCAACTATACTGGAACAAACAATCCAATAATTAAACATCCAACTAAATGAATCCAACATTTAATACTTAAATGAAAACATCCTGACAAAAACAAATCCCAAAGAGTAAAATACTGGAAAAATAAATGAATCACAATGTCTGCTAAATAACTGAATAATGGAAAGGGCGACACATGCCCAACTGAATAAATAGTGCTAGAAATGGAATCAAGATATGAGGTCGTCTAAGCAAGAGGCCTGCAACTCCAACCTAAGCTGCAGCACGTTCCTTCCAAAGGATCCTATGCAAAACACCCCTGTGGCTGGGCACCTGTAATATATACATATATATACAAGAGAGAAAGGAAAATAGAAACGGGTCAGAGAGACCGATTGTAAAAATGATTTAAAATTTATTTAGCAAGTATTTAAAATGTTTACAGGACAATGCAACAACATATTAGTGCGGCACTCCCTTAAGAAATTCTCACCTCTCTTCTAATGTGCACGTCTATCGCACTAACCTTCCCAACGGTTTAACTTATCTTAGGTTACTCGTAAGATTTAAAACTGAACAATTTAATTGTTTAAGAGGATAATTTCATTTGATCACAAAGTTCTCATTTAAACCTTATTTGCTAATAAAGTTTCCCAGTGTCCTATTATACTTTTCAAAACAAGCATTTCCAAATTGAAGTCATTATTCATTTCTTACTTACCATAAACACAATAGGAAGTTCCAAATTTCAGAAATTCATATATATATTAAATACTCGTATAATATATATATTCTAACAGCACCCCACATAAAAATTATGGTGCGGGCATACTCTGCTATCCAATCTCCGTATCACTCGTACTAAGGGAAATACAAGTTCGGAATCACTCTCGAACTGTATTAATACATACATAAACAATATTGAGGCGAAGCATAGTTTCCAAGTCCAAGAGGTCAGCACATACCCTCGCGTCTTTTAGGACCGTGACTATCGATACGATAGCCTGTACCTAGGATTCCTATCTTCTTGGGTACAAGTCAATATCCCCCATAAAGGTCCCATCGAGATAAGACTGTCCCAACGCGGTAACCTCAGGGATAGCAAGTAGCGCGGGCATGATTTTCACACGTATATAGTATATGCATAAATATAGTCATATAAATATACTACTTTTTCTATATCAAATTTAGGTTCATCTCATAACCCATAATTATAACATTTATCCTTATTTCTCATTATTTAGTTATCACTTATAACGGTTCGTCTCTTACTCTTAGTTTGAGGGATTATTCCAACTTACTACGTAACACTCATGGACTCTATCCTCCCAAGTGTAGAATTCAGTAGGTACTCATCTATTTTCCATCGTAACTATCTTACGCGTCTCACCCTTTAATACATAATTCTATCTTCCCTTATATGTAAACATCCCAAAAATGCAAATCTCATCTTACATTAAAGGTCTCATAATTATTAATAAGTCCTACTGGTCTTCTTTATCTCCCAAAATCTTTTAATAAGGATGTCTAAGGAGTATTACTCATTTAAATTTAATTCAACTATTTGAAAGGGGAAATATGAGTCTGCCAGAAGGGATCGATCGATCGATGAAAGGAGCTCGATCGATCGATGCGTCGATCAATCGACACTCCTGGTTCGATCGATCGATCAAACAGGTATGGCGAATTCTGCAGATTAACAGTTACGGGTTTCATAATCCAACCTCAATTAAATCCATATTTTTCACACCCAAACTCCCAAAAATTCATACTACAAATAGTATAAACCCATATTATACATCTTCTACGTAAAGCATGCGAATTTTCATCAATAACCATGAATTAATAGGCCAAAACTCATATCAATCTCAAGAACCCTATAATTTCTTAAACTTGGTTCTAATCAGTCTTTTTCCAGAATTTCTACTTCTAATTCATTATAAATCCGTGATTAAACCTCTACATATGAAAGGGATTTTCAGATTATCATTCATATCATTACTACATGCAATTTTCCTATCTCCAACATGGGTTTTCTTCTATTAAACTCATACTAATCACCCTGGACTAACATGAATGATGCATTAACGAAAATAAGCAAGATAAATACTTGCCTGAGAATTTCAGATTTCAGATTTGTGGACGAATTTGGTGTTATTGCGTTCCCCGTCGCGCGATCTACGCGTTGATGGTAGTGGCGGTGCAACCGGATGGATCTTTGGCCTTGGATTGCTTGGAAAGTTTTCTCCTTCCCTCTCCTATGGTCGTTCTAAGGTTTTGAGTATTCTAACCCTAAAGGACCATTCCAAATGGCTGATATAACCTAATAAATTTCGTGGGTTTAATTACCCAAAAATGCAAAATGTCCAAAATGCCCTCCCGGGGTACTAATTAAGCCTAAAAACGCCCCGAGACCCAAACTAAACCCCCGGGTACACTTTTCTGACTATCTCGACCCTTTCGGACACTTTGACGCACTCAAAATGACCATACGGGCGACTTATAATTTATTCACTTTTATTAATCAACATTTAGTCCCAACACGATACAGGCGCGTCCCGACGTAAATTTCCAAAATTATCATTTTATTCACTCGTGACATTTCATAGAACCAATATTATATTACTTTACTCATTTGTAATATTCAACAAGTTTCCCATAATTACTAACTCACATCACGTTAATAATTAAAAATAATCAATTTTTGGATTTATATTAAATTAATAACTCACATTAAATTTAATAAATCCCCAAATTTATAAAGCATAAAAATACGGGGTATTACATACTTCCCCCCCAATAACGGAATTTCGTCCCGAAATTCGGAAAATAAGGCATACCTGGTAAGAATAAATCTCGATATCTCTCGCGCATATCTGCATCGCGCTCCCAAGTGGATTCCTCCACATTATGATGCTCCCACTGGACCCGTACAAGTGGAACTACCTTCGACCTCAATCTCCTCTCGCTGTGGTCTAGGATAGCCACTGGTCTCTCCTCGTAAGAGCTGTCAGGCTATAAGTATATCTCATCTATCGCGATGTGAGTATGGGCCATATCATCCCGAAGGTATCGTCTCAATGACGAGATGTGGAATACATCATGGATGCGATGTAAATGCTCTGGTAGTCCCAACCTGTATGCCACCGGCCCAATCCTCTCGATAATGGGAAATGGTCCCTCGTACCTCGGGGCCAATTTCCCTTTCTTCCCGAACCGCATAACCCCTTTCATAGGAGATACTCACAGTAATACTTGGTCCCCCACATTAAACTCTCGAAAGAACTGTTTCGCATCAGCGTAGCTTTTCTGCCTATCCTATGCTACTCGAATACGACCCCTGATCATCTCAATCCTCGCGGAGGTTTCCTGAATTACCTCTAGTCCTAGCAACTTGTTATCCCCCACCTCTAGCCAACAAGTTGGGGAACGACAAGGCTTGCCATACAAAACCACGAATGGAGCCATGCCAATCGTGAACTGATAAGAGTTATTATAAGCGAACTCTACCAGTGGAAGATGTGGCTCCCAACCTCCACCAAAATCAAGAACACACATGCGTAGCATATCCTCCAACATCTGATTAGTACGCTCTATCTGTCCATCTGTCTGTGATTGATAAGCTGAACTCAACCTCAACTCAGTACCCATAGCCTCCTGAAAGCTTTCCCAGAAATGTGACACGAAAATCTTGTCTCTATCTGACACAATATTCAGGGGCACCCCATGTAATCTGACAATCTCAGCAATGAACAACTGAGCATATTGACCCGTGGTATAATCTGTCCGCACCGGAAGAAAATGAGCCACCTTGGTCAAACGGTCCACAATCACCCAGATGGAGTTGTGGCCCCGCTGTGATGTAGGCAAACCTGTACTAAAATCCATGGAAATACTCTCCCACTTCCACGCGGGTATTTCCAATGGCTGAAGCAACCCTGACGGTTTCTGATGGTCCACCTTTACCAGCTGGAAGGTAGAACACTTGGACACGAACTCAGCAATATCCTTTTTCATCCCACTCCACCAGTATTGCCGCCTCATATCCTGGTACATCTTATCTCCCCCAGGATGTACTACAAATAGGGACCCGTGAGACTGGGTCATCACGGCCCGACGTAAGTCTGCTCCTTCTGGAACCACCAATCTCCCATTAAACCTCAAACCCCAATCAGAACTAAGAGAATAGGACTCAGCACCCTCGGCTAAAAGTCGTACAATCTGCTCTGGTAAAACGGGTCTGCGGTTTGTGCCTGTATCACCCTCGTAACAATCTCGGGTGTCACTGTCATGACAGATATGAAGGAACGGGCTACTGCGTCCTTGTGACCTAACCCTTTCCACTTTGCTTTCCAAATGTTAGCTACATCGTCTACCGGCCTACGGCTCAACGCATAAGCAACTATGTTGGCCTTCGTCGGATGGTACTGTATGTCGAACTGATAGTCCTTCACAAACTCTAACCACCTGCGCTGACGCATATTCAGCTCTCGCTGAGTGAACAGGTACTGCAGTGACTTGTGGTCTGTGAATAAGCAGAATTTCTCTCCCAATAAATAATGCCTCCAAATCCTCAATGCGAAAATGACCGCTGCTAACTCTAGGTCGTGGGTGGGGTAATTCTTCTCATGCGGCTTTAGCTTGCGGGAGGCAAAAGCTATAGCCTTCTCCTCCTGTTGAAGTACTCCCCCAAGTCTCCGTAAAGAGGCATCGGTGTAAACCAGGTACTCCACGCCCAGTTTAGGTAAAGTAAGGACCGGTGCTGAAGTAAGCTTGTCTTTTAACTCGTCGAAAGACAATTGGCAAGCATCATCCCAAACATATGGAACCCCTTTGCGAGTCAGGTTCGTCAATGGCCCCGCTATTTTGGAGAACCCTCGAATGAATCTCTTGTAGTATCCCGTTAATCCCAAGAAACTACGCACTTCCGTCGGTGTCGTGGGATGTCCCCACTCCCTCACTGCTGACACTTTAGTCGGGTCGACTGCTATCCCCTACTCAGAAACAACATGCCCCAAGAACTGTACTTCTCGCAACCAGAATCCGCACTTCTCGTACTTAGCATACAACTGATGCTCTCGTAGAGTCTGAAGAACCTGCCTCAAGTTCTCGGCATGCTCCTCCTCGGAGTGTGAATATATAAAAATGTCATCTATGAAGATGATGACAAACTGATCTAAGAACTCTCTGAACACTCGGTCCATTAAGTCCATGAACACGGCTGGAGCATTTGTGAGGCCAAATGGCATCACTCTGAACTCATAGGACCCATATCTCGTCAAGAAGGCAGTCTTTGAAACATTCTGCTCCCTAATACGTAACTGATGGTACCCTGACCTCAGATCTATCTTCAAAAAGAAAGTTGCTCCCCTCAGCTGGTCGAACAGATCATCGATTCGAGGCAACGGATACTTGTTCCGTATCGTGACCTTGTTCAGCTCCCGGTAGTCCACACATAGCCTCAGTGAACCATCTCTCTTTTTCACAAACAAGACTGGAGCGCCCAAAGGTGAGGTACTCCTGCGAATGAAGCCCTGACCTAATAGCTGCTCTATCTGATCTCGTAACTCTCGCATCTCCGTCGGAGCCATTCGGTATGGAGCGCGTGCTATAGGTCTAGTATTCGGTAATAAATCTATGACAAAGTCTATCTCTCGACTGGGGTTAGGCCTGGTATCTCCTGAAATACATCGGAATACTCACGAACAACTGGGATCGAGTCAAAGGGAATCACAACCTCCTTAGAGGTATCCTCCTCTATGTAATACAAATGAGCGGTCGAGCCTCCCTCTGGGCGAGGCATCGCCACTACAAATATCTCTTGCCCCGGAATGGCAAAAATAATACTCCCACCAAAATAATCTATCGTGGCCCTGTAAGCAGTGAGCCAATCCATATCGATAATAACGTCATGCCCATGCATATCCAAGACTAACATGTCTGCAGGTAATATCAAGCTACCAATCTCTACCCCCACACTCCGGCATATAAATAAAATAAGCGAACCATTTCCCAGTGGTGAGTCTACACACGTCACAGTGCTCTTTGTTATGGCTAATAACCCTAAGGCCTTCGCAAAATGGGTAGCTATAAAACAGTGCGTCCCCCCAGTATCAAATAAAACTTGACCCATAGTACCATGGATAGAAAACATACCCTCAATCGCGGGTGGTGCCTGTGGAGCTGCTGCCTGGTGGACGTTATAGACACGTCCATACTGTAACTGTCCCTGCTGCACTAGAGCTGCTGGAATGGCTGGTAGGGCTGGTACCTGGGCTGGTGCTGGGAGGGCGGCTGGAAAAGGTGGCCTCTGTGGCTCATTATGGGCACCCTGCTGTTGTGGGGCCCTATCACCCTCTGGGTAATCCTGGCGCTTATGGTCATGCTTTTCGCACATAAAACATCAGCCTCTGAAGTTACCTCCCCTCTGACCCTGCTGACCACGGCCCTGCTGGCCGTTACCACCCCGCCACTGGCCCTGTTGGCCCTGATGAAAACGTTGTTGGCCCTGTTGGCCCTGCTGCTGACCCTGCTGCTGTCGGTGTTGGCCTTGCTGGCCCTGCTGATTAGGTTGGCCCTGCTGACCCTACCTATAACCCTCAAATCCCTTCCTGGAATCACCTGATCGGAAGCGCTTGGCAGGGTCCCCCTGATGGGAACTCTGCTCATGCTGACGAGTCTGTCCCTGGGATGTCGGTGCTCCACCAACGCCACTACCCCCTGTCCTACCTTGCTGGCCGGACTCTCCTACTCGCTTGCTTCCCTGCACATGGAAGCGGTGATCCTGGCAGTGTAGTAAGGCAGCATTGAGTACATCTGTGAAGGTACTCAGAGACAAATTCCCTATAAGATGCTGACGGATCCTCCAAGCTAACCCGTTCACAAACAACATTATCTTCTTACCCTCAGTAGGTGCCTCATCTGGCACTATGGTGAGAAGTCTCGTGAACTCCTCCTCATACTCAGCAACGGTAGAATTTTCCTGCTTCAAGTTCAGTAATTTCTGCCTCATCTCAATCTGCACAACGGGTGGAAAGTACTTGCGGTCAAACCGTGCCCAGAATATCTGAATCGGAATAGTATCCCTCTCCTCCAAGGTGGTGGTGTATTTCCACCACTGCAAAGCGGCCCCCACTAACTTGAAGGAAGCCAACAACTATTTTTGCACGTCTGTGCACTCATACATACGCAGATGCCTCTGGATATCTTTCTTCCATTGGCTGACGATGATGATATCTGAACTACCCGAGAACTCAGGGGGATGCGCCTTCTGAAATGAATCCCTAACCCGCTCCCATGCTGATGGAAGCTGTGCAGGTACTGGCGCCACTGCCTGAATCTGGGGTGGAGCCTGCTGTACTACCGCTAACGCGGCATTCACTGCCTGAGCAACAATAGCGGCTACCTCATTAGCATTCATCGTTCCCTGAGCCGGAGCTGCTGGCTGCTCGGCTTGGGCACGCCTATCCTTTGGTGCATGTCTCGGAGGCATCTGAAACGTGAAGAAATTTATTAGTCTACAGTTATTATCAAATCTTAAATAGTTGAAGACATAATCGTAAAAGTAAGAGTACAACAATCCTAACATAGGGCTCTATAATAAAAATGCTAAGCTGAAAGCGAAATAAGCCGTACAGATCCTAAGGACACTAGAACCTGATGCTCTGATACCACCTATGTAATACCTCGTATTTTTATGCTTTATAAATTTGGGGATTTATTAAATTTAATGTGAGTTATTAATTTAATATAAATTCGGAAATTTATTATTTTTAATTATTAACGTGATGTGAGTTAGTAATTATGGGAAACTTGTTGAATATTACAAATGAGTAAAGTAATATAATATTGGTTCTATGAAATGTCACGAGTGAATAAAATGACAATTTTTAAAATTTAAGTCGGGACGCGCCTGTGTCGTGTCGGGACTAAATGTTGATTAATAAAAGTGAATAAATTATAAGTCACCCGTATGGTCATTTCGAGTGCATTAAAGTGTCCGGAAGGGTCGAGATAGTCAGAAAAGTGTACCCGGGGGTTTAGTTTGGGTCTCGGGGCGTTTTTAGGCTTAATTAGTACCCTTTGGACATTTTTCATTTTTGGGTAAATAAACCCACGAAATTTATTAGGTTATATCAGCCATTTGGAATGGTCCTTTAGGGTTAGCAGACTCAAAACCTTAGAACGACCATAGGAGAGGGAAGGAGAAAACTTTCCAAGCAATCCAAGGCCAAAGATCCATCCGGTTGCACCGCCACCACCACCAACGCGTAGATCGCGCGACGGGGAACGCAACAACACCAAATTCGTCCACAATTCTGAACTCTGAAATTCCCAGGCAAGTATTTATCTTGCTTATTTTCGTTAATGCATCGATCATGTTAGTCTAGGGTGATTAGGATGAGTTTAATAGAAGAAACCCCATGTTGGAATCCCTTTCATATGTAGAGGTTTAATCACGGATTTATAATGAATTAGAAGTAGAAATTCTGGAAAAAGACTGATTAGATCCAAGTTAAAGAAATTCTAGGATTCTTGAGATTGATATGAGTTTTGGCCTATTAATCCATGGTTATTGATGAAAATTCGCATGCTTTACGTAGAAGATGCATAATATGGGTTTATACTGTTTCTAGTACGAATTTTTGGGAGTTTGGGTGTGAATATTATGGATTTGATTGAGGTTGGATTATGAAACCCGTAACTGTTAATCTGCAGAATTCGCCATACCTGTTTTATCGATCGATCGAACCAGGAGTGTCGATCGATCGACGCATCGATCGATCGAGCTCCAATCATCGATCGATCGGCCCCTTCTGGCAGACTCATATTTCCCCTTTTAAATAGTTGAATTAAATTTAAATGAGTAATACTCCTTAGACATCCTTATTAAAATATTTTGGGAGATAAAGTTGACCAGTAGGACTTATTAATAATTATGAGACCTTTAATGTAAGACGAGATTTGCATTTTTGGGATGTTTAGATATAAGGGACGATAGAATTATGTATTAAAGGCAGAGACACGTAAGATAGTTACAATGGAAAATAGATGAGTACCTACTGACTTCTACACTTGGGAGGATAGAGTCCATGAGTGTTACGTAGTAAGTTGGAATAATCCCTCAAACTAAGAGTAAGAGACGAACCATTATAAGTGATAACTAAATAATGAGAAATAAGGATAAATGTTATAATTATGGGTTATGAGATGAACCTAAATTTGATATAGAAAAAGTAGTATATTTATATGACTGTATTTATGCATATACTATATACGTGTGAAAATCATGCCCGCGCTACTTGTTATCCCTGAGGTTACCGCGCTGCGACAGTCTTGTCTCGATGGGACCTTTATGGGGGATATTGACTTGTACCCAAGAAGATAGGAATCCTAGGTACAGGCTATCGTATCGATAGTCACGGTCCTAAGAGACGCGAGGGTATGTGCTGACCTCTTGGACTTGAAAACTATGCTTCGCCTCAATATTATTTGTGTATGTATTAATACAGTTCGAGAGTGATTCCGAACTTGTATTTCCCTTAGTACGAGTGATACGGGGATTGGATAGCAGAGTATGCCCGCACTATAATTTTTATGTGGGGTGCTGTTAGAATATATATATTATACGAGTATTTAATATATATATGAATTTCTGAAATTTGGAACTTCCTATTGTGTTTGTGGTAAGTAAGAAATGAATAATGACTTCAATTTGGAAATGCTTGTTTTGAAAAGTATAATAGGACACCGGGAAACTTTATTAGCAAATTAGGTTTAAATGAGAACTTTGTGATCAAATGAAATTATCCTCTTAAACAATTAAATTGTTCAGTTTTAAATCTTACGAGTAACCTAAGATAAGTTAAACCGTTGGGAAAGTTAGTGCGATAGGCGTGCACATTAGAAGAGAGGTGAGAATTTCTCAAGGGAGTGCCGCATTAATATGTTGTTGCATTGGCCTGTAAACATTTTAAATACTTGCTAAACAAATTTTAAATCATTTTTACAAACGGTCTCTCTGACCCGTTTCTATTTTCCTTTCTCTCTTGTATATATATGTATATATTACAGGTGCCCAGCCACAGGGGCATCTTGCATAGGATCCTTTGGAAGGAACGTGCTGCACCTTAGGTGGGAGTTGCAGGCCTCTTGCTTAGACGACCTCATTTCTTGATTCCATTTCTAGCACTATTTATTCAGTTGGGCATGTGTCGCCCTTTCCATTATTCAGTTATTTAGCAGACATTGTGATTCATTTATTTTTCCAGTATTTTACTCTTTGGGATTTATTTTTGTCATGATGTTTTCATTTAAGTATTAAATGTTGGATTCATTTAGTTGGATGTTTAATTATTGGATTGTTTGTTCCAGTATAGTTGTTGTGTGATTCTTTATTTATGAATTTCTTAAAGTTTTAAATGTTCGTTTACATAAAATAAAATTTGGAAAGTAATGTCTAAAAATGGTTTTGACACTTAGCTTAATTAATTAGGGTGTTTAAATTGAAAAAAAGTTATTTTGCGACAGTGATGCTAAGAATGAACCAACTGTTCACCTTGATTTTAATTTAATAAAGGAGTGATCGCCCGGTATTTAATTAGGCGGGGTGTCACAATGACTTGCTTTGCCGTAAGATCGATACAATTGCAGCAAACATGTAGCGAAGATATTTGGGTGCGAATCAGCCTTTAAGATCTTTTAAGTTTTTTGCATAAAGTTAGTTTTCGTGTTTTTTTGGCTGGGGATTGGACATTAAATCCTCCAACAACCCTCTCTCACAAATGCCTTATATAAGAAATGTGACTTTCTAGCTCACCTTCATAATGAATAAACCAATTTGTTTGGTTTTACTTTATAAATACCATTGTTGCTCTTCATTTCAAAATACATCTCATTAAACCTTCAAGAGAATATCTTCTAAAAGATCTTGCATGCATTATTCCTCTTCTTCAAATCTAAGAAGATAAGGACACATGTTTGAAAATGAGCTACACTCCGCTTAGAATGTGAAAGTTAACTTCAAAAAATTAGGAAATATACTTTTATCTCATGCTTTATATTCAATGACGAACATGGTATTTGTTTTTATTGAATTTAACGTGTCATCCAAATCTGATAACAAAACTATTTATGCGAAACCTTCTCAAAAGACTTATGTGTCTAAAAAGGTCTTCTTCATCTCTTGAGAAGAAAAATGTTTCAAAGAAATTTAACAAAAATGATCAATGTTTTGTGCATCATTGCACTTTTTACAATCGAAAAAGTCATTTGGAAGAATTTTGCTTTAGATGTAAGAAAAACTCCAAAGTGATTAAGAAACCTCATTTGGATGAAGTTTCTTCGTTAATGTGTGATTTTATTTCCCTTTTTAAAAAATCAAAAATTGTTTTATCACATATTGATAATATTTATAAATCTAAAAATGTTGACATTAGTTCAGAAGATTTTGGGAAGAATACTAAAACTAAGGCGGTTTAGCCAAAAAAAAAGGAAAATGTTAAATGTCTTATTATTCTCATGGCCTTTGTTGCTCAAGATAACTCACAGCGGTATTTTGAAAGTAGGAGTTCTAAGCATATGACCGAGAACAAATCGTTATTATTTACATTTGTTAAGAAGAATCTGGTTCAGTCACTTTTAGAGATGGAAAAAAATTGAATATCATAGGAAAGGGTACCATAGAGATTAGTAGTTTTCTTAGATTTTATAATATTATTTTGGTTGATGGAATGAAGGCTAACTTGCTTAGCATAATTCAAATATGTGATGATCATCATAATTTGCTTTTTACCAACAAGGAATGTAAAGTTCTTGATTCTAAAGATAATGCATTTTGAAGGGCACTAAAATCATGTAGAATTGTTATTTCATAAATATATCTCCAATTGTTTTATGCAATAGTGTTAAGGAGGATGTGAAGGATCTTTGGCATAAGAGGTTAGGTCACGTGAAATTTAGAGATCTTAGTAGACTTGACATGAATGAACTTGTTCATGATTTATCTTCCCAACTCAATCTTTCTTGTGTGTTTGAAACTTGTCAAATGGGACAACAAATTCGTAAACCACATAAGAAATTTAATGTTTTTCCTACCTTGAACGTGCTAGAGATTTGACACATAGACCTTATGGGTCCAATGCGTACGAAAAGTATATATGGTAGGGGATACTTACTTATGTTTTTTGATGACTTCTCTAGATTCACTTTTATAATATTTTTGCACAGTAAGTCCTAGGAGAAGGACTTATTTATCCACAAGTGCAAAAAAAAATCAAATTGAAAAGGTGTGCACTATTATTAGAATCTATAATGATCCTAGGAAAGAGTTTAAAGGAACTAGTATACTCGAGTGTTTTAATGAAGTTGGAATACACCATGATTTCTCGACCCCTAAAATGACTCAATAAATTAGGATCATTAAAAGGAAGAATCGAATCATTCAAGAGATGGTTTAATCAATATTGATAGGCAAGAATGTGCTTAAGAGGTTTTAGATAAAAAAAAAACTTATCACGGCTTGTCATACTGTTGACCGAGTCTATATGAAATATGGTACTAACCAAACCCCCTAAAATATTTGGAAAGGCAAAATCCCACACTCAAGAATTTTAGGGTTTTATAAAAGCAAATGTTATATCCTCAAGGATATGGAATACTTCACTAAGCTTGACCCTAGGAGTGATGTTGGGGTTTTTCTTGGCTATTCCACTAATATTCGTGCCCGTCGTGTTTACAATTACATTTCTCATGAAATCATGGAGTCAATTAATGTCATTATTGATGATAGTGATTCTTATGATATTAAAGAGGATGATTGTGAAAATAAGACTTTCGTGTTTCCCTATGTCGAAGATGAAAGGGAAGAAGTAGAGGATGATAGTTATGAAGTGACCCCACCATATTATAGGGTTGTGGATGTAAGAGACACACCTTATTGGGTTCAAAAAGACTATGATGTTTCCAAAATCATTGTTAATCCTAGTGTTCAAGTAAAGACACGTTCTCAACTAAAATAGAGGTTAATTTCCGTTGTTATACGTATACTATTGAACCTTTGAAGGTGAAAGAATCCTTGTTATATGAACATTGGGCCAATGCCATGCAAAAATAATTAGACCAATTTTCTAAATAAGAAGTTTGGAGTCTAGTCCTGTTGCCTCAATATGTTCATGTTATCGGTACTAAGTGGATCTTCATGAATAAATGTAATGAAGATGTCGTTATTTTGAGGAGAAAGGCAAGGCTAATGGATCAAGGATACATTCAAGTTGAAGGTGTATACTTAGATGAGTCTTTTTACTTCGTTGTTAAGCTAGAGTCGGTCCATTTACTCTTGGTCATAGCACGTGCCTTAGAATTTAAGCTCCATCGAATGGATATAAAGAGTGCCTTTCTTAATGTTAACCTCCAAGAGAAAGTTTATGTCTCAACCAAAGGGATTTAAGGATCCTAAACTCAAACACATGATTATCGCCTCAAAAAGGATTTGCATGACCTTAGACAAACACCTAGATCTTGGTACGAGAGACTTACCTCGTATCATGTAGGGAGAGGTTTTAAATGAGGGAATGTGGACAAGACTTTATTTTTTGTAATATTACGGGAAAGACATAGTGGTGGCCCAACTGTATGTTGATGAAATTATTTTTGGCTCCACTAATGAGGATCATGCTCGATATTTTGCTTCTCTTACGCAAAAGGAATTTAAAGATAAGCATGGCTGGGTAACTCACTTTTTTTCTTAGTCTCTAAGTGCATTAATTGTATAGTGGAATTTTCATTTTACAATCTAAGTATGTAAAGGACCTTGTGAAGAAATTTGACCTTGAGTATTCTAAGCACAAACACACTCCCATGAGTGTTTCCATTAAGATTGAAAAGGATGTGGACGGAACTCTTTATCGTAGTATGATAGGTAGTTTATTGCACCTCGCGGCTAGTCGTCATGATATATCTTTTAATGTAGGAATTTGGGCTCGCTGCCAATCATGTCCCAAAGAGTCTCATTTAAAAGTCATTAAGCGCATCATTAAATATGTAAGGGGAACTACGGGCTTTGGAATTTGATGTCCTAGGAATACTAATACTTCTTTGTCAGATTATTCAAATGTCGATTCGGTAGGTGATGTGGAAGGTAGGAACAGTACCTCTGACTGGTTTTCTATCTTGGATGTTATTTAGTTTATTGGCATGCCAAGAAGAAAAATTGTATAAAAAAATTCCACAGTCGGAGAAAAATATACTGCGAGAAGTTGTGCTTAACTGTTGTGGATGGAAAAATTATTGAAAGACTATAACATTGATCGAGAATGCATAATTATTTATTATGACAATACTAGTGCCATTGATTTTTCTAAAAAACGCATTCAAAATTATACAACAAAGCATATATACATATGCCATCATTTCATTATAGGTCTTGTTGAAGAAAAGGTTGTGTCTTTAAGCTATGTTTCCACTAACCTTCAATTAATGGATATTTTAACGAAGCCTATTGATTGGACTAGATTTGATTTTCTTAGATCGTCATTGGGTATTTTCAGCATTGATTGAATGTTTTGTAAGATGTTTAGGATTTGTCCTTCTTTGCATTATTGCATTTTTATGTCATATGTCATGTTGATTTTAAATAAGAGTGGGTTGTATTTCTTGTAATAAAAAAAATTTGTTTGATACAATCATTTCTATACTCTCTAGCTGATATACTCCTTGCCATATCTTTTACACCAAAATGGTTATTTTTATTACTTTTTCCCTTTGTTTAGATAATGTGATCTCGTGCTTTATAAGATAAGTTTATATTTTATTATAAAATCTTAAAAACTTTGAGGAATTTTTTTTAGAACACATGTTTATATCTTATTGCACTTTACACCGCACTACACATAAATTTGATGCCACTTTATGAGGGATAACAAAGTTGTACGATCTTTTACAAACGGTTCAAAGCTTCGAATTTTTTGTGAAATAGTGTCCATTACCCTAAAAATGTGTATGTGTGAGATTTGTTCATGATTTGAAGGAGTTGGAAATGTTTTATGATATATTAAAATTATGAGAGATTATGTGGTTAGAGCTACAACATTTGGAAGAGAGATAGACCTTTATTCAAAATATTTCCTCACCTCTTGTTAAGAGCAAAAGCCGCCACATGCAAAAATAATTTTGAACAAAGCGATGTTTCAAAATTTTATATCCATCCAAAATCGAGTAACATTAAGGATGCGAAACCAAAGTTTTAACCAAAATCGCTCATTGAGGAAGAAAGGAGTAGTAGTTGAAAATTTCGAAAGGTGCTGTCAAGTTCACATATTTAGAGGCTTTGAGTCATTTCTTCTATGAAATGGTTTGAATCTTTTAATGGTGTCTTTATTTTTGTTTTTCGCGTATGAGATATATAAACAATGGGTAAAGTCAAACAAATTCTTAGACTTAACCCCCTATGTCATTTAATATTTTGAGTTAGCCTCCTCGTGCATGGGGTAAGTCTAAGAGATTAGCAAAGTGAGGGTTAAGTTAGATATCGCATTAAAAGTGGGAGCTAAGTAAAAAAATCCCTAAAAATAATGGGATTTTAGAATTTATTTTTTCAAATTCTAATAACAAATTTATCACATTTTAATTATCCAAACATAATTAATTAATTCCTATTAATTTAAGTTTAGTTAATTCAAATAGTAAATGCAAAGTTTTCTCTTTTATAAGTAAATCTCGAACTATAGATGGGGCCCGCGTATAATAATAATTCGTCATGACATCAGATTTAGCGGGTTTGTTAAAATTAACTCATTTTAATATGCCATTAAATAAAATATGAATATTAAATGGAGCCACAATCACAATAGATCAAAGAGATATGATTCATGAAAAACAAGGAAGCGAAAAATAATCTAATTCCTTGATTTATGTGAACTTGAACTCCAATAAGCCTCCACTTGCACGAAACCATGCAAATAGGATATTTACATTGAGTTGAAGTATATCGGCATCGTGTCACCACCATAAAAACTCCTATGAGGCTTACTTGTGCCGAAATAGCGCCTAATCATGTTGTCGCGTCATGCTGTTATGGTCATATAGTGTTGTGACCCTTCTAAGTGCATGCAGACACATGCGTTTGCTATTGTGGCCAATGAATGATACTCAAATAGTGTTATAAGTTTATTTTAAATCCGCCAAAACTATCCAAACTGCTATCCAGAAAATCTAGTTTGTTTCAAAATCACTTTTGATACCTGACTCATCAATTGGTGCAGATTTTAACAAATAAAATAATTACATTAATAATTAAAATAAAATCTAATGATGTAATATTAAAAAACTAATTAATTTACTCAATTGAAGACAAAAAAATAATTATATGCATAAATCAACGCATGATCCAATCACATAAAATTATAAATCAGGCATTTAAATTGTAATGAAGTTATGAACTTCAAATGTACATTTATATATTTTTCATATAACGTGATGGAACTCGCAAGTAAGTTATGTGTTTTGCATCATTTATAGGATATAACTTTAAAAACTTGTCATGGCGTGGTTGGAAGATTTGTTGTCATATTTGTTATTACTTTCCAAAACTGCTATCTTTAGGATATCAGCCTTGACAAGTTAAGTCTAACAAGTTAAGAAGTAAAAATTGAACTCAGAGTTTTGGTTCAAAATATACTTTTTTTTAAGTTGCAAACATGTGAGATAGGGTACACAGAAGGATTTATAAGTCACGGTATTTTAAAAAAATTGTCACAAATGTGTTCAACATATAAAAGGATCATTGGGGGTATTTAAACTTTAAGTTTAACTGCTCATTTAGAGGCAAGAGCGAGAGAGAGAGAGAGAGAGAGAGAGAGAGAGAGAGGGAGGGAGGGAGGTAGTCTTCAAAGCATATGAGACTGCATTCCTTAGGTGGGGTTTTGGGGTGCGAGGTGAGTTATTTTCCCTCTCACCCATAGGTATTTCTCAAAGGTGAAAGAATGGTGAGTATGAGAATTTCCATGTATGGTATGTGGGATTTATTAGTTTTGCATACTTACACCTGATTGAGTACATGGTAAACACTTGGATTTTATATTGGACTTAAGATATATTACTTGAGTTTTATTATTTGAATTATATTATAGATTAACATATGTACTTAAGTGGATTATTTTTAATATATATAGTGAGATTTTTATTATGGTTTATTTAGATAATTTGCCGACGACTTGATTTGTTTACTTGATAGTGGGCAAAACACACTCAAAATAATAAAAAGAAGTTCTCATGGGTTATGAACCCTTTGGGGGATGTGTGTGTGTGTGTGTGTGTGTGTGTGTGTGTGTGTGTGTGTGGATCTCATTTTAATACCTTACTGGAGGCCCATGTGAGAAAAATGGGATTCAACATTTTTAAAACCCTAGTTAGTCACCTATTAGTATAAATATGTTATATTATAACACGCTCCTTTTGATTGTTGAAAAGTTAAGCGAAAAAATGATGGTCGGGAAAAATGAAGTAAAGTGAAGTAAAGGAAAAAGAAAGTTACTTCCTTGTGTGTGTTTGGTTAACTGAAAAATTGGAGGAAAATTATAAATAAAATATTATATACATACACACATATATAGTTATAATTTTACAATAAACAAAAGTATAATACATTTCTTATTTCAATTTCCAAAATGTATGATTTATATAATAAACATCTATTTAACTCAAATATTACTAAATATGAAATAAAATATTTGAACATTTAATTTGTAAATATTTCAACAAATAGCATATTATTATGAATAATTGTGGTTAAATATTTTAGTATTAGTCGTAATAATAATAATAATAATACTAATAATGATGATGATGATGATGATGATGATGATGATGATGATGATGATGATGATGATGATGATGATGATGATAATGATAATAATAATAATAATAATAATAATAATAATAATAATAATAATAATAATAATAATAATAATAATAATAATAATAATAATAATAATAATAATTTACACAATAATATACCAAGTTTTCTTTAACTTTCCTGCAAAATCCTAGGTCTATGGTAGGATGTGTTTATTGAGAACGTTTTTTTCCGGAGGAAAATTTGAGGACCAGTTTCCCACAACTTTTCTTTTAACCAAACACAACAAAAATTGTAGGAAAATAAATTTCCTTCACTCGTCCTTCTCTTTCTTGGCAAACAAATGTAGCCCTAAGGTTTGAGAGAAGGTCATATAAAGCTAGATAACATTAGATAGAGATTAAAAAAAGGAATATGAAGTTGAACGATATTTTTACAAATTCAAGGGTTTGAGAGGAAGATGAAGTTAGTAAAAGAGTTACTGAAATTTTTGAAATAAATATGTCACTTTCGAGCTATTTTCAATGTGGTATATTTGAGAATATGACTTTCAGTAGAACTTTATGCCATAGATAATTGAATTATGAACGCATGGGCGTTGATTTCATAATTTTGGGAGCTTCCATGAATATCTTACGAATATTTTCCCAACAGCGCGGGGAGCTGAAATTTCTTACAGATTTGTTAGGTTATTTTTCAAATCGAGGTATATTCGTTCTCCCGTGGTTATTTTGTGTGTTATACATGTCCACCCTTGTTTGTATCCATATATTACATGTTATGTGTTACATCTTTATATGTTACACTCATATGTAATCATCATCCTTATTGCACACATGTTTATGTGATCTTGTTTTCATGTCAAGCAGTTGAAAAATGACAATTAAATGATTTTACGCATTTGTTGGGTTGTGGAATTGGCTAGAATAATATTACCTAATTTGTGAAAATATTAATAAATATGTTATATTGCGAGATTGTTATTATTGTTGATATTGAAGAATGTTAAATCATTCCTTAGTCAAACCATCTCTTGGACGGTGTGTACTTTCAAGCAATTTTCCTTTCTTTTGTCTCATGTGCCAAGCCATCGATTCGATAGACTGTTAAGTCGATTTTATTATGTTTTGTTAAGTCATTGTGATTTAACGATGAGGAGAGCACCATATCGTGTCTTATTATTATGATTATGTTGGTTTTGGGGTCATGGAATGTTGAGATGATAATTAACAAAGGAGTAAGTATCGATGGAAGTGCAGTAGGGATTTGATATTTTGGGAACTTTGGGATGTGTATTGATACGCGGTGAGACCTAGGATGTGATATTTTATCTTGGAATGATAGTTGAGTGTTCAAGTGCATACACTCTTATATATTGTGCACACAAGTACATATAGTTCATTTGGAGTATTTATACGACCTTGCTGAGTTTCTCGCTCACCCCCTAGAGTTTATATATGCATGAAAGGTTTTGCACGAGCAGTAATTTATTATTGTTGATGCGGTGATCAGATATGGGTTATAGGGACGAGTAGACGACTTTATACCTTATTTTCAAAGCATTGTACATTTAATTGTAAAAGGACTTTTAAGATTGAATGAGAATAAATAGTTTTTATTCATTTTATGCTTTCACAAATGTTTATTTAGTCATTGGGAATTGCTAAATATTTATTTAAAAAAAAATGGATGCATTTTACTTTATTTTAATAGTGACCCTTTGGGTTGTTACAACATGAGATTGAGAGGATTCTTAGCTTAGAATCACGTGGGTGGAGAGGCGGTGTACAATGACTATCCCAAATTTGGAGATTTGGATAGGAGAATATAAGATATGTGATTTATGATGGTAGTTGTAATAAGTGGCAGAGCCACATGGAAGGAAGGTGGGGCAAGTGACCCACCCAAAAATTCTCATTTAAAATTTTACCCCTGGATAATTTGTGAATTTAGAGTTGTGCCTCACCCAATCTTGAATAATGAACAACTGTTGTCAAATGTTCTTCCTAAGTATTGCCAAAAAATTCTAAAAAACATCACGAAAATCTTGTTCAAATAAAAAGTCCACTAAAAATATAAATTATTAATTAAATATTTGTAAAAACATAGTAATTATCCTAAAAACATTTAATGGGATTTCGTTCCCAAACTCCCTGCAATGATTTGTGCCCCGCCTAAAATAAATTTATGGCTCAGCCGTTACTTGAAATGTAGTGGAATCGATATTGTGAATGTAGTCAAATGGGTGAACAAATGTGTATCTTGGTGCGCTCCCTGATTATACCATTCAAAATTGATTGAGGTTCCCCAACAACCTGGGTACGAAACACACAACGTAGGAGGTACAGGAGTTCTTTGAGAGTCAAAAGTGAAATTGAGAAATTCAGATCCAATATGACTCGTATAACAACAAACTAATAGTGAAAGCTCCGCCATATAATATTTGAGAAGGATAATTAGGATTGCTCACAGGAAAAAATCGACAATGAAATTCGATGATAACGACGTGTCTGGTGGCATCAGGGATTAAGATTTTCATAAGGAAAAGTTTTGCTCGTTATTAATACATTGTAGTTTCCTGTTATTACAACTACCTACACTTGGAGGAATTTCGTGCAGATTGTTGTGGGTCAAATCATTCATGCCACGTGGACCTATGATTTTGGGACACCTGTCCTCATGAGCATACACCTCAGCGCTTTATTTATACTTGGTCGGCATCAGAACAACTTGGTTGGTGTACTGACCGACAACTTATGAAGACAAACCATCGGGAAGAAGAAAAGTCATTCACGTGAGAATTATCAAGAGACATTCCACACATGCCTCAAAAGATCAATAGTCTCATTCATTATTTACGGGTGTAAATTCATGGATATATAAAGGCATTTCGTCCCTTGGTTTTTGGACCATTATAAATATCTTATTTCCCTTAGCTTAAAGGGCAAGTCTAGCACATATACTCAAGATTACCCAAAATTATATGTAACTATCTTCAATCGTAATACTATAACAGTGGATATACACTTTCCCTAAGCCGAGCCTCTTTAAAAATCTTTGTTGTTCCTTTTTATTTTCATTTACATTTTTTAACTAATTATTTGTGATTACGAAATTGGTGATTATTAGCTAAGATAAAATCTCTAATAATATTGGACATCAAAAGATTAGCGTCGTCTGTGGGAATGACTGTCGATCATCGGTATCTACCTATCATATTATATTATTCCTCTAGAAAGCTTTATAAGGGATAGCGAATATTCCTGAGATCAGCCTTGAAGCCCCAGACAACAGTCCAGATCCATCTATTCCTCCCAGTATTGCAGATCTTTAAGGAGTTTTACGCAATCTTGCCAAAGGGTAGGAAGCCGTGCACGACTCAGTTAAGTAGTTGACTCGAACGTTGCAAGACAAGTCCACTACTACACCATCTCGGAGGAACGTGCCACCTCCTCCCACCAGAAATGAGAGAATTAGACACTCCAGGTATTCTTATGACAGATCCTATTGTCTGGGGGCAACATCGTTAACTATGATGGTCGGTCTTTCAATTCTGAACGACCAAGTATCTTAGAACGTTTCAGTGATGCACATACTTTTGATCATCTTAGTCCCCGAGAAACTAGAGGTTATCATATAGAGCCAGTTCGATCTCACGATCATAGGGAAGGGTCAGTTAGGTCCAGGGCCGGCATTAGAGGATATATGCATGCCGAGCAAACTTCTCGGGAAGAGAGCTCAGCACAAGTGCACAATAAAGCCACCAAAGTTGCCTCTGCCAAGCCCCAACCAGAGGAGCACTCTTGGAAATGATCCATACAGATATTGGAAGATCATTTGGGGTAAATCGCTAAGACCAAAAATCCTTTGTAGAGGAGTTTTGTGAAATGATCTCCTTTCATCCAAGCTATTATGGATTACCCCACGCCTTCTAAATTCAAATCGCCCGTGGCCATGCCCAAATATGATGGTATAACTGATCTCGTCCTTCATGTCGAACAATATCAAGCTGTTGTTGATATCTATTTTGTTCCTGATTAGATGAGAGAGATAAAAATCTTTTTCAAGTACGATCACTGGTCCAACATAAATCGAGTACAATAATTTATCTCAGGGATAGATTGCCAATTTTCATCAGCTCGCCGAACTATTCATCATCAATTTATGCTTCGGGGCCAAGCCAGTTACGAGAGTATCCTATTTACTCAGTGTTCGCCAACAACCAGGAGAAACTACCAGGGAATACACCACTCGCCTCAATAATGAGAAGTTGGATGTTGTTGACTATGAGGAAAAAATGGCAATTCCAGCTTTATTGAGTCGGTTTCTTCCTATAAATTTGTATTATGCGTTAAGAAAGGACCCTCCCAAAACCATGACTAAATTGGAAAAGCTAGAAAGATTATGAATACCGAAGAGGCTATGGCTGCTAAGCAAACCCCTGTGACGAAATCTAAAGGCCAGAATGTGACATGCCGCTTAATTAAATACCGGGTGATCAGTCCTTTATTAAATTATAATGAAGGTGAACGGTTGGTTCATTCTTAGCATCACTGTCGCAAATTAAACTTTTCAATTTAAACACCCTAAATAATTAAGCTAAGTGTCAAAACAATTTAAAACTTTTTTTTTTATTTTTAATTTAAGTCCAATAATAAAAATCTTTCATAATTCACAGTTTAAGAGTCACACAAATAACTAAACTAGAAAAGATCATCCAAGCAATTTAAGCATTCAATTAACAAATCCCAACTTTAAAACCATGAAGGAAAAACATACTGATAGTAACAAATCCCAAAGTAAAAATACTAAAAGTAAATGAATCACAATCTCTGACAAAACCCACTAAATAAGGAAAAAGGGCGACACATTCCCAACTGGATAAAACAGAACTAAGAGTGGAGTCAATAATGAGGTCGTCTAAGCAAAAGGAATGCAACTCCCACCTAAGCTGCAGCACGTTCCTTTCAAAGAATCCTAAGCAAGACGCCCTTGTGGCTGGGCACCTGTAGTATATATATATGTATAAGAGAGAAGAGATAACAGGAAATGGGTCAGAGCCCGATTGTAAAACAATTTAAAATTTTAGTTTAGCAAGTATTTAAAATGCTTACCGGCTAATGCAACAATCATATTAGTATGCGGCACTCTCTTAAGAAATTTCTCACCTCTCTTCTAATGTGCACACCTACCGCACTATTAATCCCCACAAGTTTAGATTATCTTAAATTTCTCATAAGTTTTCATGCCGACAATTACTAGGGCTAAGATAATTAATTTCTGAAAGCAAAGTTTTCACATAAATCTCATTTTATTATAAAGTCTTTTTGGTGATATGGTTATGACAACAACATATTAAGTAATGACTTCAGAGATCGTATAGCATCCAAATACATTCAGAGGTCAAGATAAAGGAAGAAATTGGCATTTAATAAAAGAAGAGGTCACACAACATTCAGATGTCTGATAAATTACAAGTTCAGAATTACAAGTCAAGAAATACAAAATACAAGGCAAGTTAAACATCTGAGGGAGGAACATTCAATGTCTCGGCTGGGTTGACCTGCTCAGCATTGGTCACCTCAGCCACATCATCAGCAGGGTCAGTCCCTCCGAGATCAGTCCCTTCCAGAGTAGCGGTCTGACCAGGGGCAGCAGCCTCGTCTTCTATCTCTTGCAGGGCCTTGGCAAACTGAGTGTCGGCTAAGCCGAGGCCCACAAAGTCAAAGGCCTTTATAGTGCCAACCTCCTTCTCCCTGACCTCGGCCCATTTGGTGGTGGCTTTGATACCTCTTTCAAGGTATTCAAGACGAAAACCTACGAACTCCTCAGAGACCTTGTAATCAGCAATTGTTTTCTCTGAGGCATCTGCAAGAGCGGCCTTCACAGCAGCATTGACCTTCCTCTGCAGGGCGTCGTCCTTGTCCTTCAGGGCCTTGGCGTGGCTTTGGACGAGTGCAGAGATATCTTTTTCCAGACCCTGGGCCTTATTTTCAGAGTTTTGGGCCTTGGTCTCGGCATTCTGCAACTCTGACCTTAGACGGTCAATCTCGGCCTTCAGGGTGCTCTCAACCTTCTCAGCCTCCTGCCCCTTTTGAATGAGAGGCAGTTTCCTAATGGCCCAGTTAGATAGCTGGTACATGGCAGTGGCACCCTGCGCAGATAATGAAGAGGTTAGACGGGGGTAATACAAGACGTTGCACTTAAAAAAAATTATGGACAAAAGGAACAAGTCATACCTGAGCAACCCTGTGGAGGCCGAACTCAACAAGCATGGAAGTGTCCATGGCCCTGTAAAAATGCCTGTCGGCATCGGTCATCATATTGGCAAGGGCATCCATGGCTTGTCGGCTGTGGCCGACCACGCTGTCGGTAAGTTTCATCTGGTCCAGACGAGCCGACAAGGTGTCGGCTGTGATAGGGATCGCAGCGTCTGAAGTCTTCTTTTGCCGGGAGGTCGGCCTCTGATCTTCAGAGGGGTGGACCTCAGGGGCCCTCTTCTTCGATTTGGATGTTGAGGGAGCAGGTGGAGGAGCATTCAAGCCAGTCTTCTTGACAAGTCTAGCCAAACTCGGAGCTGCCATCTCCCACAACTCGTCCGGAACGCCTGGTGGTCTTTCTGCAAAAGTGAAAAGATAAGAGTCAAAAATCAAATATGAATGATCAGAGGTTAGACTTCAAATAAAAAGAAAAATCCTTACCAAAGTCAAGGGGACTTCCACCTAAGCCCGTCTCCGAGAGATACTGTGGGGTCAGCAGATGTTCGAACTTTACGAACAGACCATGTGCCCCTTGGTCTTGCAGGGCCTTCACCTTTTTGCCATTCTAAAGACTTAGGCCAGGATCGGTCCTGGCAGACATGGTGACCTTACCCCATCTGAGGGGTACCCTCGGCTCAAAGATGGACGAGGGAACAGATGAGCCAAATTCCCATGGCCCTGAAGCAAAAAAATACCGGGGTTTCCAATTGTGGTTTGAGGTCTGAGTGACCAGGAGCGTCTGCTTCTCAAGCCTCCGAGCCACGAAGTGATAGTATCTCGGATGATTTTTGGCCGAGGTAGGGACGTAACAACCGGAAAAGACCTGAACCGGGAGGTCAGAATGCTGGACTGCCCTCCACAAGACGGTGGCTCCTATAATAACTCTCCAAGCATTGGGAGAGAGCTGTGAGGGGGCCAAGTTGATGAAGGAAAGAATGGACCTAATGACAGGGTGAATGGGTAGACGAAACCCTAACTTAAACATCTGCTCATACAAGCAGATCTCTCCATCTTGGCCGTGGTAGGCCCTCTCTTCCCTCAGAGGTCTCCTCAATTTGATTGAGGGACTGATGGAGTATAAGTATCTGAAGTGCAATAGATCAACCTCGGTGACTGTGCTCTCATACTCGTCCGCCTCAGAGGTATCAACTTCACTTTCGCCATCATCATCGTCATCAACCTCAACGTCGGCTGGAGCAGAAGTGGACGTGTGACCAGGGAACCTCTGAGCAAACTCGGCCCCGGTAACGGCCGACAGAGGGATAGCGTCAAGAATGGGTGGCACAGCCACACTTGGCTCAAGAACTTCAACCTCTGAAGAAGAGGTTGAGGTGCTTGTGCCATTTTAGGATGAGGCGCGGCTAGAGACCTCGGCCTGGTCATGGCCCTGACCAGTCTGAGGTGTGAAGTCCATAGATTCTTGGAAAGAGTCCACAGACATAGGGTCTGAGGTGGAGGACTCAGACTCAGACATCGGCAAGTTATTGGCAGAGACGTCTATTTGGTAAAAGTTCTCAAGAGGATCAGGATATACCACCTTCAGAGGTGGGGGAAAGAGAGGTCTGACAGGGAACTCCTGTGACCTACGAGCTTCTTCCTGAGCTCTTTCTATTTGCCTAATTTTCTCTAAGGTCTTCTCTCTAAGAGAGGGGAAGTCCTCAAGAAGCTGGTATAGGGGTCTGAGCATCAGAGGACGACCCAAGATTTGGAACGACCCTAAACTTGAGGAAAACTCCTAAAGCTATAAACACGATGGACTTGTAAAATAAAAGGGTTCGAAGATCAAACTAAGGAGTTTTTTCAGAAAGCCTAGTTCACCGGAAAATTCAAATCCTCGCTGGAAAACTCATAGAACCACCGGAAAACTCAAAACCTCGCCGAAAAATTCAAATAAAAATGCCAAAAATGAAGGAAATGGGGAAAAAGAGGTACCTGAAGAGGAGTTGATGGTTGGAAAAGAAGAAATCTCGTAAGAAACGGGGCGGATCCTCTGCAGAAAGGGCGATGGAACGAAGAGGCCTCGGAGAGAGAATTTGCAGAAAACAGCGCATGAAAGAGAGAAATGAGGAAGAAGAAAGAGGAAAAAAGGGTTTAACCCTTAAATACTTAGGCACAATTCCCAAGGCTCATCATTGCCTTGGGAAACCCAAGGGGCAACTGACAGCGCACGCAAGCCAAGTGGGCACGCCTTAGCTTGGAACAGGTGTCACGCAGGTGTTGGCCTTGGGGTGAACAGGCCTCGGAGGCGAGAATCCCCTAGCCACCTGCTCTCGCAAATGACTAAGGGATGGGGGGTGATTGATATGCCCAAGTATAACCTCGGCCCAGGGGTACCTACCTCGGCCTAGATAATGGCCGAGACATTGGTCGACCCAATGAGGGGTAAGGCCCCACGATATCATCCCTCGGCCAGGACTACCTCGGCCCAGGCCGACACTACTACTTACACCTCCCCAAGGATACAACGCACATCGCAGACATCAACAGCATCCTAAAGTACCCAGGAATAGCAACCTCGGCCATCAATAGGCCGAGATGATAGGGAGCCACTGATCATATACATCATGGAACCAAATGTATTAATAATCATCAGTAGTCCTACCTCGGCTTGGGCCGAGGTTACCAGAGGTATTAATAATCATCAGCGTGCAGCATGTACAGCCTCGGCTCGGGCCGACCCCAGCATGATGTCTCGGCTGGGATCAGGCCTAGACTCCTTATGACACTTCCCGGATTGAACGGATACCAAGCCTTTACAGCTCGGCCTCTCCCAGGCCGAGGTCATTCACCAACATGACTGCCGAGCATCTGTTGACATTTGGATAAAGACACCTGGGCACAAATCAGTTGTAACAAGATTATTCCCCACATGGGGGGGGGGATTATTTCATCATCATTGCTTACATATGACAAGGACAAGTGGCATTCCCACATTGGTGAGGATATCACACGCATGCTCACTGCATGCATGGGGGGTACATTACACCCCCTAGACACTATATATAGGGGTCATCCCCTACCTTACAAAAGGATCCAGATTATTCAACCCTAGCCAAAACTCTGTCTAAATATATATACAGTAGAGAGAGAGATAGAGCTTGAGTGAACTGTATCCATGGCCATTAGTGCCTTCAGTCAGTGATATTACTCACACACCCACTATGGACGTAGGCCGGATTGGCTGAACCACCTATATTCCGGTGTTCATTCCTCATATCATCACCTCCTTCTCTTGTCTCTTCATATAGCTGTGCTACCATTGTTATACTTGTATTGAGCTTGGAAACACCTCATCTGATGGTGCTGATTCTTAGCATCATCAGTGTGTATGCATATTATGTAATATTATTGTTAAGAGCACTAATGGGTGATAATCCCGGGGTGCAAGAATCTTACTATTAGGTGCACTAATGAGTGATAACTCGGGGGTGCAAGAACATTGTTGATTAAGTGTACTAATGGGTGATAACCTGAGGGTACAAGGATGATTATTGTTAAGCGCACTAATGGGTGATAACCCGAGGGTGCTGGATTATTATTGATAAGTGCATTAATGGGTGTTAACCCGGGGATGCAGGATTCTCTTGATAGGCGCACTAATGGGTGATAAACCGAGGGTGCTGGATTATTCTTGATAGGTGCACTAATGGCTCTTAGCCCGGGGGTGTAGGATTAGTATATATATATATATATATATATATATATATATATGAACTTGTGAATATTTCTAATGTGTGAAATTAGTAGACTTGGTAATAATAACAATCATTACATTGCACCAAGTGATCTTAACCTAAGGGTGCATGATTAGTCTATATATATAGGGGTGATGAGACTATATATATGTATGAGTGTACTTGGGTAACTTTCTACCTTGTGAGACAAGTAGATAAAATGGAAATGAGAAATAAAATAATCTTAGTTGATAAAAGATTAATCATTCCTACGGTGAATAATGAAACTTAGTACGTGAGATAAACTATTGGAATAGCGTATTATATAGGCGATACGGGAAAACTACTAGTGAGCATAGTTAGTATTAGTATGGTTTCTGACTAGTTAGTCTGGGAACTATAACTAGAGGGAGATTACATGTACGTTAGGCGTGAACAATAGACGAGAGGTGAGAAACTCATGTGAGAGTTCGATAACTAACATGCGTATAAGACTTGTTTTAAGAACCAGTTTTAAATGCTTGCTAAATCATTTTTACACCTCGGGCTCTGACCCGTTTCTTGTATTTCTCCTCTCTTTTGCTATATATATATATATGTATTAGTACAGGTGCCTAGTCACAGGGACACCGTTCTAGATACTCGGATGGTTTGCCGAGCTGCAGCTATTGTGGAAGTTGCGGGTCATTGAGATTAGATGCTTCTCTCATTTTATTCAGTTCCTAGTTCAGATACTTCAGTTCGAGCATGTTTCGCCCATCCTCATTAGCGGGATTGTACTCAGTTCCTTTGTAGTTCTTTTCTGTTGGATTGAGTATTTATTTTGGTTTTGTTTGTGACTTGAACTGGAAGATTTTATCGAGTCTTAATTATTCAGTATTTAATTTAATCAGCATTCATTTCTTGTGTGTGGTTTATAATTCAATGTTCAGAAATTAATTGAATCAATTGGTTTCAAATAAAATTGGGAAATGTTTTGACACTAGCTTAATTAAATGTTAGGTAATTAATTGGATTTAAGTTTTCGACAGTGATGCTAAGAATGAACCAACCGAACATTCTGTTATAAATTTTATAAAGGATTTATCACCCGATATTTAATTGGGCGGGGTATCACAGGCATCCTCTCTGAACTTTCTCTTGTTACCTGGGCTGTTGTTCTTAGATCCGGGGCCTCCCTTCTTGCCCTTTGGATTTTCATCCACATAATTGACTGCTTGCCTCCTCAATATTGTAACCTTCCAGAAATCAGTGACACTTGTGTCCTCCAACTTGAGAACCTAGGCTTGATTATAATGGTTATATTGCTGGCAGCCCTGGTAAACTCTCTAAAGGTTCCATCTATGGTCTTATTAACCAAATGGAGCATGTTTTCCTCCAAGAGCCCCTTTACACATATTTGAAGTAGCCTTGCCTCTGCAACCTCCTCGTGGACATTCAACGCCCGCTCACGAAAATGCTTGATATATTGCATTAACTCCTCCCCAGGATTTTTCACCTCTTGTACCAGGTATCTCAACGTGAACTCATCCTCTGTTATAAAGAACTTTTAGAGGAATTGCCTATGCATTTCTTCCGACGTGGGGATACTGGTGGGTGCGAAGTGGGAATACCATGTGTAGGCCTTCCCTATATGGGTCTTGGAGAACTCCCTCAACCTTAAATTCTTGTCATTTCCATGCACTCCTAAGTACTCAACGGACCTCTTCAAGTGCTCTCTTAGATTCTCCTCTTCGCCATTTATCTCGATAATTTCGATGGAATTTACCCTCTAGGTATGGCTACTCATTCACGCCTATGGGTAAGGGTCATGAAACTCTTCATATAGATGAGGTGCTTCTCTCTGAGAGGAGGAAAGCAGCTTCCTCACCTCCTCTATAGTAACAGCTTTTGAGGGATATTCCTCTAAACTCATGCCCTTTTTTACTGGTGAACTTGATGGTTTCATAACTTGCTCTGGTGCCACCTTCCTGGCTGAGCTGTCTCTACCGGAATCGATGTTGGAGTGGCTTCCCCTCCAGAGGGGGAAGCTGCTGGTGTTATAAAGCCTTGACCCAAACTTGATAGGTCTGCATTATTGTACTTCAAAAACTCAAAAAATATACCCATAAGGCTCATACTTGTCATCGGAGCTATTGTTGGTAAGCTGATCTGCCCTTCCAAAGGAGCAAGTGTCTTAGCTTCGGTAAAAACCACAACCTCCCGAGTGGTCGGATCACTTTGAGTTCCATTCACAGGTGGAATGTCTTCAAAAACTTGTTGTTTAGAAATGTTGAAACCTTATTTGTCCATGAAAGTGAGAATACCTTCCCAGTGGAGTCGCCAAATGTAGGAGGGTAGTGTGACTGGGTCTGGTAAAATACTGAAACGGGTGAGGCGTGACCCACTTTAATGAACTCTGCCTTAAAGGTTTTCAAGAACTTCTAGATCGGCACCTCATAAAACCTTATCCTTTTGGTAAAAATGGAACCAAAACAAGAATTGCTCCCTACAAGAATATGAACTTCACAACAATAATAGTAACTTTTCTGAAGAGGAACTCCTGAGAATGATGGCTATTAGTGTCGAGTGAAGGAACAAATCACTTAGCACTAGATATAGAGCAGGGAGGGAACACTAGGTATCTGGTGTGATTTTGACAAAGTAACGGTATGGCTCGAGTTCTGATTGTGACTTGACCTTGCCCAGGGATCCTATTTATACTTGTATGCTATAGCTAAGTTGTCACTTTTGGGTGCCAAGACTGAGGGGGTTGGTGAGGGACAAGGTCTACAATGTACCATTTGTCCCTACCTGTGTCCAGCCTCCTGTCCCCTCTGACAGGTGCCACATAGTGCAAGCCAAAGTCAAAACGCAAATATGTCTGCGCTTGTAGACAAAATATTTGATTTGATAAATATCTTTTGAAATGATAACTTGTTGTACAAAACTTTGTAAACTTGAGGAGGGTCTGAAGGACCTCCTCATCTAAAATCTTTTATAAACTTGAGGGGAGTCTCAAGGGACACCTACTCTAAAATTTAAAAACTTGAGGGGTGGTTTCAAGGACTGCCTCCTCTAAAATCATTGAAATTTGAGTGGTGCCTTGAGGACCCCCTTTATCTAATATCATTTTATAAACTGTTCATTTCTTTTGAGTAACCTCTTGGTCACTCACTTTAGTTATGAGTGGGTGTGATTGTGCAAGGACTGGGTGACTCCTAGGGTACTTCTACTCGTATTCTCTCAATCTTAAAGTGCTAAGTGGTCGAACTTGCTCAACAAACCTTATTCCTCAACCGCCATGTCAAAACTCCCATAGATCCCAACTTGCCTTTTTGAGCCCTGCTTGCTCAACCAGGCTACCTGTATAAGAAAGTACATATCAGTACTTTAATATACATTGGATTAACAAATATTGAGGAGGAGGTCACTTTAGGTGGACCTCCTCACCCACTAGTTCTTTTCAGTAAGTCATTTGGACTTTTGGGGACGAGGAGCTCCTCATGGTCGGACTCCTCTCCCAAACTTTGTTTATATAATCTTTGAGCATTAGGGGATGAGGGGCCCTTTTGGTGGGCCTCCTCGCCCAAATTTCCTTACTGTGGTTTATGAGTTTTTTGGGATGAGGAGCCCCTCATGGTGGGCCTCCTCGCCCAAATTTCCATTTTGTAATTCTTGAGCATTTTAGGATGAGGAGTCCATCCTGGTGAGTCTCCTCGACCAAATTTCATTTATGTGATTCTTGAGAATTTTGGGATGAGGAGCCATTCTTAGTGGGACTCCTCGACCAAACTTCACTTATGTGATTCTTGAGCATTTTGGGATAAGGAGCCCTTCTTAGTGGGCCTCCTCGCCTAAATTTCACATATGTGATTCTCAGAGTTTTTGGGACGAGGGGCCCTTCAAGGTGGGCCTCCTCACCCGAATTTTGCTTACGTGTTTCTTAACTTTTGGGGACGAGGAGCCCTTCATAATGGGCCTCCTCGTTCAAATTTTACTTATGTGAGTTATGAGCTTTTGGGGACGAGGAGCCCCTCATGGTGGGTCTCCTCGTCCATTTGAATCTTATTCTATCCTGGCCAGGGCACTCTTTGGGGGGGTTGCTCGTGGTGAGGCCCCACTCACCAATTGGGCCTGCTCGCCCAATTATTTGGGCAATTGAATGAGTACCCCTCTACAGACCCGAGCATGACACGACTTTGTGTTTTTTCGATCTGATTCGAACACAACTAACATTATTTTTTAAAATTTATTTTGAATTAAACAAAAATAGGAGGCATAACAATCGAAAAATAAAACACGATTGACATGACAAGACACGATAACGCGATCCGTAATTTTGACATTAACATAATACGACATGGCTTCGGGTTAAAATGACTCGATGAAAACACGATACGAACAAGAAAGACCGTGTCAAACATAAATAGTTCAAGGGTGGCCAACCCTTTATCAAAATAAAATGTTGGTCTCTTATGGTTCATTCTTAGCATCACTGTCGAAAGCATTATTTTTAAGTTACTAACCACCTAGTAATTAAATAGACCCAAATTTTATCTTGCATTAATTAACAACATGTAGAAGTCAATAATAATTAAACCTTCCACATATGCTTATAACTGAATCCAGGACAAGATAAATAATATGAATAAAGAAGATCGAATCAACTATCGGTTCACAATAAAATCAATAATGAATTGGATACACAAAGTCTAATCCATAAACTGGAAATACTGAAATAGTCTGAAAGACGATATGCCCAAATGAATACTGAATAAAGTCCCTACACTAGGAATGAATGAATGAAGCGTCTATAGTAAAGTCCTGCAACTTCCACACGAGTTGCATCTACGCATCCCCGGATAGAATCCCCAAGCTGGACGTCCCTCTGGCTGGACACCTAAAATGTTTTGAAAAAGATCTTGACACGGGTCAGATCCCAAGTAAAACATTTAAAAAATATTTAGCAAGCAGTTAAATTGCAATAAATTAAATATGCATGCACACTTTTTATATTTAAGCTAGTGTCGCGCACTCTTGAGGTATAACCCACCCCCCATCTAATGTGCACACCTAATGATTGCCTTCTAACTTCACTAGTTACACTACCCCACCTAACTAACCTTGTTACACCTCTTTCTATCGCACTGCTCTAACCCGAGTATTCATATTTTAATTATTAAGGGCCTGTTGGTTTGCAACTATAATTCTGTTTTCTGTGTTTAAATACAATTCTGATAAAAATCTGTGTTTGACAACTTGTTTTTAAACACTGAATTATAATATTTCTGTGTTATAATCAAGTTTTTCAGAAAACAATTTGAGGGTGTTTTATAACTTTTGTTTTTTATTTTTCAACTCAGAATTATTCATTTTTAATATTTTAATGCATTTATACCTTGATATATAATATACATACATAAAACATTAATATGTGTATAATTTTTATAAATAAATAATATATATATATATATATGTACACAAAATTATGTGTGGAATAATATAAAGTTAAATAATATTATCAATAGATACATGATACTTATATATAGTTTTATACATATATTATTAATGTACGAAATAATATAAAATATACATATAGTGCATATGTATTAAAAATATTATAAATTCATGTATGTATACAATTTTATAGTAAATTATACATGTAATATCATTATATAGACACACACACACACACTCATATGTGTGTGTGTATATATATATATATATATATATATATATATATATATATGCACACTTAAGCTCCCCAACATACCTCATATATATATAGACTTAAGCTCCTCAACATATCTCATTAAATATACATAAAAATACATGATATTAAATGTACATGTATATAATTTATGATGTATATATGTATGCATGTATGTATACATTCATGTATCATGTATGTATGAAAGTTTTATGTATGTTAATGTATATATATATATATATATATATATATATAATGTAAATATACATGTTTGTCAATTTTGAAAAAACTGTATTTAAAAACAAGTTTGCCAAACGCACATCAATAATTATAAACACAAAAAATTGAATTTTAAAATTGCACTTAAAAACAGCGTTTAAATTGAATTTTCTGAATAGAGAACCAAACGGGCCCTAAGTTATCTACTCATTAACTTTTTAATCGGTTCCACTATATTAAATAATATAACGTTCACACAAGTTATATAGGAAACCCCTTTTTAAATCATATAACTTTCACATTAGTTATATAAGAAATACATTCACACTTATGTATTAATCTCGTATATAATTACCTACTCATTTTATATAAGCAGTAATATACTACAATATTCACACACATGTCACATATAATAACCATCCATTCCCAAGTAATAACTCACTAAATGCGTTCTTTAAAATGTTATCATATCCTAGGTATGCTCACTCTAACCCAGTTACCTCAAGTCAGACTCACTCTCGAGCTCGAGTAAAAAATAATAAGCGTAGTGGAGGCGGTCATAGTTTCCCGAGTGCGAGACCGAATCATACCCAAGACGTTTCACCCCGAAAAGAATCACAACATAAAATAGTGGGCGCTATGACCTGGGGATTATACTCTCCCTGCTTTCATGAGCCAGGTGATTCACCTTCATCGCGCAACCTCCTATGATAGCATTCCTATAAATATCATTCACACCGATATCTATAAATCATACAAATATATATATATATATATATATATATATATATATATATATATATATATATATATATATATATATATATACACCATAACATTAACCGTATACATGTATTTAATAAAAGTCCGGGCAACCCGTGCCCAACACCCGTAACACTAGCTCAAAATACCCAAGTCTATAGCCCGACTGGTAATTTAATTAATCACACATTAATCAATTCATTAATGTTGTGTCACTCAACTAAAATACCAAGACTCATTCACTCGACCCGAAATATAAACTTTTATAATTTAATTCACCAAATTTCGTTATTAAGTTTACCACCCTTTGTTAAATTCAATATTCCACAATGCCCATCTCCCACGGCCCTAAGATTTATCCTCCATTTAATTTTTTTCCCTTAGAAATCCCAAACGAAACAGGGAAATTACAGAACTAAGCTGGCAAAAGTTTTCACCGTCGTTCAAATGAGGCCCTTGGTCGTTTAAACGATCGTCCAGGTTTAGCCTTATGCTTCTTCCCCACGATTTTCCTTTTAAGCTTTAAAGCTTCAACAAATTCCTCAACAAAATTGAACCCAAGGATTAATTAGAGTTCCTAACAGTTTCTAATCACAATCAACATTATTCATAATCAACGATTTTCACTTTAATCCCCTAATTTCCATATTTGATTTTTTTTTTAGTTTTCATTTAATCGTGTTCTAAATTGCGATTCTGTAATCCAAATTACTCAATATATGCTATTGGGTTTTACTACAATTCAAATTCCAACATCACAAAATCATATAATATCCTCAATTACACTTTTATTCTACACAAAGTGATAATTTTCCTAAAAACCCATGTTTACGGGATAACCCACCCCAAAAATAAATTTTCAATCATACCCACCATGATATGAATCGCAATACTGCAATTTAGATTGAAAGCAAGTTAGCCACTTGCCTAATTAGGTTCCTAGAGTGTGATTCATTTGAGGTAGATGACGAATTGATGAAGAACACACCTAATTCCTTTTGATTTGGCTTCTAAAAGCTCTCCCACTTTCTCCCTCTTTTCTCCTCTACAGATCTAGGGTTTTCTTTTTGAGTTATGTCTGCCATTAACTACCTAATTTAGGTTTAATAATGTTAATCCCCAAATTAGGCTAATGGGTCAAGCCCAAATGACCCAAACACCCCTGTGTGGGTCCGGTTATGTCTAAAAATGCCCCGAGGCCCAATTACTACCCTCGGGTACTTTTTCTCGACTATCTCAATCCATCCGAAATTAACCGTGATCTCGAAATCGCCATCTGAGTCACTCTACAATAAATTCCTATCTCAACCCCAAGCAGTCTATACCGACTCCCAATTGAGATAAAATATCGCTACGTTACTATCACTCGCTAGGACGTAAAGTTAATAACTTACTATTCACTTAGTAATTATATTCCTTAAATATCAATCATTATCTCTCCCGATTAATACTTTTAATTAACACGTCATAATTAATTCAATTAAATTACGTCACACATGTAATTTAAAGTACCCAAATTAATTAAATATAAATGCTTAAGAATACTGGGTGTTACATACTTCCCCCTTACAAAGGAATTTCACCCTCTAAATTAGGATGTACCTGTCGTGAATAACTCTGGATGCTGCTCTCACATATTCTCCTCCCATTCCCATGTGGACTCATCAGCATTATGGTACCCTCACTGGACTCGAACCAAGGGTACCACCTTAGACTGCAGCTTACACTCACTGTGATCAAGTATCGACACTGGTCTCTCCTCATAAGAGATAGTTGGCTTTAATTTGATATCTTCTAATGGAACGTGCCAAAAGGCCCTCTCACTCCTCCGGTATCTCTTCAGCGATGACATGTGGAACACTTCGTGAATCCACTGTAGATGCATGGGTAGGCCCAACCTATACGCAATTAATCCCACCCTTTCAATGATCAGAAAGGATCCCACATACCTCGACGCTAGCTTCCCTTTATTGTCAAACCTCATGACCCCCTTCAAAGGTAGGTACTCGCAACAATTCATGACCACTCATGCCAGACTTCTAAACTTTGACTTACAGTGACGTAACTCTCACTACGTTCCTAAACTGCACGAAACTGATGTAGATTAACTCAACCCTTGCCGACGGACCATAAATCATCTCGAGTTTGAGAATCTTATTATTACCCACTCTTAACCAAACGAAACGTGTGTGACAAAATTTCCATGTGAAGCCTCAGAAGGTGTCGCACAAATAATAAACTGCTACAAGGTATCACACCTAGCTTTACCAACGGTAATTCATACTCCCAATTACCCACGAATCTATAATATACATTTCTCGCATTTTCTAACATCTCATTTACCTCCCGTATACCCATCAACGTATGGGTGACATGTTTAGATCAAAATTTAACTCCGTCGCCATCGCCTCCCGACACTATCTATCAGAGGTGGAACGAAAAGGTTTCATCCTAAACCACAATAATATTAGTCGGCGCCTTGTTCCGATTCATTTCTCCTCTATAATGAAATGTTAGGCATATTGTCCGATATTATAAGACACTCCAATTAATAGCAATTTTTCCATTTCGATCAATTCATCCCACAAAACCGAAGAAACTCCTGACCTCTCTGCGTAACCATCTCATCAGTGGAACCATCAATCTATTACAAAAATCCTGGTTAGTAACCTCAGCCCAACACTTTCCCATCCACAAATGGTGCACTTCGAGTCAACTTCACTGTATCGTACTTAACACCAATGCCCATGCCAAATGTTTCACATCACGTGGAACATTTTACCCCCTTTTTCCGGATATATCAAACTCATTACCCGTGCGTGTGCTCCAAACTGTGCATTTATTGGGCACTTTTTCATCTAGTGGTAACCAACATATCATTTATGCGTAAAACACTCTAAGTATTTGACTAAGTGGGACTCTGCTCTACTTTACCAAGATTATGGGGTCCTCCCTTGTCAAGGAATATATTTTTACATGTGTTCCCCCACCATTTTTCAACTCTCCTCGGTTGTGATAATTCTCCTTGATATACACATAGTCGAATTGTCTTCTTTTCTCAATGAAGTTCAGTCCATCCTATCATTCCACCTATATTTTTAGTTTCCCCACCAACATATATTCAAAATGCTTGTAATCACCTCCCATTGTTTTGGACGATATTGGAAGTCTAACTAACCAGGGCGCCCATACACCCTATAACCCGTGCATATTTGTACAAACATCACAAACGTCACATGCGTAACATATTTATCTCAAGCTCGACCCTTAAATTCTCGGCGTGGCTATATCATACGGGTATTCACGATCACCCTGCAAATTCAAATTTAATTTCTTGATATTTCCCCACCCATCAACTTGTGCTGCAAAAGTTTTCTTAGTGCTTCCTATACAGCATTACCTGACTCCATTGGCCCTATACTTTTAATAGCTCTCAACTTAAAATGTTCCTCTAAACGTTAAATAATTCACCTTTAAACAGATGCCCCAGCATCCAATAACATTTTTCCATTACCGACGTTTATTAAAGTTTTTGCATATAACATCCCACAACAAAGCTCAAAAGAGCTTTCCCCAATGCACTATCCCCTAGCATTATTGGTCATCGATTTTCATAGACCCAAAGCATACAATAGGGACACCCAAAACCATGTCCCTATACTTATAAGTCTAATCATCGACTCTCGCGTCACTAAAGGAGTCATATAATACTGCGCTTGCACTATCACTAAGTCCTCAGCGCTAAGTTAATAATAAACTAAATCTCTCCACTCCACGGTAAACCTGACATGCCTTGAATCACACCAACAAAAGTCCCTACGCACAGGGATCCAATATAACTAGACAACTGTACTCTCTGAAGTCTACATCACAAAAATATTACCGTGAGCTCGACCCTCTTTCGGGTGAGACATTATAAAAATATACATCCTGCCCTGGAACAGTGAACGCGATAGTCTTGCTGCAACCGCTCTCCATTTCTTAACAATCCGTACCCAGGATAAAATCATACCTCGAATATCACCTCTCAAAATGAGCTAACCTCATAAAATATATCCTCTTAGTGTTCACGCGCGCTCCCCTGCAGATGGAACTAAAGAGATACCCGCTACTCAATGGTAAATATATACATACTATAGTAATATTAATGATACCTCTACTAAACCCGTTTCGCATGCGAATCTATTACTAACAAACTACTTGTGACTCGCTCGTGTCACACAAAACAAACCCTAATCACCCTGGGATAAAACTCATACTTTCAATTGTCAATAGAACTGGCGATCCAAATGGTTCATGTACATAACACCCTCGTCCCAACCAATCCAAAAACTTCTTATAATTGTTGCCCCTACTAGGCATCCCCTTCATGTCCCCTGATTCGCTGCGAATAAGATCCACACGTGTCTTCCTACTATTTACACATAAGATACCTCTCTGTGTCATTTCCCTTTCTCTCGTTCCACTGACCATATCGGAATTGTCATTCTCACGGATCTGATAGTCTTAACCCTGATTGCTACCCCCGTTGTCCATTTGGCTCCTCTGGCCCTATGGGACTCGTTGCCGACCTTGCCGGCCCTGACTGAATCCACAGTCACCTGATGGGAATTCCATTGATCTGTATCATTTGAATGGGTCCTCTACTGAGTATCCCCTCCCGTGGTGCCTCACTAGCACCATTAAATCCAGTCTTACCCTTCGATTAGCTTCTTTAACTCCCTTGGCTCCCTTCTCACGGAAGCGTTGATATCAAATTGTAAACGTAAGACATTGACGACAACAGTACTAGTCATTATAGCCAAGTTTCCCCATCCATGCTTGTATATTCTACCCATGAGTCCATTATTAACTTACAACCTTTTTTTATTATCCGTATCCACCTCGTTGGGTACGAAGTTCGCTAAATACGTCAACTTTGCTTCGTGACCTAACGTTGTACATCCTTTTTGAAATAAGTATTGAAACCTCATTTTCCTCCCTGTCTAAACAGCTGATGAGAGGATTTATGGTCAAACCGCACTCCAAATTTCTCGTTATTCATAGCATCTCTCCATGGTTGTGGTGACTGACTCCTACCACTACAACACCGCTCTTATGAGCCAAAATTTCGCTCGAACTTTAATCCTAGGTGCCACTGCACTCAACCCTAAACAATTACCTTTGAATTATATCCTTCCATTGACCCATCACACTCCCACTCTTCCCCGAATCCTTACGGATGGCTCTTAGGAAGAGTTCCTCCAACCCCCCCTTTTACCGACTACACTGAGTGAGTCTGAATTTGCACCACCACGTTCTACGATGGTGCTTAGGGAAACTACTGTGCCCAAGTGATTATCCCAACGTCATGTGCCTGAACAATAATCATGGTGACTTCTATCGCGGTCACCGTTCCTGAAAAATTCCACGGCTTCTGCTGAGCCTCTCCCCCTACAGTCCTTCTAACGGCCCTCACTGGTCGTCCAAAATTGTTTGGTGTACGAAGCCCAATCGAACTCATATATGAATCGCATTAACTATACTTAATAGCAGGAGAACGTAAGTCACATACATAAATAAATACAATAATTTTATAATAAGGCTCTATATAAAAGAATACTAGTTACGCTGAAACGTAAAAAGTTGCACAGATCCTATAGACACTAAAACCTGATGCTTTGATACCATCTATGACACCCTGCCTTTAAAAATGCCGGGTGGCCAACCCTTTATCAAAATAAAACGTTGATCTCATATGGCTCATTCTTAGCATCACTCTCGAAAGCATTTTTGGAGTTACTAACCACCTAGTAATTAATTAGTCTTGTAAGGACACAAATTTCCAATTGAGTCCTTTGTAGTTTTGGCTCAATTCCGGACAAAAATGTTTGAGTCATATGATAGAGTTATTGACCCTCCTTCAAGCCTATGACGTACTAAAGTTGAAGACGTAGCGGCCAAGTTTAAAGCTTCATCAAAATGCCGAGTTTATTGTGCCTCGTTTCTACGTCAACAACATGTGTTCCATTGCTCCTAAAGTACGAATGCATTTTGAATATATATATACGATCTTGGAACATTTTTCATTGGGTGAATTTTTATTGTAAGTTTATTTTAAACTGTTGTTGTATTTCAGAAAGCTTCATTAAAACTTTAAAATAAAGTTTCTGGGCTAAAAATAGAATTTTCAGCTTTCTGTTTTTTCATTCGATATTGTCGTTCGAACGAGTTTGTCGTTCGAACGAGAATGTCGTACGAACGAGGTTTGCAATGACCTGCCATTGGAACTTCGTTAGAAGTATCGTTCGAACGAGACTTCGTTCGAATGAAAATCTCGTTCGAACGAGATTTGGCGGGAACAGTTTTTAACAGTTTTCCCACTAGTTTTTCCCACTAACTCTTTGACAGACTTAATATGTGATGGAACCAACTTTTTGCAATTAACGTTTTCACATATTTCCATCTCCAAGAGAGAGTTTGAGAGCTTCAATTTACAAAGAAAAAGTTCATGTTTTGAGTGTCTAATTTTTCAAGAAAAAATCATTTAACACTTTTGTTTACACCCATATTGTTTATTCCAAGTTTCAATATATATACATCTTGCTTGGAGTGTTTGGCACCGATTTTCTCTACCGCATTGAAGAGATTGCTTAGGTTTCCTTCTAAATCCCTCAAAGAAGAAGAGTTTGTTTTGCTGCGGCATTCTCGCATGGTGAAAGGCACCATGTGTTGTTGACGGTGTACCTATGTCTCATTGGTGATTCCAAGATTCCGGTGGAGCTCCGGGGTTGTCGACTAGGCGGAGGTGTTTACAAGAAAATGCGTCAAGGCTTGAAAGGTGTCGAGTCTAGGAAGTAAGTCACCTGTCTTGTAATTATAAAACCATACTTAGTGGACTTAAAGCTAGGGTCGTCCGAGGTTTTTTCTCGTTGTGGGTTTTTCCTCGTACATCGCGGCGTAGTGATTCATTGTTTATTTTATCTTTTGCAAAAATCACCTATAACGCATGCTTAGGTAAAAAGATAAAATTGGTTTAAATCACTACATGCTTAATTTGGTGCTAAATAATTTTGGGTAATGTGTGGTTAATTCAAGTCATTTGGCCTAATTTGATTAAATGAAAAATAAGACTTAGGCAAATTTCTAGGACTTGAAGTGAATTAATTTGGTTGTTTTATTTTAATTTGTAAAAGAAATTAAAATTTATTTTTAATTGAACCATCTTCGCTTCCGCATCTATAAAAGGAAATTACTCTTTGTAGTAAGAATTTAAAAAATTGGGGTCCTACGCCTTTACAAGTCCGATGCCAAATTTTATCTTACATTAATTAACAACATGTGAAAATCAATAATAATTAAACCATCCACACATATTGATAACTGAATCCAACATCGACAAATAATATAAATAAAGAAGACTGAATCAACTATCAGTTCACAATAAAATCCAACAATAAACTAAAATAATGAACATGACACGGAAAGTCTAATCCGTAAAAATAATGAAATAGTCTGTAAGGCGATGTGCCCAAATGAACACTGAATAAAGTCCCTACACTAGGAATGAATGAATGAGGCACCCATAGCAAAGTCCTGCAACTTCCACACGAGTTGCAGCTACGCATCACTGGATAGAATCCTTAAGCTGGGCATCCCTCTGGCTGGACACCTAAAATATTTTGAAAAAGATTTTGACACGGGTCAAAGCCCAAGTAAAACCTTTTAAAAATATTTAGCAAGCAGTTAAATTGCAAATAATTAGATATGCATGCACACTTTTCATATTTAAGCTAGTGTCACACTCTCTTGAGGTAAAACTTACCCATCATCTAATATACACACCTAACACTTGCCTGCTAACCTCACTAGTTACACTACCCCACCTAACTAACCTTGTTACACCTCTTTCTATCGCACTACTCTAACCCAAGTATTTTTACTTTGATTATTAAGTTATCTACTCATTAACTTATTAATCGGTTCCACTATATTAAATTATATGACGTTCACACTAGTTATATAGGAAACCCCTTTTTAAATCATATAACTTTCACACCAGTTATATAAGAAATGCATTCACACTTATGTATTAATCCCGTATATAATTATTTACTCATTTTATAAACATAGTAGTATACTACAACATTCACACACATGTCACGTATAATAACCATCTATTCCCGAGTAACAACTCACCGGATGCTTTCTCTAAAATGATATCATATCCCATGTATGCTCATTCTAACTTGGTTACCTAAAGTCGGACTCACTCTCGAGCTTGAGTAAAAATAAAAAACGTAGTGGAGGCGGTCATAGTTCTCCGAGTGTGAGACCGAATCATACCCAAGATGTCTCATCCCGAAAAGAATCACACCATAAAATAGTGGACGCTATGACCTGGGGATTATACTCTCCTGCTTTCACGATCCAGGGGATTCACCTACATCGCGCAACCTCCTATGATAGCACTAGAGGGGTATGTATTCATGTAAATATCATTCACACCGATATCTATAAATCACACACACACACACACACACACACACACACACACACACACACACACACACACACACACATATACAATCACACTAACCTATACATATATTTAATAAAAGTCCCGCTAACCCCTGCCCAACACCCGTAACACTAGACCAAAATACCCAAGTCTATATCCCGACTTGTAATTTAATTAATCACACATTAAGTAATTCATTAACGTAGTGTCACTCAACTACAATACCCGGACTCATTCACTCGGCCCGAAATTTAACCCTTTAGAATTTAATTCACAAAATTCCGTTATTAAGTTTAACACCCTTTATTAAATTCAACATTCCATAGTGCCTATCTCCCAAGACCCTAAGATTTATCTTCCATTTATTTTTTTTCCTCCTTAGAAATCCCAAACAAAACAAGGCAATTACAAAACGATGCTGGCAAAAGTTTTCATCGTCGTTCAAACGAGGCCCTTGGTCGTTCGAACGACCGTACAGGTTCAGCCTTCTGCTTTTTCCCCACGATTTTCCTTTTTCGCTATTATTACAGTCTTAAGCTTTAAAGCTTCAATAAATTCCTGAAAAAAATTGTACCCAGGGATTAATATGGGTTCCTAAGAGTTTCAAATCACAATCAACATCATTCATAATCAATGATTTTCACTTTAATCCACTAATTTTCATATTTGATTTTTTTTCGAGTTTTCATTTAACCGTGTTCTAAATTTCGATTCTGTAATCCAAATTACTCAATATTTGTTATTGGGTTTTACTACAATTCAAATTCTAACATCACAGAATCATATAATATCCTTAATTACACGTTTATTCTACACAAAGTGATAATTTTCCTAAAAACCCACGTTTACGTGATAGCCCACCCCAAAACAAAATTTCAATCACACTCAGCATGATATGAATCGCAATACTACAATTTAGATTGAAAGCAAGTTAACCACTTGCCTTATTAGGTTCGTAGAGTGTGATTCCTTTGAGTTAGATGACGAATTGATGAAGAACACACCTGTTGATACCAAAATTAATATGCTGATGTGGACGAATCATACGAAGACACTTGACAATCTACATGGTACAATAAAAACGAGGAAGTTAATTTCCTCGACCAACTCATGTTCTCCCCGAGCAACGAGGATATACCGAGGAACTGCAACACTCCGAGGTACTCTAGCGCTCCGAGGAACTCCTGAGCAACGAGCAACTAAGGCGGTCCGAGATGCATCTCGGCCGTAGTATTAATTGCTAGAATGTCAAAAGTTCAACTATTCATTGAATGTTTATCATCTTGACGCACACGCTGCATTAAATGTATTACCCTTTCATATGTATATCATTTAATGTATCAACCCATTCATGTACAGCCTAAGGGCTATAAATACCTTGTATCACCCTCATTCAAAGGGACCGGAATTTCTTGACTAAGCTTGTAATCGAGAATTCCCAAACACTCAGCAATAACATAACAGTGGACGTAGGCCATTCTTATAAGGCTGAACCACTTTAAAAATCTTTGTTTCATTTTATTTATCTGTGGTTGAATAATTAGAGCGATCTAATTTTTTACATCAACAGATTGGCGCCGTCTGTGGGAAACGACTGTTACTATCGTTTTTCACCAAAAATCATTTATCATCAATGGCAGATAATCCAGAATCCAGTAATCGAAATGCTGGAAATACTAGAAATCCTCCAAATCCATCTGCACCTCCAGATCTGGCTGGAATTATGACGAATCTGGCTGAAGGACAAGCCGCCATGCAAGAAACAATGAGGCAACTCATTCAAACTCTTCACGGCGGTGCACCTACCCATTCAAGGCAAAGGAGTGATCATGGGCAATCGCGATCCAGGCGTACTGTGTCATATCGTAATGAAGAATCTAATGATTTCTCTTATCAACCTGGCCGAACTTCATCGATACGGGTTACGGATACAGATCAACATGTCACCCTCTCTCCGGAGAGAATTAGCGCCCTGGAAAGATTAAGCAGGGCATCTCCTTTCAGTCGGTTAGGACCAAGGAGAAATATGAGTCCACCTAGAGCCCCATCGAGAAGCTTTCGACCACCATCAAGTTTGAGAGAAGGATCAGCACAATCAAGACCAGCTACTCGTCGAGATAGATCTCAGGAAGCTACGTCAGAACAATCAATTGCTCGGATTAAGCAGCCCGAGGAAGGAAACGAAGCGTGGAAGGGTTCCATTCAGCGATTGGAGGATAGACTTGGAGAAATGGTTAAAGAAAGGAATCCCTTACAGAGAACTTTTGTTCAAGGGACACCTTTTGTGCAAGCCATTGTGAATTTTCCTACACCATCGAAATTTAAAGCACCTGTAGTGACCCCTAAATATGATGGAAAGACAGATCCTGTTCTTCATATAGAACAATACCAGGCTGCTGCCGACATATATGCTGTCCCCGACGAGATGAGGTGTAGAGCATTTTCGGGAACTCTTACTGGATCTGCACAGATATGGTACAACAATCTTCCTCGGGGTAAGATTTCGACTTTTATCCAGTTAGCCGAGTTGTTCATTGGTAATTTCTATTTTGGAGCAAAGCCGGTAAAGCGAGTAGCGCACTTGTTAAGTGTTAGACAAAAATCAGGTGAGAGTACTAGAGATTACATAACTCGTTTCAATAACGAGAAGTTGGAAGTCATAGATTACGAAGAAAAGACAGCGATCACTGCTTTGATGAGTGAATTGCTGCCTAACAAGTTATATTATACTTTGGCCAAAGATCCACCTAAAACTATGTCGGAGTTGATGGCAAAAGCGGCCAAAATCATGAATGCCGAGGAGGCTATGGCTGCGAAGAAGAATATGGATAAAGAAACCAAGGTGGAAGTTGACAAATCTAAGAAGAAAGAGCAAAAAGGTAATGGTGGTGACAAGCACTCCAAGAATAATAGGACGTCATGGGAAGTCCTGAAGAAATATGATAATTATACTCCATTGAAAATGGGTATTAATCATGTTTTAGAAGAAATCAAGAATAACGAAGAAATCAAGTGGCCAGATAAACTGAGGACCAATCCTGACCTGAGGAATAGGGCCAAATATTGCGAGTTCCATAAAGATCATGGCCATACGACCAAAAATTGCATAGCCCTCCAGAACGAGATTGAAATGCTCATCCGAAGAGGAAAGTTGTCAAAGTATGTAGATCGCAGAGGTGAAAGAAAGAATGATGATAGAACCAGAGATCGTTCCAGATCTCCTCGTCGGACGGAGGAGAAAAAGAAAAGAGATCATGAAGATGATCCAGATGAAGACCCCGATCTTCCAAAGAAGCCAAGACAGCCTGAACGAGAGGTATTTTCCATACGTTTTGGGTCATTTGATTGTAATGTTATTACAGGAGGAGATGCTGGAGGGGGAGACCTTACTGCAGAAAGAAAGGCCTATCTCGGAGAGGCTCAAGCCTGCTCATATATTCAACGAATAAATCTTGCCGAGGATGATCGTCCGAGGAAGGTAAATAAAGAGAAGCTAGTTATTGGTTTTTCAAAAAAAGATTTGGCCGGTGTTCTTTACCCTCACGACGATCCCCTGGTGATCAAAATGAGGATGAAAGATGTGGTGATTTCAAGGGTGTTGGTGGACAATGGTAGTTCGGCAGACATCATGTACTATTCATGTTTTGATAGCTTGAATTTGAAATTATCTCAATTGGAACCTTATCACAGACCCCTTCTGGGTTTCGCTGGCGAGAAAGTTTTTCCACTTGGGACGATCAAGTTGGACATATTCATTGGAACTTGGCCTGCTTGTCGAACAGAAAGAATACGCTTCTTTGTGATGGATAAGAATGTGCAGTCAGCCTACAACATCATCATGGGAAGAGTTGGTTTGAAGAAGTTCGAAGCAGTTCCATCTACAGTGCATCAATGCTTAAAATTCCCAACAAACTTCGGAGTAGGAGTTGTGAAAGGTGATCAAAAAATAGCTCGGGAATGCTATTATTCATCTGCCGAGTAAGAGGAGCCTGAAGAATCAAGGAAAAAGACTATTACCTACCAGGTGGAGGAAGGTACAGAAATTGAAACTCTTGATCCCCGGGATGAATCCCAACTTGTAAAAGGACAGGTAGTAGAATCTACAGAAAATATTATTCTGGACGAGGAGCACCCTGAACGAGTAACTCAGATAGGTTCGTCGTTGGATGCTTCAATAAAACAAGAGTTGATAATGTTCTTGAGAAACAGGAAGAAAACTTTCGCATGGAGTCATGAGGACATGCCAGGAATAGATCCAAACTTCTTATGTCATGAACTCAATGTGAATAAGGAGATCAAGCCTGTGAAGCAGAGAAGAAGGGTATTTAGCCCCGAGAAGAATCAAGCCATACAAGAGGAGGTTGAGAAGCTCCAGAAAGCCCAATTCATTGAAGATGTGAAATATCCAGACTGGCTGGCAAATGTGGTGATGGTAAAGAAGAAGAACAATAAATGGAGAATGTGTGTTGATTTCATTGATCTCAACAAGGCATGCCCAAAAGATCATTTTCCATTGCCCAGAATTGACCAACTAGTAGATGCTACCTTGGGACATGAGCTGCTCAGCTTCATGGATGCTTAATCTGGCTACAACCAGATCAAAATGAAACCTGAAGACAGGGAAAGTACTTCTTTTATTACCCCTAGGGGAACTTATTGCTATAATGTTATGCCTTTTGGTTTGAAAAATGCAGGAGCGACATACCAGCGGCTGATGAACAAGGTTTTCACCGAACAAATCAGTTGCAACATGGAAGTCTATGTCGATGATATGCTAACAAAAAGCAAGAAAGCTGCAGATCATCTAATTGACTTAGCTCAGACATTTGATCAATTGGATAAATACCAGATGAAACTCAACCCGACGAAGTGCACATTTGGAGGACGAGAAGGAATGTTTCTTGGATACATTGTCAACCAGTGAGGCATTGAAGCAAATCCAGATAAGATCAAAGCTCTTTTAGGGTTGCGATCTCCAACAACAAAGAAAGAAGTGCAGAGTCTTACAGGACGAGTTGCAGAGCTCAACAGATTTGTATCTCGAGCAACTGACAAATGCCTCCCATTCTTCAAAACACTTCGAAAAACTTTTGAGTGGACTGTTGAATGTGAGAAGGCCTTTCAAGACTTGAAAAAGTATTTGGGAGCACCTCCATTGTTGTCCAGGCCAATAACAGGAGAGAAGTTGTATTTATATCTGGCAGTATCAAAGAATGCAGTCAGTTCAGCATTGATTAGATTGGAGAATGGAGTCCAGAAGCCAATCTATTACACAAGTAAGGCTTTCCGAGGTGCAGAAATCAGGTACCCAAAGCTAGAAAAATTGGCATTGGCATTAATTGAAGCAAGTAGAAGAATGAGGCCATATTTCCAGGCCCATACCATCGTTGTTTATACCGACATGCCATTGAGACAAGCCCTTCATAAGCCAGAGAAGTCAGGGAGATTGATGTACTGGGCAATAGAGCTCGGTGAATATGATATTGTATATGAGCCCAGAGCATCATTGAAAGGGCAAGCTGTAGCAGATTTTATTGCAGAATTTACATATCCTGATACCCCCGAGGAACAAAAACTGCCCGCTGACCAACCTGTGGATGTTACAGGATCAACAGACATAAGTCCAGACCAACTCCGGTTGGTAAAAGGGCCTATGGATGTAGAAGGATCACCAACTTCAAATTCAAACCAGCCCCGGTTGGTTGAAGAACGAGAAGAGATGATCAAAAAGGAGCACCAAATATTTCACCGAGGAACCCTGTCAGATAAGGAATTTGAAGACGGGTTACCCCTATGGAGATTATATGTAGATGGTTCATCTTGCACAGCAGGTTGTGGCACAGGAATTGTTTTGAGCACCCCAGATGAGATTGACATGGAATATGCTTTACGATTCCAATTCAAAGCCTCTAATAATGAAGCTGAGTATGAGGCCATGATAGCGGGTTTAAACTTAGCAAAAGTTATGGAAGCACGACAAGTAATTGTATTCAGTGATTCTCAATTAATTGTAAATCAGAAGACAGGAACATATGCAGTTAAAGGAGATTTAATGGCAAAATATCATGCAAAGGTGATGGAGTTACTGACAGAATTTGATGCCATTCAATTGGTGAGAATACCGAGAATGGAGAATGTACAAGCAGACGCACTGGCCCGACTAGCATCAGCTACTCGTACTGAGCTGCGAAAAACGATACCAATTGAAGTATTGGAAAGTCGGAGCATAGATGAAAACTTGACGATGAATGTTATTACCCTTGATTTAGGACCATCTTGGATGGATCCCATCAGGATATATATTGAAGAAGGAGGATTACCAGAGGATAAGCTCGCTGCCAAAAAATTGAAGTATAAAGCTGCTCAGTATGTATTAACTAATGGTATTTTATATAGACGAGGAATTATGGCAGGTTTGAAGAGATGCGTACATCCCTCCGAGGTGAAGGAATTGATTGAAGAAATCCATGAAGGGTCTTGTGGAGCTCATGTAGCAGGTCGAACACTTTTACAAAGGGTAATGACTCAAGGATACTATTGGCCGACGATGAGGGCTGATTGTATAGCCTATGCTAAGAAATGTGACAAATGCCAACGTTTTTCCTCTATCCGACGAACTCCACAAGCATTGTTGACACCCATAACTTCCCCTTGGCCATTCGCCATGTGGGGAATTGATTTGGTGGGACCATTTCCGACCACCCGAGGAAGATTTAAGTACCTCGTCGTTGCAGTAGACTATTTTACTAAGTGGGTAGAAGCTGAACCCCTCATCGACATGACGTACGAGAAGGTATACCAGTTTGTTTGGAAGAATATCATCTGTCGATATGGTCTCCCTCATGCCTTCGTCACAGACCATGGAACCCAATTTGATAACGAAGAATTTGCTGCTTATTGTCATCAGTCGAACATTTTGAAGGTCCATTCAGCACCAGGCCATCCTCAAAGCAATGGACAGACTGAAGTGACGAATAGAACACTGCTGAATGGTTTGAAGAAAAGGCTAAGTGAAGCTAAAGCTAACTGGATTAACGAGCTACAATCAGTATTGTGGGCTTACCGAACAACTCCCCGAGCAGCGACTGGAGAATCACCATATATGCTGGCATTTGGAAGTGAGGCTGTAATAACTGCCGAGTTAGGTCTCCCAACGCACAGAGTGCTGAATTTCAATTCCCCAATCAGCGACTTGATGAGAAGACTGAATTTGGATATGCTCGAGGAAGTCAGAGAAGAGGCAGCCATTAGGAATGCTGCTTATCAACAACGAACAGCTCTTTTCTACAACAAAAGGGTGAGGAAATGCGATTTAAAAGAAGGAGATTATGTGCTAAAGAAGGTAATTCAGAAACACAATAAATTGGAGGCAAACTGGCATGGGCCTTACCGAGTTACAGAAGTTGTTCGACCAGGAACTTACCGAATAGCAACTTTAGAAGGAGAAGAATTCAAGAATGCTTGGAATGCTGAACACCTTCGTAAGTATTATCAATGATGTAAAATGTACAACGGGTTCATCAATATGAATAAAACGATGATGTTTTCACCATTTTCCTCTCCTTTGTTTGAAAATTTTTCGGGGAATACTAGTGTTATACACTACGCTGCTCGACAGCAAAAAGTGGACAGAAAGTTCAAAAGAACCAAAAAATATACTCCTTTGGTTAGGAGGCGTACACTAGCGTGACCAACTAAGGTTGGTAAGATAACTAGTGGACAGAAAGTTCGAAAGAACCAAAAAATATACTCCTTTGGTTAGGAGGCGTACACTAGCGTGACCAACTAAGGTTGGTAAGATAACTAGTGGACAGAAAGTTCGAAAGAACCAAAAAATATACTCCTTTGGTTAGGAGGCGTACACTAGCGTGACCAACTAAGGTTGGTAAGATAACTAGTGGACAGAAAGTTCGAAAGAACCACAAAATATACTCCTTTGGTTAGGAGGCGTACACTAGTGTGACCAACTAAGGTTGGTAAGATAACTAGTGGACAAGATAGTTCGAAGGAACCTGATAGTTCAATAATCAACTACGGTTGATGGAATAACAATATCATTTTGAAAATAGGCCAACAAGTTGGTCGGAAGGTAAAATCATTCCAGAAAATACAAAGAATTCCAAACTGAACCAAGTATAGTTGGTCGGTGAGAAACTATACTTAGTCGACGAGGATAAATTATCGACCATGGTTGGTCGGGCACATTTTATGAAAAAAATTTACCAAGTATGGTTGGTCGGGGATAAAAACCCATAAACTGTAGTTGGTCGACAAACACAATTTAACAACCTTGGTTGGTTGGAAACATTTTAAACATTTTATACTCATTACTTTATTATTAAGTGATTGAGCAACATTGATATTTGTAATTTTGATTACTAAGTTGGTTGATGAACAGCATCATACTATTATCTTTTTAACAGATACATATATGTAAAAATATAAAAATAAACACAAGATAATCACAATACAAATTTGCAAACGGAAAATGAAATTCTTTCATTAAGATAAAAATGTATTACAAGCTATACATATGTGCTAATCATTACATTGAAAAACCTATTCTATTGGTTTCTTTCCTTTAGCTTTTGAAACAGGTTCCTCGCCGGCAGGAGGATCTTCTAAGCAAAGAGGAGAATTGATGAAATTAATATCTCTGAGCATTCTGACGTTCATCACAGAAGGTGTATCCAAGAGATTCTCTGGACGAGATAATTCAGTCTGAGAATGAAGACTATAGTCGCCGAGATATTTTGAAATTAAACTCCGAGGAATGGAACGAGCTGGGATCCATTCCATGTCCAATTTGAAAGGTGGCACAGGCAAATCTAGTAACCCTGGAGCATGATAATCCCATAAAAAATGCCCTTGCTCCAATTTCAGTACACCCAGGGCGTTCAACCAACCTTGCTTATAACCTTCATTATTGGCATGTTCAATCCGAGCATCCAAATGAACAAGGGCTTCATTGTATCCTGCCATCCAAAATTCCCTGGGCTGTTTATGGAATTGGAAGGTTAATCTATCCAATTATTCGTGAAGGCTCCTGGCAAAAACATCTTTATCATTCAAGGCAGACTTCATTACAGTAAGTTGATCTTCCAAAGATAGATTTTTCTTGGACATTTCAGATAAAGCCCTATCCTTGGCGTTTAATTGGTATGCTTGAGTTTCCAAAGTAGATTGAGTGTGAGCCTCTTCAACATTACGGCTAAGAACTCTTGATCGACTCCGAGCAGCGACTGGAGAACTTTGCTCCTCGGCAACATTTTGAACAGCTCTTCCTCGCCCACGAGAAGCTCTTCCTCGTCCCCGAGCAGTCACAAGAATAACATATTTTCTTAAGTTGTCCAGTTCTTGCCTTAATTTGGCATTCTCAACCTCTAAGAACGAGAAACCTTCATCGGTAACTTGCACTAAAGAAGTGGAAGATGATGATGCAGATTCATACTGTGCCAACTTTTTCTGCAAATTATTGTTTTCCTGTTCCAGCAACTCAGCAATCTGTCTGCAAGCCTCGACTTCACCCTTTAAAGTTCTTTCCCTAACATCGTATCCAGCAAGGATCTTTTTATGGCCTGTTTCAGAAGAAAGTTGTTGATATCTATTTTCATATTCCTTGTGCAACAAAGCCATTGATTCATTGTGCTGAACTTGGAGATCTTCTAAAGAATAATGAAGTTCCTCAATCAAGTCGTAGTAGGCTACATTGTTGGCCACAGCTCGGTCGAGTAAATCTTTCAAGTACCGATAAGCCTCAATTGCCTGTTCTGAGGCATCATGGCCAAGGATGTCAGCAATTTCTGATGTACTAAGGTCTGTATGACCAGCCTTATAATATTCGTGACATTGCTGCATCAGCTTGGTATCATGTGCAGATATCAGTTCCATTCTAGCAACAAACTAAGGATGAGAAAAAGACAACAATCAACAAAAACAAATCATCAACAACAGAGATGAACAAAAATGTATTTTATTAGATCATCAAAAGATTACATTGTTTGATTACAAGTGATAATAAAAGATAGAAATAATACCGAACAACTTCACACCTTTTCCTTATCTCGAAGACTTTCTCGGGAGGCTGGGACAAGGAGCTTGGTTGCTCGGAGGTGATAGCAGCTTGAACAGCAGGAGTTGAAATTTTCTCAGAAAGAGGAGGCATGGAAGAAATGTCCTCGTTGGCAGCAGGAAGAGAGGCAGGGACTTGATCACCTATGGCCATAGAAGATTCATCAGAGGCAGGCTCATCTTCTTCTTCTTCCACAATTGGTGGAGGAAGACCAGGGATGTGCAACTGGAATAGCTCGGAATCATCCTTGATCTTCAATTCCTGTAGGGCAGCTACCCAACCATCTCGGAAGTATTTCAACTTCCCGTATTGAACTTGGGATGTCATCGCAGCAATCCCCTTGTCCCATCCTTTATCCCAGCCTGCGCTGAAGGATTTTTTAACTGCGAGCTTTCTTCTCAATTTCTCCGAGGAGAGCTTCGCATCCAATTCTTCTTTTTTGCCCTTGATATCTCGCAGGGCAGACAATTCTTCCTCTGCCTTCCTCAGTTTATCCTCAAGTTCTCCAAAATTCTTGAGCTTGTCGTCATATTTCTTATGCTCGACCTCTAAACTTTTCACTTTATTCTCCAAACTCTTGGAGATCTCAGCCATCTTCACCTTCTCGGCCTCAACTGTAGACAACTTTTTCTCCCAAACAGCCTTGTCCTCACTATACTATTGGCGAGATTCCTTCAAGGATTGGGTCAAACCCAGCAGAGCATCATCTACACCCGACGAGGAGCTTGAAGCTTTAATAGCTTCATCCTTCTTCACGATATTATTGAAACAGTTTACCAGCTGAAAGATGAGAAAAACAGTAAAGTCAGTGCAAAAATACAAGTATTCAGAGAAAGAAAGAAATTCAGAATGTGAGAAATTTACCGAAGCAAGGTGACGAGTAGCTAGGGATGTCAACATATCCCTAGAAATATTTTCATCAATTCCTTGGACCTCAGGTATGATCCAAGTTTTTACCAAGCTCATTGCAGAGCTCGGAGGAATGATGGTTGGAACACCAACACCACCAGCAGGTAAAGAGGAAGCATTTTCCGCCAGATTGACTGAGGATGATTTCCTCAATCTCCTCAAAGGGACTTCAACAGCTTCAACCAAGGAAGAACTCTTGGTCGGAGAAATAGTAATCACTTCCACAGGAGCAACCTTCTTGCTCGGAGCCAATGGGGGCTTCTCGGGTAGCTTTGGAAGGTGCAGCATCCACCTTCTTAGTCCCTTCTGGGACATCAGTTTTGCTTTTCTTGGCCCCAACAGCAGAAGTAATGTCATCAAATAGAGCAGGAGGAGCTCTTTTCTTGCCCATTCTCTGACTTAAAGGAAGATGAGAATCTGAAGAAGAATCCTCTGGAGTTGAAGCTGGCTCAACAGGGCGAGCAGTATAAGAGGTTGTATAACTCTTATACTGTAACAAATATGATGCAGACCTGATGTGCTCGTCTGCAACGTTCTTATGCAAACTCCAGATAAGTTTCAGATGCTTAATATTAACCTCTGATTCTTTTGGAGTTTTTCTTTTGCTATCAACTGCAAATAAATACATAATGAGATATCAATCATACATTTTGTCAAACATGATAAAATCATAATTTCATAAGTAAAAGAAATAAAATGAAAAATAAACCTATCCCATTGCCATATGGGGGGGCATCTGGGACCGTTGTATACTCTATCTCCAACTAAAGGGGCATATTGCCAATTTTTAATAACCAACCCATGTTCAAAATAATCTCTATTTGAGTCAGGGAGGTTAACTACAAGAGCCCTATTCAGAAACCTAGTTTTTAAGTAATAAATATTATCTAGAGTGGCCCATTTATAGCAATACATAATTTCAGGGATCCCTATACGAGTCCCATGAGTTAGATTTAATTTGTACACCCCATTAATTATTCTCCATGAATTGGGGGCTATTTTTGCAGGGACAAGATCAAAATACTAACAAAACTCAAGACACAATGGGTTTGGTGGAAAAGAAAATCCACATTCAGCAATGAATAGACTGGGGAACCAATGTCCCTCAGCCAATCGAAAATAATCTAAAGGCTCAGAAAGAACCTCCAGAGTTACCCAGGAAGGAATAGAAAAATCGGAACGAAATTTCTCAACAGACTCCACAATATAAACCATACTGAATAAAAGAGATACAGAAGAAAGGAAGAAGATCTTACAGGAAGAAAGGAGGTATGTTGACAACGAACGAAAACTAGGATGAACGCACAAGAGAGAAGGAGAAAATAGAAAGCTTGAATGCAGGGAATTGGAAAAAGAAGAAGACGGTATGGTTACCTAAGAAGTTTAAATACTTTGCCTTGGGAAGCGGCGAAGGAAATGATTACAAAAAAGAAACTATTGAACTTCCGACGGCTAAAAGGACAAAAAGGGCACTAAGATCTAAGCGCTCTTAAAAGTTTAAAAAAAAGGAGGATTCGTTGAATTTGGAAATAAATTCAAATACGATGCTCCTAAAACCCAGGAAGATCATTCAATATTGCCATAAACCGAGAAAAAATGTTCCATATTCCTCAAAGTTCAAAATATGAAACATTGGGGGCTTCTGTTGATACCAAAATTAATATGCTGATGTGGACGAATCATACGAAGACACTTGACAATCTACATGGTACAATAACAACGAGGAAGTTCATTTCCTCGACCAACTCATGTTCTCCCCGAGCAACGAGGATATACCGAGGAACTGCAACACTCCGAGGTACTCTAGCGCTCCGAGGAACTCCTGAGCAACGAGCAACTAAGGCGGTCCGAGCTGCATCTCGGCCGTAGTATTAATTGCTAGAATGTCAACAGTTCAACTATTCATTGAATGTTTATCATCTTGACGCACACCCTGCATTAAATGTATTACCCTTTCATATGTATATCATTTAATGTATCAACCCATTCATGTACAACCTAAGGGCTATAAATACCTTGTATCACCCTAATTCAAAGGGACCGGAATTTCTTGACTAAGCTTGTAATCGAGAATTCCCAAACACTCAGAAATAACGTAACAGTGGACGTAGGCCATTCTTATAAGGCTGAACCACTTTAAAAATCTTTGTTTCATTTTATTTATCTGTGGTTGAATAATTAGAGCGATCTAATTTTTTACATCAACAACACCCAATTCCTTTTGATTTGGTTTCCAAAAGCTCTCCCACTTTCTCCCTCTTTTCTCCTCTACAGATCTAGGGTTTTATTTTTGAGTTATGTCTGCCACTAACTCCCCAATTTAGGTTTAATAATGCTAATCCCAAAATTAGGCTAATGGACCAAGCCCAAATGCCCCGAACACCCCCGTATGGGTTCGATTATGTCTAAAAATGCCCCGAGGCCCAATTACTACCTCCAGGTACTCTATTCCGACTATCTCGATCCATTCGGAATCAACCGTGATCTTGAAATCGCCATCCGACTCACTCTACAATAAAGTCCTATCTCGACCCTAAACAGTCTATATCGACTCCCGATTGAGATAAAATATCGTCACGTCACTATCACTCGCTAGGACGTAAAATTAATAACTTACTATTCACTTAGTAATTATATTCCATAAATATTAGGATCAAATACCACAGAGTCCCTCGAATATTTTTTAATACACATTTAGTCCAACCCTTTTTATTTTGTTCCAAAAAGTCTCTCAAACACCCATTTAAGGAATATTCTTTTATTTTTTGAAGTTCGCGCTAGCGACATATTGAGGAATTTTTTGGAACAAATAAAAAGGTTTGGACTAAATGTGTATTAAAAATTCTTTTAGGGACAATTTGGTATATGTCCCTAAATATTAACCATTATTTCTCCCGATTAATATTTTAATTAACACGTAATAATTAATTCAATTAAATTACGGCACACGTGTAATTTAAAGTCCCCGAAATAATTAACTATAAATGCTAAAAAATACGGGATGTTACAGTGTTCCCGTTAATTTAATCGAAAGTATGACTAGTAATTTAAAACAATATTTCTTAATTAACGCACGAATTCGACTCGTTTTGTGTATCATTAACGCATCGTAGATGCATTGATTCGTTTTCCCCGTAATACTCATTGGAGCGAAAAAAACAAATTAATACAGATAAGACACATAATTAGTGAGCACAAAATGAGTCCGATTATCGAGTAGAATTACACAATTTAAATTGCTCCTCGTCGCAATTCATCTCACACCCACACTCGCACGCTATATCAATTTTTTTCTTCTTCACATTTAGGGTTTCAATGAGATGGGAAGATCAAGTACGGGAAAGCATAAATCAACAAAGTTTCTATTAGTATGCGTAGAAGGCCTTCTCGGAGTTGCCCTAATTGCAGATCTACTTTGGGCATCATCTTCTTACAAATCTGTTGCATCTAATTGGCCCATTATCCCAACAATCTGATACCTTAATTGCACCAAGCTTTCATAACAATTCAAACCAGGTACTCTCTCTCTCTCTCTCTCTCTCTCTCTCTCTCTATATATATATATATATATATATATATATATATATATATATATATATATATATAGAGAGAGAGAGAGAGAGAGAGAGAGAGAGAGGCAGGCTCCTGTGCACACTAAGTTTGCACATTACCTTTTAAAAGTGTGCAAACTTAGTGCTGGTGCACACCAATTTTTTTATGTGATATTTTAACATTTCAAGGAACCCATATAAAAAAAATCAGCTCAAAAAAACTTTTTTTGCTATTTTTAAAAAATCGGTCAAACTTTCGCAGTTTTTAAAGGGCTTAAAAACTGCGAAAGTTTGACCGATTTTTTAAAAATAGCAAAAAAAGTTTTTTTGAGCTGATTTTTTTTATATGGGTTCCTTGAAATGTTTAAATATCACACAAAAAAAATCAACTCAAAAATATTTTTTTTACTATATATAAAAGGTAATGTGCAAACTTAGTGTGCACAGGAGCCTGCCTCTCTCTCTCTCTCTCTATATATATATATATATATATATATATATATATAAATGAATGTATTTACTACATAGTTTAAATTAGATTGGATTTGATTGCTGAATTGTGCATTTTGTTTTGTTTAAGATAACAGGTAGCTGCTATGCCTAAATTGAGTTGCTATGAGACACTGGCTGATTTTATTTTAGTCCAAGTTATTGTCTAGTAGTTATTGACTGTGCAAAACATACTAAATAACATAGACGATATAAAATTAAAGAAAAAATGGAGGACTTGTCTAGAGTGTTGTTTATGTTTTTGCGTGTGTTGTGAGGCGCAATAGTCTATAGGATGGTAAAATGAACCAAGCTACTCGAGTTTCGAGACAGAGTCATAAAATGCACGATCCAAGCTTGAACAAAATTTTAAGCTCAACTCGACTCAGATTCGACTCGATCACCAATATCCATACTAAACTAGTGTAAATAACCAAATTACTTGAGCTCGGTTTGTATTCATTTGCTTAGAAGCTCGTTCGATCTCAAATTGTAAGATAAATGAACCAAGCTTGAACATACATTTACGTTCGTTTATATTTACAAATCAAGCTTGAGCAACCTTAAGCTCGGCTCGCTCACCTCATTTGACATATATTTTTTACTAGGACACGTTCATGATGTTATATAACAATGTCATAATATTACATAGGGACAACACACATTATGTTTTGAATTCCACGCTAACTCGGGATTTTGACTCATCTTGTGCGAATGATGTCTGCAATGGTTCGTGTCTAGGCTAAATTGACTGGCTGATAATAGTTTAGGGGACAAAATTTTAGGGTATTACTTCATAAAGTGGCACATTAATTGGCTAGTAAACGAATCCAAAACACATGAATGCCCTAATGCAAAATATAGTAAACAACATAGACGATAAAAAATAGGTTTTTTAATGCCATAGTTAGACATAACACCTCGCTTATAAAAAAATTATACTTAATTCTCCGTATGGGAATCATCCCGCTTGAACCTTATGCATTGACATGTATCTAATGCGTATGTGGAGAGGGGGGGGGGGGGGTAAGTATAATTATTAAACTTATAAGGGAGTGTTTTCGAAATACATTATATTGGGGGTAAAGTGAAAAAAAATTGAAAAATTAAAGAAAAAGATGAACTACAACTACCTAATAAATTTATGTTTACCTTTTTAACTCAAAGATTCACAAATTTAAAACTAAAGCAACACACTAAAAAACGGAAAAGAAATGAAAATATATAGATTTACCCTTTATAGATTGGGCTTGTATCATACTCTACTACTACTACTAGAATAGTAGAATGAAGCAAACTGATAAATATGAAAATAATAGAAAATATTTATGAAGTATAGGAACAATCATAAAGATGAAAACACCCCTAGAGGTGCAAAAGACAATTGTCCCTTAAAGCACTTGTCACTTCACCTTGTAATGTACAAAAGAGATCGTACATACCCTCAAAAGGGTGGTGCATTTTCACCAGGTGTGGGATTTGAATTGCACGACCTACCAATGCCTCACGTATCTCTTCCTTGGGTGGGTCGGTTTCATACTCCATAATTTTCACTGCTAACACCGGTCTCCATTTCTTCCTTGGACAATTAAAGGTGGGACAATTGAAGCATTTGATACTGCCCCCCTGAACGCTATCAAGTGACTTAAAGTGATTGTACTGGGCAAGGAGGGAACAAAGATACTCCTCCAATCATTAGGCATGCTCGATGGCCTTTACCATTGTTAGAATGTTTCGAGTAACAAATCGTGGAGAAGATGGGGCTGGATTCCATGGATGTTGCTCCGTATAGTCAACATTTTGTAACGAACCCTTCTGTAGAGTATGAAGTCGGGTAAAGAAGCCCCGACAATATGACGAGGGTAGAAATACTTCCGATAACAACTTCCTCATAACTGGACAAGATTGGACTGGCTCCCGTCCCTCGGCCTCTCTCCTCCTTGTGATTTTATTTCACCACACCTTCACGTATCCTCGGTACTTAGCCGCTACCAACTGAGCGCACTTAACCCCTCAAAGGTTTTTGTACTCGTAAACCTTCTCAATTGAATTCCACTAGTCAACAAAAATATGTGTTCATCTAACCGTTGAACATCGACACCTCCACCAGTATATCTGCATGTAGGTCGTTGACCAGTAGTCTCAAGTCTTGGCCTAGGTGATCGGGTGCCTACTCCTATGGATTCACGACCCAAATGACATGACCTCTGACCCCCTCAGTGCTGTCTCGGAGCCTTTATAGTCGACCTCTAGGCCCCGTTCACCATCAATGAGGCACTCATCCATTTTATGCCTCTCATGTAACATAAGTAAATGCAACGATTAATTTGGAAAGGACACGTTGTTTACTTAAGTCCTAAATGAAGATCGCTTGGTCCTTCACTTTTCACTTTCGAGCATATAATGTCGTCGTCCGTTCATAGTACCGTGGGTCCAAGGGGTTCGAGGGGAACCCTAGGGAGCTTTATGGGGGTCTTCCCCTCTACTAAAAACACGTTGAGATCACAAACAAGTTGCGACTGCCTTGGGAGGTGGTTTTGAGTCTCACAGTCCCCTTGCTGGGGTGCGACGTAGTGGGAAGGTGTGAAACAGTAGTGGGAAGCCCAAAGGGCTTCAGTTCGAATGGGAGGGACTATTGTGGGTTGTGCAACAGCTCAAAAGGGCTTTGGCTTTGTACGTAAAGGGTCGGTAATGTCCCAATGTGGTTCTTGTTCTAGTAGCGATCTTCAACGGGGACTGGCACTGGCAGGATCGGAGCGTAGTTGGGTGCGGTGGTGGTCGAGGGGCAAGGAGAAACCTAGATCGGGGCAAGGATTGGTTAGTGATGGAGGCAGGGCATGCGCGTAGGACTGTGAGAGGATGCACGAGGTCATAGATCTCACCACGGTTATGCGACGGTCCATTATAACTTGTTTAAAGTCTTGAGTGCCATATCGTAGTAGTTATGATTTTAATAAAATTATGATGCAAGACAAATGGCACACGAGCAAATACAAGATGAAAAAAACTTCCTCTCTCTGTATGATATTCCCAAATGGGGTGCATTAATACATAACTATTTTAACATAGGGAAGTGGTCATCTATGACAACGCCAAGGAAAAGACAAGCACGCAAGTGGAAATAAACAGAATTAGCCTTTTATAGATTAAGGCTTTTGCATCGTACACTACTACCAAAGCAAACTCATGAATATGGAAAATAATCGAAAATTCTAATAAAGGATAGGAATAATCCTAAGGCGGAATATCCCTAGAGGGGTAAAAGACCCCCCCTCTTTCCCACAACCCCCAAGCACTCATCATATCACATTTGTTTTGAAAAATTTCAATGAGTTTGGTTTGGAAGGGGCTTTCGGCTTTCGTGGTATGATTTTGTGGTGATTGTTTGTCTTCTGTTGGGAAAGTGGGAGAGAAGGGAGTGCCTTATAAGATATATTGTGATGGCTCTATTTGGAATTTGTGGATGGAACCGACTTTAGGGCCCGTTTGGTTCTGTATTCAGAAAACTCGATTTAAACACTGTTTTTAAATACGGTTTTTTGTGTTTATAATTATTGGTGCGCGTTTGATAATCTTGTTTTTAAATACATTTTTTTGAAACATTGACAAAATTGGCAAACATGTATATTTATATTATACATATATGTGTGTGTGTGTGTGTGTATATATATATATATATATATATATAAACACATACATAAAACTTCATACATACATGCATACATCATAAATTATATACATGTACATTTAATATCATGTATTTTTATGCATATTTAATGAGGTATGTTGGGGAGTTTAACTATATATATCTATAAACATATATACATAACACAAATGTTAATGTACATACATACATATATGTACATTCATATATATATATATATATATATATATATATATATATATATATATATATATATGTCTATATAATGATATTGCATGTATAATTCACAATTAAATTATATGCATACATGAATTGATTATATTTTTTAATACATATGTACTATATGTATACCATACATTAATAATACATGTATAAAACTATATATAAGCATTATGTATCTATTGATAATATTATTTAATGTATGGATCTTAGTATATTATATAATTTAATAATATAAATATACGTAATTTTATGTACATGTACATATATTTTTTGTTTATAAGAATTACACACATTGATGCATTATGTATTTATATTATATATTAAGGTATAAATGCATTAAAATATTAAGAATGAATTATTCTGAGTTGAAAAATGAAAAATAGAAGTTATAAAACACTCTTTTGTTGTTTTCTCAAAACTTGATCATGACAAAAAAATATTATAATTCAGTGTTTAAAAACAGGTTGCCAAACATAAATTTTTATCAGAATTGTATTTAAATACAGAAAAAAAAAATTATAATTACAAACCAAACAGCCCCTTAGTATTTTTTTTAGATAAAGGAGTGGAGGAGTAGTGGGAGACGATTAAGCGTACAGCCTCACTTGGGAATATTGGTGTTTCTCTCCTTGTTAATATTGGAGGAAGGTGATTGAAGCATATAATTGAGCCCTTACAACTGACGGAAACAATTTATGATGCTTTCAGATTGCTGAGGTCAATTTGACTAAAACAAGAATGTTTGATGGAATGCTGGGAAAATTGTTATCCAGCTTGCCTTTTCCCTTATAAGTGTTCAATATTCATTTGCTTTAAAATATCTATGTATCTGATCAAAATATAAAAGAAGAAACCCATACATTATTTTGAAAAAAATATCCTCTATCGATCGACTAGGTTTGAGAGTATTGGGCATCCCTTGAAATGTTAAACTACTATGAATATAGTAAATTTGATTTCTTCTAGGTATATAGTCTGAAAAATCAGAGTTGTGTCCCTTCCAAATTGTATGAAGTGGGGGCTAGAAGATGACTACCGAATAACATTGAAAAGATATATGTTTAGATGATGCTGAATCCCTACCGTAGTATGATGCTGAACCCTAACTTCAGTATCCTGTTGTCCGCCTACCATTTGGCCAACGGGAGCCAATTTTGCAACGAAGTGAACTCCTTACTCATCTAGAGAATAACTGAATACGTTGTGCCTACAAATACATAGCTAGTATGCATATGCTATACTGTGACCAAGTATAAAGTTTTTGCCCCAAGTAGTAATTCTTTCCCGGTTGGCAATAATCCAACAACGTCATGAAACAGTCGTAGTTGAATGACTGATGATTTTGCAACCAGGTCAGTGGATGACACTTTATAGTCTTAGCATGCTTGGAGTGTCTTGAAGGTCTTATTAATATCGCCTGAAGTTCATGTATTGAATTATTCGCTATCTTTATTTCTTTTAACTCAGTGTATATGGGTTTCAACCCAACTAATTCGCAAGGTCACAACCCACCAATCTGAGCGGTTGGTACACAACTAAGGGAGGTGGCCCACAGGGGTTCTGAACTCGTCATAGTAGGCTCATGCCTTCATTGCCTTTTGAAATATTAAAACCACAGTCACCTAATGAACTCAAATGGGTATATATTTCATGAGCTGGAGCTGGTCCCCATAGGATAGACGCTCGCTTGCCCAAAACTGAACCCTTTCTATGAAAATATAAAAATAGTTAATACAATTACACCTTAGAAATGCAACCCTTCTTAGAAATGGTAAAATGTCTTTCTTAAGGCTTGAATCTACACATGAAAAGAACAATATGATCTTGACTGGATTAGGAGTAAGACCCAGCAGTACTTAAAGAACGTAGAATAGTCATCCCTGGCCTTTCTGCAACATGGAAAATACTAGGGAACAATATTGAAGCTTGCACCAAAGTAATCATTACCTCAAGCAATTTGATGGATCAATGATGAATTTGCATTCCACAAAATTCCATAGGTTTGATTTTGAGTCCGAAATGCTCGGTTCTAGAGTTCGTATGATTATTATGCATCTGGACCAACTTGAAATGAAGGGGATCAATAACAGAAGGCTGCGCCACTGAGTATATTGAACACTAATTTTGAGATACCCTCATACAGAGTATTACGATATGAAAGAGAGGGCTGTGATCATTCATGCCAAAAAGGAGTAGGTGACTTTTGGAACCAAGGCAAGAGGAATAGAACTAACTTCCGTAAGTAGAAAGACGATAGCAGTAAAAAAAGTTTAATTGCTGTGAATCTCTTACTATGACCAGCACTGCATTTTTGGAAAGATGTGTGTCATACAATCTGGCACTCGGCCTACCTTCGACAGAAAATGATTTCCATCCTTTGCATATTATGTTCTCGTTGCTTCATATAACATCCAGATAAGAACTCAAGCCTTTCTGATCAAGCCCAAATGGTCTCGTGGACTCCGACATATGGCAGAGCCTTCCAAGACTAGGAAATTGATATGATCATAGCTTTTTTGGGGTGCTTCACTTAGTTGATTGGAGAGGTTTGAGTGAATCCAGTTTTTTGGCTCGAAGACAAAGCTCAGAAGAATTTTTTGTGAGGTCTTTTTACCATCTTCGATCAATGGGTTCAGGAGTTGCCTTTCCCTAGAAACTTGTATGGATAAACACTACTCTGCATAGAATCTTGTTCTTCAAGTGGGAGGTGGGTTGGGGCGCTATCCTAACAGACGACAATCTACCCATTCGTAAAAGGATAGCTGTTGCTTTATGTCCAAGAAATTAGATGAACGCATTGATCATCTCTTCTTGCACTGTGCAGAGTCGTGCAGATTATGCAAATGTCTTTTTTAGGGCATATTGGTGTTTCAAGAGTGACGTTCTGGAATGTATTCTTGGCCAGGTTGTGGTGTCTGATTTCTGCGTCTTTTTTTGAGTTTAGATAGAGAGGAATAGGAGGGCCTTCCAAGGATTGGAATTTAGGCCTAATATTATAGTTGGCAGCTTTTTTCCACTTTTTTGGTCGAAAAGAGCATCTCCCATCTTGGAGGAGCCCGCTCCCCCTTTTTCCCGGCTATGTTGTACTTGGTTGGATCCCTCCCGAGTATATTTAGTTGTTTTAGTCAATGTTGTCAATATCGCCTGATACACGATACGCATCGGACGTATCGTATCGGGGGTAAAACGTGTTGTATCGGTGAATGTATTGTTTTTTGCAAGTATCAGCGATAAATAAGTGTCACCCGATGCATACGTATCGGACGTATCGTAACGTATCACCGATACATACTTTTTTGTTTTTCAGCTAAACAACGCCGTTTTGCTTTTTAAACCCTCCCAAAAATAAAATAAGCAGAGGGAGTTCGTAAAAGGGATTTGGGGTTTGGTTTAGCAAAGTTATGAGTATTTCAAAAAAAAGGAGAAGAGCTTACAAACCAGTACAACTTTGCTAGGGTTTCCAATTACGAACCAAATCATATACTCCTCTCTATTTCTTTTTCGATTTAGGTGAGGGTTGATTTTCCATTGATCGCAACCTCCTCTTTTTTTTCATTTACTATTTTCTTCCTTTGTTTCTTACTCCCAACAAATTTATTTATTCATGTGTGGCTTAGTGTCTGGTGCAAAGTCACTATATTATTATAATATAGTATATAATAAGTATAATTAGTCTTAGTGGATATGATTATTGTATGAGTTATATTAAATATTGTATTTCGTAATACATAGACCATAGTGACTACCGAGTATATTATTATATTTCAATTAATGGGTTAAATTACTTACTCCTTGTTTTTATAAAGTTAATACAAAATGCTAAGACAAAAAGATCTGGTATATGATCATTGCACGCAAGTTGGTGAAGGGGAAACTAAAAGGCTGAGATTGCTAAATAATTATTGTGGTGGTTGTCATTGGAGAAGAACAATGAGAAAATTCTAGCTTTTGGAATTATGTTATGATATATGATATCATGAACATTTGATTATATTTTGGATTGGTTGATGCTTTAGACATTATTTAATACTTAATATTGAATATAGTTTGTGTTGATTTGTATTCTATATTATTTTTAGATACCACACACGTATTTTAATGTATATAAAAGTATTTATATAATTATTGAAAATCAAAATGTATCTTACGATACACGATCCGATACAAATTTTTTGAGAAAACGATACGGCTCTGACACGTATTTTGACAACCTTGTTTTTAGTTTGTAAAGTTATTTTAGGAAAAATATTCTAAAACCTAAAATATCTCCTAAAGTTAGCAACGACGATATATCAAAATATCTCCCCCGTTACTCATGAATTCAACCAGCTCATAGAGTGCCCCCGTTTTCGCGTCATTTGGTCTCATAGTGCTGTCTTGGTATATTTATTCAACTTTTTTGTATTAAGAATATATTTATTAAATATAAAATTAATCCCCAATCTTCATTATGACAGGGACTTGACGATAAAAATGAAAAGGATAGTAGTGTACATGGTAGATTTTTATCAAAAACTTTTGCGGATTTGCCGGGCCCAGAATTAAAATGGGAGAAGATGGAAGCAGCACCGGTGCCACGTCTTGATGGAGCAGCGATATAGATCAAGAATCTTCTCTTTGTGTTTGCTAGATACGGAACGATTGATATATTGAGAACCTTGACCAGACTCGGGATACTTGTGTTCTGAACAGATGAATTCAAGACCTGCCATCTTTGTTAGATGCTTCTGATTATGGTTTGTCTCTAGTTATAAGTTATCTTAATATTTATGTCTTGCAGTTTTTTGTGCAAAATTTGAATGTTTATATAAAATTGATGTTCAGTTGATCATTATCAAGTAAGCATAGGAAGAACTGCCACCATTATACTCATATACATGCTTATGATAATACTATGTCCACAAAGGTGACTGAATAAATCGTAGCAATACGTGAAGATTTGATGAGGCTGTACAACTCTTATATGTTAAGAAAATTTGATTACATGCCCATTCCTGCTACGTAAACTTATCTAATTCGTATTATATGAGGTTGGGCCACACAAGTTTTGCCCAAATTTGGAATTTACTCCGTGACGTGTTGGGTATTCGCCAATCCAGCAGTAGAGCCAAATAAAATGGCTTTGACAGAACCATATAATTCGAACTGTTAAAATAACTCATCAAAATCTTAGATGCATGCATGATATCTAATTTAGCCCCATATTGCTTGCCTTTACCTGATGCAATCCTTTGTATTTGGTGGGTGTTAAAGGCACAGAATAATTACTCATCAACACCATAGTATGCTTTAAAATGATACATTGTGCGTAAATAAGAGTACAAGTGGCACTGGGGAGTAATTTTGGTAGTACCCTTAGCACCCGCCTTTCATTTTGAGACTGGCAGTTGCACTTCACCTGCCACTAGGGTGTGCAACACAACCGGAAAAACCGATAAACTGAACCAAATCGAGTGTATTGGGTTGGGTTGGTTTTTCCCTGCGACGGTTTGGTTCCGGTTCCAAAAATTACAGAATTTCCACCACCAACACGAACCATAAATTGATCCGATTAAAAATCAAACGAAGAACCTAAGCCAAACTAAAACCGTTATGCTCCTAACATGTTTTTTTCCGCTTTATATATATATGAAAAATGTTGTTTTCTCTTTAATTTAAAGGTTTTAAATTAATCTTGACTTCTGGGATTTTGATTAAATCTACAATGTTTGCTTAGAGAGTCCTTTTTAAGGATTTTTATTGTTTCAATTATGTATTGTAATACATTTTTGGAACCGAGAACCGAGATCTGAACCAACCCAAGAACCGTTGGTTCGGTTATAGAAATAATCAGTTCGGTTCCGGTTCCAAAAAAGTTGGACCTATTAACCCCGGTTCCGGGTTAGTAGTGGAACTGAACCAACCAGAACCATGCACCCCTCTTAGAACATACTATATCCTTACATGGGTCAAGAAATGTATACATATTTGCATCATTTTAGCTTCAGCCTAGGTACATATACGAGAATGAATATATGTGCCTCAATGTTTTGTGTTTGTTATGGTAACTTTTGTAGGTGCATTCTCATGTTGATATCTATAATTTTACGGATAATACATGGGGAGGAAGATTTGATATTCCAAAAGAAATGGCGCATTCACATTTAGGAATGGCAACAGATGGAAGATATATTTACGTAGTCACTGGACAATATGGTCCGCAGTGTAGAGGGCCTACAGCACATACATTTGTGTTGGATACTGAGACAAAGCAATGGCGGGACATGCCCCCATTACCTGTCCCTAGGTATGTGCCATATTCAAAATAAGCATGAGTTTATCATATATTAGTACCCACCTGTGGTGTTTATTTGTTTTGATGATCTTGCTATGAATGGTTATTTGAATTTGCTTTTTGCCTCGTCTTTATTTGTATCTGTTTAAGTTACTTCATGCAGTATGCATGAATTTGTATCATTTATTGCCGGTTTGACATTTTTATATGAGCATACTGTTAAATTTAAGTTCCCTATACCTATTTTAACAAATGAATATTTCCCATGTCAATAAGAATTCTAGCTAGATGCATTTTCGGATTTGTCTCATTGACCTCGTGAATGGAGTTACTGAGGTTTTGTTTTTGTTTTTACTCAAGTCGTGGTGAAAGAAGTGACATGATAATTTGTCTTGATTTTCTGCAGTATGTATATCTGATGTTTTTTTTTCCTTTCTATTATAAACATACAGTGTTTTGTTCCTTCAATTGTATTTTTACTCTAAAAAGTTGTGAATTACAAGAATTTGTATCTGGCATTGCTTGCTGCAATGAGGTTGTTACTTTCTTGTGCCTTGATATAGGTTTATGTTTAGCATGAGTTTCTTTTCTTTTTTCTTTTTTTTTGGGTGGGTTAAATGAAACTACATAGATATTAATGATACTTTTCGATGTTTTTCCTTGTATTTATACATAAAGATTGTCTCTTGGTGATATGCATGTTAATATTCGATAAAACTGTACAGTTAATATGATAAACCTGGTGAAAGAATGTTGCTGCATTGCCATATTGCACAATTTCTTAAGGCTTGGACCTTACGTAGTTCACAAAATTTTCTACAATTATGTAGTTGTTTGAACAACTTAAAACATGAGCTTTCTTCATAAAGAAAAGAAAAAGAAAGAGAAGGGTGGGTTGAGTGGGGTGGAGTGGGGGAGGGGAATGTATGATATTAGAGATGTCAGAAAATGTTCAATTTCAATTTCACAATTTAGTATCTGACCAACACAAGGAAGCCAAAATAGTGTCTTCTGCCTTGCCTGATAAAATATTTGCTTGGAAACTTCACATATCATTTTATTGTTGAAGGTAATTTCTACTTTTGACAAATCACTAGTAGAGTTAGCAAATGGGATCATGCTGTACATATTTTGTTTGTAGACGTTCTATTTTGGACAGGTTAATGAACTAGCGAACTCAGTTGCATGAGCATAATAATCTCAGGATATTGGAGAAGCACACCATGCTAATGCCTGTTGTTAGATTTGTCTCTAGGGGTGTATACTGGCTCTAATTGAGTACACGTAGAGCTTCAAAGGACATCCGACTGAATTTCACTGTAATTACTTTTTCCCCATTTCTACTTGCGTGAAATTTCCTGATTGTTGTAATTTCAGATATGCACCAGCAACTCAACGCTGGAGAGGTAGACTCCACGTGATGGGTGGCTGCAAAGAAAATCGACATACACCAGCGTTAGAGCAATTGGAGTCTTGCAGTCAAGGATGGCAAAGCTTTAGAACAGGAATGGCGGACTGAAATACCCATACCCCGCGGTGGCCCTCATAGGTATACTAGCTGTTCTTTAAACTAAATATAAGTGTGAACTAACTAGGAACTCTATCCTTCTGAAAGTTTAAATATGATAACTAGATAAGGATTATTCTGAGTTTTGACAATCATATATATATATATATGGGTTTCGTTTTTAGACTCTCATATCTGCATGGACCAGGACAAACACCTGGTTGACGGAAGGGTGTGTTATTATTTTGTATTTGTCTTATTTTTTTTAGTGGAGGGTGTTATTGGATTGTGCTAACTTTAGCATAGAATAAAGAGGGCCTTGGCTTCTTTTGCTCATTAATGCATTATAAATGATTTTTAGACTTGAGGATAGATATTAAACTTTGATTCTTCTGTAATTTGTAAATGTTCTTGTAAGTGTACTGCTTCCCACTAATGTACACCAAAAGTAGTGTTAGAGCCGCATTCGTTCTTGAGTTGAATTCATCATTTGGATGTGAGATCGTTTGATTGGTACATTGGATGGAATAGCTCGAGGGTGGATTATGAGGAGACGATGCCAAAACCTCGAGAGCAAGTGCTATTAGTTGTACCGTAACAGATTCAGAGGACGTCGCAACTAGTGATGCTGCTGGCCCTCAACCCCAGTCCCTCGACCTTGCGGAAACCACAAACCCGAACCTCCTCTTTCCACCCTGCTAGGCACCACACATTCGGCTTCATGCCATAAAACCCTTGGACCCTCCCCCAAGTGCCGTACCACAACCTTCGACCCAAACGCTCTTACACGAACACATTCTACTTGCAATTCATCCAACCCCCCTCTCCAGCACCCCTAGTTCTAGCCTCTAAATTGTGTCGATGAGTCACCCTTGCCCAGTGGTGGGTGCGCCGTATACTGCAACATGAGGCGGCAGTATACCTTTCACTGGTAGTATAAGCCCGAGAAAGAGAATCATTTTGTTGATGCGTTAAAAAATGCATACAATAGTGGTGGTGGTGCAAGGAGTGTTGTCAATATTATGGGCTATCATGCTAGTATTTGCTCGAGGATGACTTTCTTTCGTAGGACTATGCCCTTTGTACTCTTGTTTCCTCTCTTTGTGAGAAGATTATATCAAAGATCCGTAGAGCAAAGCATTTTGGTGTGGGCGTTAACTACATTGCATGAGCATCAATTTTGGTCGTCTATGAGGAGGGAGACTAACACTTGTATCATGCGTTGCTAAGTGTGTCAGCAACTAAGGGGTAGCTTATCAACGTGAGGTTGTATACTCTTCGTATTCTAGAGAAACCATGGATAGTGTTTCCATGGATTTCATTGTGGGGTTACCTGGAATGCCTAGGGGTCATGACTTCATCTTGTAGTGGTGGATAGGCTCTCAAATAAGGCTTATTTCTTTATGTGTTGCATGATTTTTGATGTGTCTCATATGTTCACGTATTTTAAGGAGGTTTGGTCAATGGGTTCCACACCATGACCATTTTTGTTGCACTCGGAATTTGTCAGCTATTGGGGGATTTATTGTGGTGTTAAGTTGAAGACAATCCAAAGAGTTGTTATATTGTGGTTGCCCAGGCCGAGTTTGGTTTTAATAATGAAGTTAACTGCTCCATGGAGTTGGTGTTGTTTCCAATCATTAATATCATGTCTGACTATTCTGGGGAGGTTCCCCCTTTGTTGTGTTGTGTCCTTGATAGTTATTTTTCTAATATTCATTATAATGTTTGGGCTCGATTGTAGGTCATGTATTAATGATACCTTCAACGTAAGTCGCTCTAATATATGGTATGTTGCTTTAGTCGGTAAACACGTTGAACGAAACCCAGGATAGGCCCTAAGATTAGGCCAAATTTTGACCAAACTCTAGGGGTATAGCCAGGGTGTTGTGGTTCAAGGCCGAAGGTGGGTTTTTGAATGAGGTGAGGGGTGGAGGATCAGCGACAAAAGGGCTGGAGGTTTGGCCGACACTCAGTCGGAGCCCCACGACTTGGTGAGTGAGGGGGCATAAGGTCGGGAGTTGGACGACAAGAAGTGTGATTTAATAAAAATAGGGATGACATTGTTCGGTTTGGCGTCTGGTTGGAGGTATGACAAATATGTGTAATAGGGTTGGCTGTAGGCCGAAGGAATAAAAGGAACAAGGCCATATGCCATGTAAGGGGCAAAGGCTGCGGGTATTGGAAGATTTGGTGGTGGGTCGCCATGGGGCGAGGTGTGTTGTTGGCTCACGACGAAACCGCTCGTTGGTGGCACAGGTGCTTGGAGGTAACGGAATCGGTGTTGATCCATGGGGTGTGGCGGAAGGCCGTGTGGTGATCACCGTTAGCAGTTACGGCGGGGCCGTTGGTGTCGGTGGTTAAAGAGGATGGGATTAGTGGAGCGAGAGACACTACCAAACCTTGGATTTGATTCACCAAGTGGATGACAACCTCCACCACACAATCGAACTTCTTTGGCGGCATGTTGTGCGAGCTACAATTGGCGTAGCTTTGATACCACATGATGTAAAGTTTACATGAAAATAATCACCAAACTCTCATTGAATACATTGAGTGGCCCTCATTGCAGAACATAAGCTAAACACTGAACTAAGACCATCTTTAAGGCATGGGGATTGCCCTTTGCTATTTGCTTAACCGAAAAACAGAACAAGCTCCGGAGGTTTAGGTAGTTGGGAACTTTCCGTGACAGTTTAACGTAGTTTTTAGACACTGTACGCATTCTTTTAAAATTTAACATTTGTCATTTGAATCTCAAACTCAAGCTACTTTCAATTTTTTAAAAGTCTCCTAAACCAATGGAATCCTACTCATAAACCTACCAAGATTAGTATCAAGAAAATATTGAAACTCAAACGCAGAAAATTGAAACATAAAAGGGTGTAGGGAGCCACCGAAATAAAAATTTCTTCTAGGACGAGGACGCGCTTAAATGTTTTTTGTGGGTGAATACTTATATTCACGGCGTGAATCAGAAGAGGTTGGGCACGTGGGAAAAAATTGCCCATAAATTTAACGCTGAGACCTTATGCGGCGAAAGCCGGCTAACGGGTTTTCTTATAACACGATTTGTCATTATTAAATGGGTTGTGAGAATATTGTGTCATTGCCGAGAGAGTCGTGTGGGGATTGAGTAACGGTCACACCAATCACGATGTGCTTCTCCTCGCCTGTCAGACGTACAAGGTGAAGACGAAGCAGAATTTTTTATTTATGATGTGCTTCAAAATGGTACGAGCTCCAAACATGGTTCAATCCAAACAAGAAGATTAAGACATCATCAACATGGGTGGGAGTGCATCCACCCACTTCGAGCTCAGTTTATCCTCTATTCCCACTGAGGAGTGTTACTTGCATTCAATGGTTGGCCTATCGTTGGTGACGACGACCTTTCCGCATTGACCTAACTGACAGTTGAGTGGCCAATCGGAAGAAATGCCGCAAAAGACGACAGGAAGGTCGACGTAAACTCTTCCACCAGTATGTTGGACTTTGTGGTGAACCAAAGCGCGCACATGGACTCCCTCGATCAATCCCGTTCCGAGGAGGCTCAAATTAAGCATTACTTGTTGGAGGCGAAGTTAAGAATTGCTTAAGAAAAGAATGGGTGATGGAAAGAAAGGGAGAAAAAAAGTGAATTGTGACTACTCCAACTTCGACCTCGTGCACGCACATATTTGGAGGAGAAACAACAAACCATCCTCGACAATGTTGTTTTTTTTTGGGACATATACCAAATAGTCCCTCAAACATTTTTTAATACTCATTTAGTCCAAGCCTTTTTATTTTTCCTCAAAAAGTCCTTTGCCACATATTTTGGAAAGGGAGTGCCGCTGGCGCGGACCTCTAAAAATAAGAGAATATTGAGTGCTTGAGGGACTAAATGGGTTAAACTAAAAATATGTGTCCTTTTTAAAAAATATATATTTATAGTAGGGACTATTAAATAATTGACCCTTTTTTTTTCCCTAAAAAAATGTGAAAGGTTTTATGCTATAAATTTATAAAATTCTCTAGTGGTTAAAAGCTATGGATTATTATTTAGTCAATTGTGTTATTAATTTAAATTCACGTAAATTCTCGGATTCAAGCAAAATCTATTTATAATTGGGATATGTAGACTAGTTGTTCTTAATTTTAATTGGCTATGGTTTTAAATAAAAAAAATTTGGCACACTAGCGCGACCCTTCATCTGCAAAAGGTGAGACATTTGGAGTGCCGCACGTCTCCTATGTTTGCCACACTTAAGTGGCAAATCTGAGAGCATTTTTCTCTTAAATAGTAAAAAGCACTAGGCAAAATAGCATTATGCTAGTTTTCCCAATGCCTTGGAGATGGCGAAGGGATAAGCCTAGCCGAGTAAGGATTTTAATTGCTAAACCTAATATTCTAAGGATAATCTAAAAGATATAACAAAATAAAAAGAGGTATATTTTCCTCTCTTCTAGCTGCTGGGTAGACAACCTCAATAGGGTAGACCCCATTCACGTCATTAGTGTGGGCGTGGCTTCCTCAAATTTACACCATAGTTGTCAAATCGTTAATCGGAAACCGTATGAATCGTGAATCGTGAATTGAATCGTAAGAATCGGTATAAACGTAGACTATGTAGGAAATAATATATAAATGCAAAGAGAACATATTAAGAATATGTAATAAAACATATTATGACCTAAAACCAATTATAAGACATGATTTCGTTAAAATATAACTATTAAAATGAACTTCCATGTCCAAATTATGACCAAATTCTAACATCATCACCATCTACAATGTCCAAATTTAAACACAACAATATATTATACAATATAATAACACAAATAAAGATTAAACATAATACTATAAAAAAATACATTATAATAATAATACCATATAATATAACTTATAAAATCCTTGCACAAGATTTGTTGGCTTCAATCGAACGCAAAGTTACCTCCCTCTCTCGATCAGCTTCAAACATGTTAGAAGAAAAGAAAAAAGTGATAGGAAATCGCAGCTTCGAACGTAGTTTAGGTTTCGTTGTAGTGCACGGTCCGACGTGGCTTTGGGCACGTGTCCGACACAACTCGTGGTGTATCAGACTTGTTTGACATTTTAAAAAGTCGAGCACAGCTTTGACACTTTGCGTACACGACGCGGCGTCAAAAATTAATAAACTTTGAAAAATACTAGTGTCATGTAGAATTAAATATTCAAGAATGGCTCAATAATAAGAGGAAAGTTAAAAAAAATGAAGTTAGTCTCCTACTCAATTTCAATGCTTACTTTTAACTTATGGTTTGAATGTTATTATGAAATACTTAACAATGTTAATTTTGATAAATTAGATCGACAACTAGTTTATGTTTTTGAAGTGCAAAATAGCTGAAACCTTTTATCTATATGTATAATTTTAAAAACATATTTATCTAACGTCGTGTCTTCGTCGCGCTCTGTCCTAAATTTTTGTGATTTGCTGTGTCGACATGTCCGTGTCGTGGCAGACACGACACCCGTACTCGTGTCTGCTTCAGGGTTTGAAAGCTTTATGCACAACTTTGGTTCAACTTAGTTTGGCTTGAAAAAACGATTGTTACACAAAAATTGCCAGTCGAACTGGGATGCCTTGCTTTGTATGCCTCTAAACAACAAGCACCAATTTTTCATTGGTTTTAATTGATTTTTTTTGGTTCCACAGCTATTTTGCACATCCAAGAGTGGAGAATGGGATTAACCAACTGATTGCCTTGGTTCCAGCTTTTTGGCACCCTGACCTCCAAAGCTACCTTGATGGTGCCCAATGTTTTAAAAATCTCGCCCTCAAGGTGAATCATAAAAAAAACATCCAGAGGCTTAAGCCTGAGGGGTTGAAGATGAGGCTTACACCTCATAGGGTTGAGGCGCACCACTTCGAGGCGGATTGAGGCATGGCTCATGTGTTTTTACGGGAAAAAAAGGACGAACTAATGGTTTATGATTTCTTACCTGATGGCTTCGATTTATCTTTGTGGCCTTCGTTTCTGTAGTGCGACTCCATCGAATTCATTTTTGTTGGGCGATGGAGTGTTTTTATGAATGGCTGATTTCATTTGCAGTGAGATTTCATCTTTGTTGGGTTCTTACTGGATGAAGTGTTTTTTAATGGCTGATTTTATTTTCATTTATGTAGTCTATTAATAAAGTTGATCGTTTTTTTAATAGCTCTTTTTTATGTCGGTTATTTTAAATGTTTTTACTGATACATTTTTTTTCTCTGTTAGGCGAAGTTTTTTTTGTATACGACCCTTTTTTTAATGTTTAGAGGTTTCTTTTACGTTCTTATCAAAATAATTCTTTATCTGTTTTTTCCCCAAACCGATCTATTTTTATGCTACTAAAAAATAGTTTTGGGTCATTCTTTTACATTTAAAGTTTGGGGCATTCTAAAAAAACTGATTTTGTCAATTTGATTTCGCATTGATTAATATACTGTCATATTATAAAATTACCAATATTTAAGTGAAACTTAAAAAAATGATTTTATCAATTTGATTTTGCATTGATTAATATATTTTCATATTATAAAATTACCAATATTTAAATGAAACAAAAAAAATAATGATTATGTCCATTAGATTGTACATTGATTAATTTATTGTCATATTATAAAATTACCAATATGTAAATGGAAAAAATGATTTTGCATTGATTAATTTATTAACATAATGTAAAGTAGCCAATATGGTAAAATGGATTTTGTCGTAAATTTCATATAATAAGATGCTATATTTTACCATCTCCTCGTTTTATGGTTTCAGGTTCTTTATTGTATTTAAGACGGTGCTTTGAAATCGTGCATGAAGAAGAGTTTGGGAAGTCGGTCCATGTAAGAAATTTGACGATCAAAGAGTTTACTTTGTAAAATCCTATTTATTTTACCTCAATTGATTTTTTAGTTTCTCTAGGTAAAGACGCTTTTAAAATTTTCAATTCACAAAATAATTGATTTCCATTTATATCACAACTATTGTCATGCGTGATAATTTTCAAGCTTAATTCAATAACTATGTAAATTATCATCTAAAGATTCTAACTTGTTCAAATCAAACAAAAATTCTAAAGTATCCTCATATTTTTTAAAGGAAAATGATAATATGTACCCTTAGGGAACATGTTTTGAGCCTCAAAATAGTAAGTATTAGAGCTCCATATGAGCATCTATGTCCTATTAAATGTATGTCGGAATCCATACTATTTTTGGGTTCTTAATGTGTGCTCTTAGAGCACATGTTATCAGGACTCTTTTTTAAATTGTTCAAATCTACTTATAATTGAAATAAGTGCTTGATCTATTATATGTAAGAAATAATTTACTCTAAATGAGTCCTCCGTTGATTGTCTAATTTCATCACTAGGATGCTCATCAAAATGTTTTTTTCTATAAATATTACGTTTTTCACGAAATATGGGTTCAATTTTCATTTCTTTAGCTATCTTTAGCTTCAATATTTGCGGATTCAAATCTGTTCTCTTTCATTTTTGAAAATAAGAAACAAGTCCTTTTAAAAGATTCAAACTAACATCAATATCCATATTATATGTTTGTAAAAATTGTTAACTTTATTGATCGCATTTGTTTTCTTGCTTTTGTTAGTAGTAGAGAGAGTAGTGTGAGGGAGAAGAAAAAAAGATATAGAGAGAAGATAGTGGGTGAGAAATGAATGAGAATAGAGGGTGGAGAGTTAGGGTTAGAAATGAATAAGTAAGTAAATGGAATGGGTTATTAGGTTGGTGGGTTTAGTGTTTGGTGAGTTATTATGTTGGTAAGTTTAGTATGTGGGTTTATTTTAAATGGAACAAATTTTATTTTTTGGGGGCTTTTATTTAAGTGATAACTCTAATTTTTTCCACTAACTAATTTTTTTTGGGGGTGTTTTTTTTCACAACTAACTTTTTTTTTTCATAACAATTTTTTTTATACCTATTTTTTTTCCGAGAGGGGCCCCGATTAATCAGGGGCCCTAGGCGACCGTGGGAAAGCAGGCCTGATAGTGGTTAAATGATAATTGGGGGATATGGCAATAGTAATTGGAGAGAAGAATATCCCCTCTTAGCTATACCTAAAATTCCTAATTTTTGTTCCCATCTTCATCAATCTTGAGAGACATTGTAAAAGTTTTTTCGCTGTAATGTTTACCAAAAACGCATCCCCATTCCTTCCCCTCCAAAAAAACAAAAAACAAAAGCAAATTAAACAAATCCCTCTTCTCTATCAGCTCAAACCTCTGAAACACCTCTCACTCAAAACCCTTTCAAGGTCGAATCCCCAACCTCTATGATTATATGTGAGGTGCTCTCTCTCTCTCTCTCTCTCTCTCTCTCTATATATATATATATATATATATATATATATATATATATATATATATATATATATATATATATATATATATATATAGGGAGAGGTTTACAAGTGAACCTAAAAGATGAACTTTTTAATGAATCTTAACAAAATAACACCAAACAACTCATTATTTTAATTTCTATATTATACGCGCCAACGACAACTAACACTCGTGTCGATCGATCCCCAATCCTCTCACTCCCCCTCTCAACCACCACCATCACCATGGCAGCCCTTATAGAAGCCCTTATGGCAGCAGGGTTGCCATTGGGGTGGGGGCGGGGATCGATCGACACAGCTGACGCGAACCAATTACAACATAGGAATTAAAACTAATTAATTGTTAAGTATTTTTTGTTAAGGTTCATTAAAAAGTTCGTCTTTTAGGTTCACTTGTGAACCTGTCCCTATATATACATATATATGTATATCAGCGATCAGTTGTGCTCACATTCAAGAAGAAAAATCTTCGGCCACCATTCCATGATGGAAATGTAATGTAACCGTGACTTCCTCTCTCTCTCTCTCATGTAGTTTTTGTCCAATATCTCAAATAAAGTAATCAATCCCTGTGTTTTGTGTTGATTTGCTTACAGGGGAATGTACCAAATAGTTCATCGAATATTTTTTTAATACACGTTTAGTCCAAGCCTTTTTATTTCGTTTCAAAAAGTCCCTCACCACATAAAAATACTCAAAAAAGGGATCCGGTGAGGGTCGTCGAAACTCCGGCAGTGGGTGGTGGGGTGGGGCAGGAATGTCGCTAGCGCGGACCTTTAAAAATAAGCGAATATTGGTTAAATAGGTGTTTGAGAGACTTTTCTGAAACAAAATAAAAAGGTTTGAACAAAATGTGTATTAAAAAATGACTGGGGAACTTTTTGGTAATGGATCCTTATTTTTTAAATCTATGTTGTTATTTATTTATTTTTAATAACAAAACCTTTATTAGTAGGAGAGTGTATGCAAGTTTAATTTTATCACATCTGATTACTTCCACATGGATTAGGGCTTTTGAATGAATCCAATATAATTTGATTTGAGAGAGTATGACTGATGTATATTGGTGACACGTGGTTGTGCTCCCGGGAGAAAGACTATTTTTTTTCTATTTTTAGTTTAGGGTATTATCGTCATTTTCTTTTATTTTTAGTGTTTAATTAGTTTCTAAATATGATTGGGGCTAATTAGTCAATTTTAGTCATTAGTTGCCCTTTTTAATCTTTTTGGATCCTAGCTTGTTTAGCAAGCTAATCTCTTCTATAAATAGGCCCGTGACCTTCATTTTGTAATTAGACTTGCATATTAAAAAAAGAATATATAGAGAGAAATATACTCTTTTTCTTAGTTTATTTTTATTTGGTGTATTTAGTTGGTGTATTGTAGTTAGTACTTGGTGTATAGTGTAATGCTTCCGCATTCTTGATTCCCATCAATTGGTATCAGAGCTGCGTTTGTTCTTGGTGGTGAGCTGCGTCTGTTCTTGGTGTTCGTCGTGGTGCGTGAAGTGGGTATCGAGATGTGATTCCAACTCGGGCAACGCTTCAATCAGGTGGATTGATAAATCTCCAAATGAAAATCGGGTGGATGGAAACCCTAAATTCCATCATCGCTAAAAGGGGAGATACCAACCTTTTTAGCCTCCTCCACCCCCACCCTCCGCCATCATCTTCTTCCACCTCCATCTCCTACCGCCATACAACCACCACCATGTCTACATGAATCTCCGTCTTTAATTTTTTTCCCAAACCCTAACCCTACCCCACTGCCCTACTACACCGAAAACCCATATTTGCCTACAAACCAAACCCTAGCCTCCTTTTTAACCAAAAATAGCCCCACCCCATTTTACCCCATTTTCATTTTTTCCCCTCATTAATGCCCAACCATAATCAAAATCGATAAAAATGTGCTTCCCTACTCCAATCCAATCCCCTACCTCCTGTTTGACCTCAAATCCGGTCAAAATTGGTCTTAGGGCCTATTTGTGACATAATATATGACTTCCATGAAAAAAATGCGTCCCACGTGGGGATCCATTTTTTCGACTATTTGCCATTATGGATTCGGCTTTCTGGAATGTTGCCGTCTTCGGTCCACTTGTTTCGCCATCGTACATGCAAAGGTGCGGTCGCCGGAGTTACCGTCCGGCCAGATTCCAGGGTCCACCACACCAAGTAGCAACCATGTGCTTGTGGTGTCAAGAAGGCGGATATGGTCGTCAGTTTTTGGTTGCACGGATTTCGCAGAGGGACATCGTCGGGATTTGGGTTTTTTAGACCCATTATTGATGAGGTTCATACACATGGAACTAATTTCAGTTGGGCTGCCTGCTTTTGGTTGATTTTGATTGGGGTCCAAAGTTTTTCTTGTTTCATATCATGTGGCATTGATGAGTCACCCTACACGCTCGAGAACGAACTTTTTCGAAGACGGGGAGAATGATGTATATTGGTGACACGTGGCGCGTGGTTGTGCTCCCGGGCGAAGACTATCTTTTTTCTATTTTTAGTTTAGGGTATTATTGTCATTTTCTTTTATTTTTAGTGTTTAATTAGTTTCCAAATATGATTGGGGCTAATTAGTCAATTTTAGTTATTAGTTGCCCTTTTTAATCTTTTTGGATCTTAGCTTGTTTAGCAACCTAATCTATCCTATAAATAAGCCATTGATGTTCATTTTGTAATTAGACTTGAATATTAAAAAAAAGAATATATATAGAGAAAATAGACTCTTTTTCTTAGTTTAGTTTTATTTGGTGTATTTAGTTGGTGTATTGTAGTTAGTATTTGGTGTGAAGTGTAATAGTAACAATTACGCATTCTTGATTCACATCAATGACTATCTGTCTTGTTATACATAAATGATCTAATCTGCAAATTTTGTTTCCATATTATAAATTTGGTTGTGTATTGTTTTTTTTGGATATGCTTAGTCGTCCTTTGATTTGACCCCAATCTTGTAAATTTGTTTTTGGTAAGGTAATATTATAGGTTTTAGGTATCTGTTTTTTCCCCATACACATCTATTACCTATTGTTGGCTATTTGCAACTGCCAATAGAGGGATGAGAAAGATATGAGTTCTAGAGTCCAAGGACGGGGCCAGGTAATGGCTGGGGTGGGCAAGTGTCCCCGCCAGAAATGGGGAAAAAAGATTTTTTTTTTTTTTGATAAATTTGTAAAACTCTAAAAATTTAGGGGTAGAAAATAAAAAAAAATCTTAAAACCTAATATACTTTAACCCAGCTACCCAAACCTTTCTACGAAAACAAAACCCAAATCACACCGCTGGACGGACGAAACCCTTTCTCGTCACGAAACCCGCCCGAAGCAAGCTCGTTTCAGCCTGCAGGTGAATATTTTATCCTCATACAGGCCCTGTTTTTGGTAAACCTCATACATGCCCTGTTTCGTTTGATGTAGTGTAGAGATTATATGTAATTTGGTTGTGGTGCCTAATTTGGTTGGTAGTCTAAGAGAATATATGTGGTAAACCCATGTGAATGCGATGTTAAGTTAACTTGTGTAGACTTTGGTTGTGCCTAATTTGGTTGGTTGCTTTGTGAATTAATTTTTACTTTGTGCCTAATTTGGTTGGTTACTTTGTGAATTAATTTTTAATGTTGAATTAATTTTTACTTTGTGTTATTTTTGTTGGTTACTTTTTGAATTAATTTGTAATGTTGAATTAAATTTCACTTTGTATATTATAGACTTTTTTAATGTTGCAATATTATGTGAATTAACCAAGTTATAATGGAATGATATTGTGACCTAGTCGCAAATTTTCACTTTGTATGTTATAGATGAAAACTCTACTTTTGGATATTATAGATTTTTTTTTACTCCAATATGTTATATTTCAACTCTACTTTTGTATGAAAAGATGTAATTCTTTTCTTTTTGGGTAATGAAGTGTGCTTATTTTATTTGTAACAATCTTGCAATATTATGGGAATATTGATCTTTGTTTAGATATTTGAATAACTCTAAAAATAAATAAATTCGGGGGCTACCGCCCCCGAACCCCCGTCTTTTTTTCATTGTTCCCCCCCACTGGAAATTCCTGGCTCCGCCACTGCTAGAGTCCAAACATCATGTATGTTCACCCTACAATCTTGTCCTCATTTTAATCTAATATTTAAAGCCCCTTTTTCAGATATCTTCAATCATCATGTTATTTTTTTTGAGGAACTTCTGCAAGTGTGCCTTTATTATATAGCTAACAAAGTAACAATACCTCAATGCACTGGTAATACTAGATCATGACAAAACTATTGGTTCATGCCTTTGCCGAGCATGTAAAATTTTTCGTATTGTTTTTCATTAAATGAGTTTTGTTGCTCGACCAATGTAATACATTTTCACCTATTGCAATAATAAAATTTACTCAATTCAACATTTCTTTTTCTTTTTCATAGCTTTTTCGTGTGTGAGACCTGTACAATTAATATATATGTGGGTATTAAACACTAAAGTAATACTGTCAGGTGGGTGATCTTAGATAAATATGGGTTGGACTAACTATGGCTGGGTCAAACAGGGCAGGGGTGAATGAGAGCTTAGATAAATATGGGTTAGGCTAAATATGGGTGGGTCAAACAAGGGCAGGGGTAAATGATTGGGTCGAGTTTGGACTGGGCCGGCCGTCCTCCCTAAGACTGTACTTAATTGAAATTAAACTCTATAGATGCATAAAACAACAAATGTAAAGTAATACAGTAGACCTCCTCAAAAATAATTTTTCAATCATAGAAAGCATATATAAAACCACAAAATGAAATCTCAGATCTAAAACAAGTAAATCAAAATAAATACATATAAGATCTCATTTATGTGGCCTGTGAGGATGTGTGTATGTGTGTATGTATATCTATTTTAATATTATAAAACGGAAGATAACAATAAAGGTTGCTCAATAGATAAAGTATCCATGTAGGACCACCTTAATTTATTGTCCTTTTTTCTCTTGAATGTCTAATGATCAATATTATTTTTTCTTTTCTTTTTTTCTCTCCCATTCCATCTTTTAGAGAAAACCCGCTCACCTAAAAGTCTATTCAGCTTCCTTTTTTTGCATGCCAGTTGAAAGCAAAACGTCCAAATACAGTGAGGTTGACTCCTCATATTTTCTCAACCCACCGTCATTTCTTCTACCCTTTCTCTCCTCTTAAAATAGTTGAGCAATTACTCTTTTCTGTATCACACGCACGCAGAGAGATGAAAAGTGCTAAATTTAGCTGTACGAGTTGATGTTCATGGCCAGCTAAATCCCAACCTCTCCTCTCTAAAATTGAGATATCTTACGATCTCTCTCCCCTCATCCATTAATGACAATAAAAAATGAGCGTCCATTTCTCACTCAGCTTTGTTAAAAATCAAGGATTGAAGATCTATTCTTCTGAAAGTAATTTCTGCCCTGTTTCAATATTAGGTCCGAAAGAACATGTATTCTTTTAACATGAATGCGATTAGGCGATAAATTAGAGAATCAATGTGAAAAGAAGAAATCGAGAATCAACGCTGGAAGTACAGGTATATTTTGACAGGATGGAAGATAAAGATGATAAGGCGATAAATCAATGCTGGAAATACAGGTATATTTATTGACAGGAAAGCAATAAATCGGGAGTGAATTCCAGCTGGACAGGTATTTCTTTTTAACAGGAAAGCCTTGAAGAATCAATGCCAAAAGGACATGTATTCTTTTACAAGAGAGAAGGTGGTAACGAATCAAAAATTTGACACTGAAAAAGCAAGATTTTTTATAATGACGACATAATGTTGAGATACAGGTAGTTGTGGTGATAAATCGAAGAATCAATGCCAAAAGGACGGGTGCCTTTTTTTTATAATCAAGTCCAGTTATGACTTAGATTATTTTATGTTTTCTTTTAACTGACTCCATCCGTCCCAAATTAAGGGTCCTATTTTCCTTTTTAGAATGTCATAAATTAACACTCCACTTTCCTTTTTAAGACATAATCAATGAATGAATTTTCATAATGGTGAAAAAGTTTTGATTTTGACTATTGAGACTCTTAATTTTGGACGGAGGGAGTATTAAAAACCTTTTTTAACTCCGCCAGTGCAAAAATTTATTTTGTATTGCCGGTCCCAAGCCTGGATGAAGGAGGAGGGGAAGAGGTTTTTTGAAATTTCATTTAAACTTCATTCAAGGTTGCAATCAATATATGAAAATATAAAAGTATCTTCGTAACCAACTTTGTACCTAATCGGTTTAATAAGTAATAACAGCTTTGCATGTGTTTCTATTTTCTTTCAGGCTTTGTTTGCCTGCAAATAATTTGGGATCTATTAGGGACCCTTGGGGGAACTTATTAGTATCAATGTCATTCTGTTTTTGTTTCAGTCTTTGTTTGCCACAAATAATCCTGCTCAGTTTCTATTATCCATGCTAAAAACCTATCATCTTTGGTCTTAACAATATTGTCAATCAGTTAGCTGTGTGGATTTTGCCCAAAAAATGAGAACTAAGTTGGATAATATTTTTCTTTTACTTTTTAAACCTTTTTATCTTACATTGCAGTTGTGACATTTTTTGTGTTTCAGGTGGTAGAACTAAACAACAAAGTCCTATTATTGAATCCCGTATCGATAAGAGGAAAGTTTCTCGTTCGGATGGATATTTATTGGATTCCTATATGTTCCAACTGAAAGTTCCGGTATATGTTCCAAACTTTCCTTTTGGGGGTCTTTTGTAACACTGAATGGGATTAATAACTATATATTTTGACATCCTAAGTTTCATTGCCATATTCTTCGTCAGTTAGTAATTTCGTTGTCTCGTAAATTATGGGTGAATTGCTTGAATCTATATTTGGTCGCATAATACTTAATTTTCCGGGTATACCTTGGACACCATTGAAATGCTTTAAATATGGGAAGTAAGAAGTATGTCATGCATTACTTGAGTGATAACATTTTGTTTCTGCTCCTCCCAAATTTGTTGAGTGATAAAATTAAAGGCAGAGTTTAGTATGTTCCTCTTTTCCCAGATCCAGAAGTTATGCTATGACATGTATGCTACTTATGATGCGATGAGAACGATTTTAAGATTCCAATAATATATTTTGTTAACTGTTCATCGTAAAAGTAAGAAAAATGGGGAAATTTAGGTCAAGATTTAAATGGCAGCTGATTCACCTCATTTTTTGTCATTTCAATTTTGTTGCATGTGTAGTGTTACTACATTAATCTCAAAACAATATAGCTAGATTGGAAGATGTGGTACATAGTTTATGTTCAAATTTTAAGGTACTCGCAATTGCAGTAATGAGATATTGACTTACATACTACACACAACGGAAGAACGGTACCAAAACAAAATTCAATATCTCGAGTTAAAGCTTTCCTCTCATAAGATCTTAATATTAATTCTGAATTACAGAGAAGCAACCCTTCAAATAGGCATTTTAAAACCGGCCCAAAGATTCCTAACAAAAGACGAAACTAGAGAATTATGTTCCTAAAATATCTTTAGTGATTAGTTACCTCAATTAAATGTAAAATTAAAAAATCAGCGTTTAAATCTCCCCTCTTTTTCTAGGTTCAACCCCAGCCCACACTTCTTGTCACTCCCACTCTTAAAAAAGCTCGACCTCAAGCTTAAATGGGCGAACAACACCTTTCTCTAAAATTCCTCCTCAACTAGATCTTCTACCTTTATGCCATTGGTGACGAGTATGGAGTGTTTCTTCTTCTTCAGGCAATTTGACATTCTAAGTCCCGCAATATCCACATTCATAACACTTAAAAGTTGTCTGATGTGGGGCAGTTGCATCCGTCATCATTGCCTGAGTTTTTTGTGCCACGTCTCCTCCTCCGTTGTTTGATTCTAGGCTACCTCATTTTTAACCCTTGCAATAACAACCATCTATTATTCTGTGCTCGCATTCAACCTTGCCCTTGGACACAATAAATAAAATTTCTCCTTCTATTCCTTGACTAAAATTCAACCTTCCACCCGAGCCTCGAGGCCAACTTTTCACACTGGCCTCGGTGTCTGAATGCATATTTCCATAAAAACCACGGAGTTAATCCAGATATCCCCATGAAGAGACTTCTCTAGGAGGTTAAGGTGACGCCTATGTTGCACCTCCATCACTACACGCCGCCTATGGACCTTTGCCTTCCTCAACTTGGGTGTCCTCGTCTCTCAGAAACCCCGACCATGTCTGCCCCAGGGTACTCTCCCGGGGTCCTTGAAACCCCCACATTCTCCAATTTGACAAGCGTGCACCATGTCGCTACTTTTCTTGGCAACCATAACACCTCTCGTTAACTTGGACAAAAGAAGACTTACTGTCCCTATAGGTTGGTGGAGTCAGAGAGGGAATTTCATGGTCTTCAGTCGTGAATGGGTTGACCTTAAATTTGTGGCCTTCGTCGTAAATGACCAATGCTATGGGTTCAATTGGCAGAGGATGGACCAAAATGGTCCCAGATAGCTGGTGGGGTTCAAGCATGGGCTGCTTCCCCTCCTTTTCTGGCCTCGCATGTCGGTTGGCCTTGAAGTCCACAAAGGAAGCCTGAATGGAATGTTGGTGTTCAAATATAGGCCTCATCGTAGCAAGCAGATGGCCCAAACACGCTCCAGAACTCCCTCCCGTCGTCATCACAACCTGCGCTCGCAACTACAGGTTTTGTTCCTGCTGGTCGTGGCCTTATAGGTTTGTTCCGTGGACGCGACAAAATGATGACCCAATACAAGATAAGGGCAACAAAGTGATCCCAAAGCTAATCGGGTATGTCGTAGAGTTTTTAAATAAATTTTATATGTTCATCTCTAAACTTGTTAATTTCAACAATGTGTTTGATGATCTATGTGATGCAGACTATTGATCTTGAGTTTCACTTAGAGTTTGTGCGATGTCTTCATCAATGAATCTTTTGGCGCATCATCAATAGCAGCTCTGTTCGGCCTATTTAGTGATACCCCGTTTTGAAATATGGTTAGGGGAAATACTAATTGGATTCTCTTTCCTATATAATTCAGTAGCTTCAGAAAGCAATTTAAGATTCACAAAGAAGTACCTGGAGGGTTAATAATGGGAGTTCGGTTGATAGGAAGTTCCACTTTCCACACTGCCATTTTCACTAGAACTTTGATTGTGGAATTTATTTTATTTGTATGAGACCTCAAAATAGGGTTGTTTTCTTCAATTAAATTCCCACCGGTCTGAAAACTAAGAACCATCTTGTTTCTGGGCTTAAATAAATTCCAACTGGGCTGTGGGTAGGTTGGGTAGCCACACGGGTGGGCTAAGGAGAGCTAGGAGAAATAGAGTATTGGGCCCAAATTTAACTTGTGCGGACTGTGGGAGTTGGTATGAGAACTGGACTGGTCCAAATCTCTAACTAAATCAGTCAAGTTAACTATAGATTTCGTGGCTGGATTAATACATACATTTTGAATTGCAATCGACGTGTATACATTTTTTAAATATTTTTATCTTTATCTTAGGAAAAAAACAAATCCAAATGCATTTGTTTGGGTAGAAAGTGATCTTGGCACTATTGTGATTGCATTCAAGGGCACTCAGGAACCCAATTTTGAAAAGCATGTGGGGGCACTATGAGCTTATTGGTACAAATTGAAACCAACTTCTGTCTTAAACCTGAATGAAAGGCATGTTCCTGTAGTAATAAAGACCCATGTTTTTTTATTCATAAATAAACTAACACTGGGAAGAGAGACAATTTCCTTGTCCTATAGCATCATTGTTTATTACATCTTCCCTTCTCAAGCATAAGACTTAATTTCAAGAATTGCAGATTCTTGTTTTCTTTTCTTTTTATTTTGACTAAGTTTTTTTTTAATTACATATAGTTTTCTTTTTAAGCTTTGGCACCCCACTGGACACTTGCGATTAGTGAAATTTGGTCCCCTGTTAGTGGATTGTGATTTTTTTATATCACGGAAAGATTTTTTTGGTTGGGATTTATAGTTTTTCAACTTTTTGTTCACATATACAGTTTTTGGTAATGTTCCATAATAGTACTTCTATTCTAAATGATTCTTCATGTTCTCTTAGACCTAATGGCTTATTTCCATGAATAGAAAATACATACCCACGACCATTAGATATACTGGTCAAATGTGAAAATTATATTCAGACCCGTATTAAGGTGAGACTAAATTGGAAAATGCCAAGCATGTAATATATGTATCTATTGCAGTTAGTAATTTTCAAATTTCATTTTTTAGTTTGGGGAGGAGTGGGGATTCCAATGCTGGTATTTTTTAGGTTCCCTTAAGTTATTTTCTATAAACTAATGAAAATAAGAGGGCTGGACATGTTAACGATGGGTCACATACTGATTTCCACATAGTGATCTCCGTATGGTCAGTAGATGACATTTTGCGTGGGACATTACGACTGGAATGAGTTATGAAGAGAACCAACTACTTGAAATATTTGTCATTATATACATGTATGATTGATACTTACCATGGGGTGATATGCATTTTGTAGATATATACACGCACTGTCTGATTGTTGTTATATGTTTGAACAGCCATGGGTGAGTGAATTTAGCATCTTACAATGAGCTTGGGCATAATATGCAGTGACAAAAACCGTAATTTCAGAACACACGTGTTTTATCCATAAAGATTTGGAAGTGAGTATTATGGCAATTTGTTTCTTCCCTTTTTTCCTTTAGGCACAGAAAAGGGTGTGTGAGAATGAGATTGTTCTTTATCACCCCCAGGGGCGTAGCAGTGTTTGTAATAGAGGCAACCTCAAAGGCTCTCTCAAAAAGGAATCGATTCCTACTGACCGCATATGCAAGTCCCTGATTTACTTGGTCCAGCACTATGGGGTAGGGGAAACAGGATCCGTGATTTAGATTCCCGGCAGTGTTCACAAAGTTGTGCCAGTCAGGGAAGGTCTCACGAGAATTTAAAAAAAAGGGGGAAAGTACTCTTAGGTCCCTCACGAATAAATTTTAAACACTAAAGGAATTTTGACAAATTTTAAACACTTAGGTCCACTAATTTCCTTCTTGTAGAAGTCCACGCTAGTGGCATAACAAATGGATCTAATTGTAAATTGTCCTTAAATGTTTAAAAATTGTTACCAAAGGATCTAATTGTAAATTGCCCAAAAAAAAGAGTGTTCTTTATCTGTGGATAATAAAGGATTCACTGCATCCCCTTTATTTATATTTTTTGCAGTAGCAGTGAGTTGTTCCATTTTCTTGTTTATTTTCTTTTGATTTTCAATCTATGTTTTTAGAGTATCTTAATAAATAAAGTAGCTCCGTTTTGCCTCAAATAAATAAAGTATTTATTTTCATGTTAATTCATTTCGGGTATATAAAACTGATTATCGCCAATGGCTACTCTAATTTTGGTAACATGAATTAACAATTGAAAATGGATATTGACACAAATTTGTGTGATTTTGTGCCAGATGCTTTTTAGTCCAAGTTGATGGTCTGCCGTATTGGTCACCTAAGAGGTGTTACTTTTTTCCTCCACATTTTTTAATTTAATTTATCTTAATATGACTTTTTGATATTTCAATAACTTCCCCATAGGCTTTGGTTTGGAGCTGCATCTTTCTTGGATTGTCGAAAAATACTTATGTGGCAGTCATGACTCATGTCGCACCGGCATCCGTGCAGTGCTGTATCAGGACTTCGCGACGAATTTTCTAGTGAGGTCGTCGAGAAATGATCATGCGGTGTTGTCTTGGCAGTTTGTGCTAACGTGGCAACTGTAGCGTGGCAGTGCCAACAACATTTATCCAATGTTTACATCGAATGTCATGCTGCTGATATGGGAAAGCTTTCTTGATTAAGACCAATGCTTGTGGTTGTGTGCATAGTAACTGACGAGAAGCTTTGGCATGATGCATGTATAGACCCTTTCCCACACTGTAGTTGTGTTCCAATTTAAGCAATTATTGGACTATTTTTGAGTTCACCATCACGATCTAATCAATTAGAAAAGGAAAGTTAAATCAATGTATACCTTTTATGTCCTCTGAATTTACGTATATCTGATTTACTCAGGAATAGGCTTGTAGATATGTTGTTCACAGGGACTTGTGGTAGTGATAATGAGTGTAGTGACTTGTCAACTGAATTTTTTCTTAGCCTAAAAATATATGCAAATAATTTATCACTATGCACGAATCATCACTAAATTACCTTTGGTGAGACTAAATTAGAACAAAATCCAACGTGGACTAACCAAACAAGGAGCAAAATATCACTTGTTACTCAATGTATTCTATTTGTTGACAATGATGAGAGGGTGGGTTAATCCCAGCTCTAAGTATTATGTCTTGAATATAATTAAAATTTAGTGTTTATGTGTTCGCATGGCATAGTTAGATAGTATAAGGTGTTTCAACGCGACCTCAACCTGCATCAACAATGGACGTCACTCATATATTACCTTGTTAACTGTACTTACAAATTAAATTAATGAAATCATAATCTTGTTTTTATGCGTGTGGGGTGGGGGCTATTGGTGGGTGTGGTGCATACTCAAGGTATGGAATCAATAATCCTAAAGGATATCAACTACGAAATATATGTTTTTTATTCATACATAAGATGGAATTACTTTCATCCATTGATCATCGGCAACGGAAGGCCTGATGTGGTGAGGCTTGGTGATCATCATCTGGTCAGGCCCTAGTGATATGTATTTTTAATTAAAACAACCTAACTGAAATATTTGTTAGAGTTTTGAAAATATACATTAAAAATCAATTTAAATAAAACAACCGGATTAAAAGATGTGATAAATCAAATATGAGACTGGTGTTAGGGATACAGAATCAACTAAAATTCATTTGAGCACTTATATATAGACTTCAGTGTTGTATTTAACTACTCAACAGACAAAACATGACCATATGATATAATTTAAGCTTATTCATAACCCGAGCAAGGAGCGGTTTTAACATAGGGAACCAGTGTCCAAAGTATAATTCAAGCTGTTTCATTTGGAAAACTTAAATGCCGGCATAAATCAATCAATTAGTTACAGTCATTATGAAATTTTAGTATCTTCTTCAATGTATCAAAGTCCACTAAATATGGAACTAAAATGAAATCAAGTATGATGATGGTAGTGGAATCAAGATGAAAATGAAGGTGTCTTAGAAAAATAAAAAAATAAAAGCAAATGGAGTAAAGGAAAAAAATCATGCTAAGGTCCCTCGAGTAGTGTATGCTCAAAAATTCATTCAATACCTCTGGGAACTTGGAGACATGAGATCAAGTTCCAAAGTTTTCATAATGCCTCGCGTGCGTCAACCAAAATGAATTTCGTTTCAAAACATGATATTTATATAGAATCGTTTCAAACTCTCCATTCTTTATCATACGACGGGTTATGTTAGTAGATTAAAACAAAATATTGATTTGAGGTATTCCACGATAACATGAATACTGTAAAATTTATTGAATGAACAATTAGACTGCAAGACATTCACGCAACTTTGCTAGAGAACATGAATAAACATATCCATACTTCATAAAATCAAAAGAGCATTAACCTTCACACGACAAAAGGAAAAACATTCTCACATGAAAATCCTTATAAATGCCTATGAAGCACGGACTCGACATGCAATACATGTTTCGACACGACACGCGACACGCAACACGTGATTTTTCTAAAAATTAGGATACGACACGCTAGGATACATATAATATATATTTAAATATATATCAAAGAAATAAAACAATTTTTTTCATAAAATACATTATTAGAGCATTTAACATAATAAAATTAAAAAAATGGACCATATAAAACAATATTCAAACACACTTTAACATTAAAAATAATAAATAAAACAGAATCACCATCACATTAGTTGCATTTAACATTCAAACACATTTTTTTTGTTTCTTTTATTTATTTATTTTTTTGTTGTTTCTAATTGTATTTTTTTTGCTGTAGTTGTATAAAATAAAGAGGGAGAAACAACAAAGAAATAAAATAAATAAAAGGGAAAGAAAAGTAGCAAAGAATGAAGAGGAATTAGGAAAAAAAACAGGGACTAGCGTGTCGTGAGCGTGTCAGGCGCGTGTCCCAGCGTGTCGGGAGCGTGTCCAACAAAAAAAAGAGGACACTCTGGGAGTTGCGTGTCCCAGCGTGTCGGGACATGTCGGGACGTGTCAAACAAGATTCATCGCCTCTGGGAGAGTGTCGGTGCTTCATAGATAAATGCAAACAAAAAGATGGTTATTATGTACATTACCGACAATTCAAGAGATTTCATTACCCATAATAAAATCTCTTGAATATGTCTAAGGTTCTTAGATGCACATGCATGAAAAAAAATAAACTTAACTAGATAACAATCGTCTTTAAATTTATTATTAAACTCAAATATATTAAATTTTTATCAGGTTCAATTGTGGAATATTTTTATCTATCTCATACGTTTAATTAATACAACTTTTGTATCAATGAATAATCAGGGATTTGGGGGTTTCAACAAAATCATATTGCAAAATATAAACTTTGATTTATAAAATTACCTAACTTCACTAAACAAACCATATATGCTCTAAAAATATTCTATAAAAATAATTTTTTATTTATAAAAATACTCAACTTCACTAAACAAAACATATATTCACTAAACATATCTCCATTATAGAAATACCAAGTCCTAACACCGCATAACCAAAACATAAATGATATATTCAATAAACACATTTTTTATTTCTAAAAATATCCCACATCACACGAACAAAATATATATTCAATAAATTTATTTCAAGTGTATTCAATTAATTTATATATGAAGAATTTTTTATACAGAAAAAGAAAAGAACAAATGTTGATATTATATTTAGTGTTATTTTTAGTATTAATCAAAAAATTAAATTATAAAAAAATACAGGATCTTAAAAAGGAAGAGCCAAACAATTTTTGAGACGTTTGCTCTACAAAATGCAACAAGTTAATAGATTTGAAGAGAAAAGATAGTTAGAGAGAGTAAGAAGAGACGAGAGAGAACAAAAGAAGAGAGAGAAGACATGAGAGAGATCAGAAGAAGAGATAGAAGAGATAAGAGAGAACATAAGAAGTACCTCAGAGGGAGAGGTCGTTTGAGATAGAGAGGAGGGAGAGAGTGTTTGAGAGAGAGAGAGAGGTGAGGAGAGGAGAGGGAGAGAGCGTTTGAAAGGGAGAGGGTATGAGTTGACAGCGAGATGGTTTGAGATTGTGTTACTAGTGTTAACATCTAACACCCATTTTAGGTCCACCATTTTTAACATATAAAGCCCATTTTAACCCATAGCTTTTAAAATATGGACCCCTATTTTAATATCCAGTTATAAATGGGTAGTTTACTAAAATGGGCATTGTTTACCACTGCTAAAAGTGCATGAAACACAATACCCACAGATAAGAAACCAAGGTCTGGCATGAGCTTGACCTACTTTATGAGAAGCGATTGAATCTGTTAGCATTATACTAAACTATTATTACTCTCGTCTCTTTTATTAGTTTAGTTTTTCATTTAATGAATTATTTTTTAATTTATATGATTTAATATTAGTTTTGTTACATTTTTATTCCATGTATGTAAAACTTTTGATAGATATGATTCATGTAAACGATCCTAAATATATAGAAAAAAAAGGCTTTGTTAAGCGATCCCATATATTTAGAAGAAAAAAAGACTTTGTTTTGTTTAATATATGCAATTTTGTTAAATATTTACAACCCGTATTCTTTATAAAAAAAAATTAATGGATAGTACGTCTGAATTTAGTTAAAATATTTTAGTTTTTTGCATCTAGAATAAGTTTCATTGTTTGACTTGGGGGTTTGAGCCTATTTGAAGAGAACCACATCAAATCCAATTAAAGTCTGGTTTTCTATATCAAAACCCAGTCCAATCCAAAGTGAAGTTAGAATCCAATGTGATCCAATCCAATGATCAATTTTTATAATCAGATTCGACTCTTCTAATTTATGTCTCATTAAATCATAGCTGGATTTTTTTGGAAATAATCCACTACAACATATTCAACGCGATCCATCAAATTAGATACAATTAAAAGTTCAATAATTGGCCCTAATATAAATGATACATGTATATCATTTTTAACATATTTTATATATAGTCAGTGTGGAACAGTTTCATCCGTGTTTACACATACAAAACCAAAATTTATATAATTAAGGTTGTTTATTGAAAACCAAATCCAATCCAATTCAATTTAGGTCGGCTTTTTACTCTGATTGGGTTGATCGATTTCATCGATTTCCTTTGGATCTTGCACAAGTCTAATTGATTATTATTTTTTCTTTTACATTTTATCGCATTTTCTAAACATATATGAAAACATTTATAAGCATCCTTTTTGTGTTTTGAAAATTAGACATAATTTTCAAAATAATTCTAAAAAGAACTAGGAAACGCATCTAAATAAATGAAAAACAAAAATCAAATTTGAAAACGATAACAAATTTAACAGCGTATTTTTTTAAGGGGATTTTGGAGAAAAATCCTCATAATTCTTAAAGTGTATAAAAATAGGACATCCACATAATTTTTATAAATTTAGTCTCTGTACTAAAAACATGACTAAAACACCATGAAAAATGGTACCGTTGGCGTGGACCCAAAAAATGAGCTCTTAACTCTAAAGGGACCACACAAATAAATGTTATTGTACCACAGGGACTAGATTTATAAATTTGAAAAGAATTATCCTAAGAACATGGCATTTATCTTAATTCTCTATTTTTTTTAATTTGTATTTTCACCTTAGATCAAGGAAGTCTTGCTCGACAGTTTCATAACTAAAATAATTTAGGAAAAGTACTCTTAACTCCCTCACAAACAAATTTTAAACACTAAGGGCCCGTTTGGCAACCCAATTCCAAGACTTGGAATTGAAAGACCAATTTGAATTCCACGGAATTGAAATTGGCCTTTCAATTCCAATTCCAAGTGTTGGAATTAAATTGTCAAACGGACCCTAAAAGAATTTTAACAAATTTTAAACACTTAGATGCACTAATTCTCTTCTTGTGGAAGTTCACGCTAGTGACCTAATAGTAAATTGTTCTTAAATATTTAAAAATTATTACCAAAAGACCTAATTATAAATTTCCCAAATAATTTTGCTTGAAGTTCACATGAACTGAAAAATCATTTCTTTATTTTGGAAGTATTTACTTGAGCCAAACTGACAAAAACAGTGAATAATCAATCATACCGACAGCTTTTCAATAGAGGGCTATAATTGATGTGCCCGAGTAAAATAGAGAGGTTTAATGCAAATCTTGTGTTCATTCAATAATTAATAGAGACTCGTGCAAACCGGCCTGAACCAATACCCATAGTCCACAATGCACAACCACTAGATACATGGTTGGGATGCTGGCGTTAGATATACAAACTCAGGCTCCTCTTCACCATCGCTCATCCACCCATAATAACGTCTGCGCCTTCGGGTTGGAACACCATCAACGGTTGATGAGGAACAAGAGTCTGCTTTTGGTGCTGGTCCATTAATAAACTCAGGTAAATCACTCCAACTTTGATTCAAACCAATATCTTCTTGTAGATCATAGTCCTCTTCTGCAAAAAATGTAGCAACAAGGGGAAATCACAAGGACTCTTGTTTATATATATGCTGTATTTTGTTGTACCTTTAAGCTCACTATGGTTAAAGATAAAAATAGGTGAAAAATATAATGGTTAAAGAATTTTCAACCGGAATCAAATCTTTTTCACTATTTCATTCAAAATCACATTAATATAGCGTGTACACTACAATTTCATCCAAGTAGGTAGAAAGGTATTAGGCAAATCACAATTAACCCCTTGTACCATTTCGGGTTATAAGTTCGACCCATTTCGTTTTTGCGTAAACTCGCTAAGGTTATCCGTTTGACCAATTTCATTTTAAGAATTTAATAAATTTCAAAAGTAGTATTACACCCTAACACCACACCTCCACCTCAAAGCAACCACTGCCTCCAACAACACTACTACAGTAAATGATATGTGAAAATAAAAGGATAAATTAAAACAGTATATATTCGAAGTACCACCACCAGGAAAATGTTCCCACCACCAAATCAAAGAACAAAACTAGGATTCAAGTGTATCAACCAAATCAACCCCGAAACCAAAATCCTACATTTGAAAACCCATAAAATGGAAGTCAAAACCCCGATTTTCAAGCACCGAGAGATCACACAGGTGTTTATGCAGGGTCTCATGGAAATCAAATCAACCCCTGAATGTTATTGGATAATAAATAGCATAGGTACGGGTTTACTTCTGTCACGCCATCCATCTTTTTCACCCAATGTTGAACCCCCTCAAGTATTGATATCAATACTTGAGGGGGTTTAACTTTGGATCATCCAATGCTCAACAGAGTTGTGCATGTGACTTTCACGTGTCAGTAAAATACATTTTAAAGATTAAATTACACTTAATTTACTCACTATTTAAAATCATATAACTTAGTCCTAAAATAAGTTGACTTAATATAATTTACATTTCAGCTCCACCACAAACACCCTTCCACCATGTAAACCGCCGTTGCCACTACCACCAAAATAAAATCCAAAAAACCTTAAATCTGAACCAGATTACATACTCTAAGATGAAAGCAAAATTACACAGAAATTAAATATGAAACGAATTTGAATATAAACCACAAAAGGAAATCGAAATCATAAACTGAAGTAAAATAAATTGAAATCACAAACAAAACCATATAAACCTGTAACTTAAATACAAACAAAAACAAACTACCAAACTGAAATCCAATCTGAAACGAAGTCAAATTTTGAACCACAAATGAAAATTGAAATCACCTGCTGAAGTAAAATGAAATTGAAATCACTAAGGAACTCGGGTAAATGTTAGATCCGATATTAAAATAAGAACGGAAGTCAAAATCAAAGAGAGGAGAGGTCTTCCGATGTATACCTCTTGGGTTGCCAACGAGCCGAGCCGAGCTTACTTCAGCTCGATTGTTGAACGAGCTTGAGATCATATTTGAGCTCAGTTTATTACCTAAATGAATGAGCAGAGCTCATGCTTTAAGGAGCCGAGCTTTAAGGGGTCTAATTGAGCTTGTTATCACTTAGAACCCGGGCTCGAGCCGAGCCCAACTATCGCAATTCTTTTAACGACCTCAAAATCGTGATTGAGCATGGTTCGTTTGCTTAATAAACGAGGCGAGCTTGAGTTGTTCACGAACAGTTCAATTCTTTCATAACCTACATGCCTCGCTATGTTTTTTTTTCGTGTTTACTTCGAACTTCGTAAGCCGGTTGGAAACCCGTCTATAAACGGTTCTATATACCGTTAGGTTATAAAACTTTGATAATCACGCTTTATGGATTGGGTAAATAATTTAGTTATGAGAAGGTTTAAGTTGAACAAATCTCGTGGGCCATAAGAAGTTGAGAATTTTTTTTTTTTGGTGGGTGGGGATATGGGGGTTAGTTGCCTTTTCAGCGGTGAAGATGGCAAGGGGCGTGACTCACTGCAGCGTGGTGGTAAAGGTTGTTGCACTATGGAAGACAAGTGGTGATGAGCTAGAGTTACGTTAGTGTTTGTGACATGATGTGGTAGTAGAGAGAGAGAGAGAGAGAGAGAGAGAGAAAGTTATGTATTCTTCAGACCATGTGTCTCGTCCAAGGGCGAATCTAGTATTCCTCCATTTCTGGTCGCTTGCTTCTGATTCCCCTACTTGCATCTTCCTGCATGATGAACCTCTTTTTTTCTTTTGTGTGTGGGTGGGCGGGTGGAGAAGCCAGTTGCATCCTATCCCTCTAGGTTGGCCTATTCTTTCTTTTTCACCAGTGGGGGATAATCCGTCTGTATTAAAGGTAGTTCATTCCTTTGGGTTCGCCACACTTTGTTCCTAAAGTGCATAACACGTGTTTGGGAATCCAAGTCGATTACAAAGAGCAACAAGTATTATACTTTAATTTCATTTTATTATTTATAGAATACATGGACTTTCCTTTGGAATGTCCTAAAGTAGGTTAGTTAGGTCTAGTGAAATCATGGTCTTTGTCACTAAGTCCATGACATCATAGCTAATTAGTGGGCTTACAAATACATCTTGTATTACCTCAATTTAATTACATAATTATTATGAATATATGAGGAGTGAGAGTTACCTTTTATTATTTCCTTCTTCAGTGTGTGTAGATATTCCGTTGCATTTACATCAATTTGGTGTGTATTCTACTTATAATGTACGGAGCTCAAATGTAACTTGTGGCTTCAATTCGGACCAACCGATCGACCGGGAGAGTTTCTTGGCCAATGAATGTTCCAAAGGGGTCTGTGGTCGAATTCCCAAAGACTAATCAAATCTTCGACGAAGAATTACTATAACGGCTAGACTCAACCACAATCCTCAACGAAGCCACTACACTTATCTAAGGGGAACAAGAATTCGTTGTAGCCTCCCCGCCACCGCCTTTTTGTGTTTCATCGCATCCACAATCATTTAAGGACGACGATACCAAAGCACACGATGGCGGTAAAGTACATCGTTGGTCCTCCTTAAATTGTTTGTTAGTGTGGTGACCAAACCATAATTGAACCCAACTTAGGCCTGCCGACCAAGCCTAACAGCGCTTGACGCACCCCGGCCCAACATTTAAACAAAAAGATAAATACGAATAATGACAAAGAAGTTAGTATTTTAATTAAGCTCACATCGGTTACCCAGCGAAGTTTTTGCCTATCCCTCTAGGTTAGCCTATTCTCTCTTTTTCACCAGTGGGGGGATAATCCGTCTATATTAAGGGTAGTTCATTCCTTTGGGTTCGCCACACTTTAATCCTAAAGTGCATAACACGTGTTTGGGAGTCCAAGTCGATTACAAAGAGCAACAAATATTATATTTTAATTTTATTTTATTATTTACAGAATACGTGGACTTTCCTTTGGAATGCCCTAAAGTAGGTTAGTTAGGTCTAGTGAAATCATGGTTTTTGTCACCAAGTCCATGACATAATTAGCTAATTAGTGGCTTTACAAATACATCTTGTATTACCTCATTTTAGTTACACAATTATTATGAATATATGAGGAGTGAGAGTTATCTTTTATTATTTCCTTCTTCAGTGTGTGTAGATATTCCGTTGCATTTACATCAATTTGGTGTGTATTCTATTTATAATGTACGGAGCTCGAATGTTCATTCGAAACAAACAATCAATCGGGAGAGTTTCTTGGCCAATAAACGTTCCAAAGGCAATCTGGTTTGTGGCCGAAATCCCAAAGATTAATCAAGTCTTCGACGAAGAATTACTACAACGACTAGACTCAACCACAATCCTCAACGAAGGCACTACACTTATCAAGGGGCTCACGAATTCGTTGTAGCCTCTCTGCCACCGCCACCGCCTTTTTGCGTTTCATCTCATCCATCATCGTTTAAGAAAGATGATACCAAAGCACACGATGGCGGTGAAGTACATCGTTGGTGCTCCTTAAATGGTTTGTTAGCGTGGGACCAAACCATAATTGGACCCAACTCAGGCCTGCCGACCAAGCCCACCATCGCTTGACGCACGCCCGGCCCAGTATGTAAAAAAAAGAAAAATACGAACATTTATCACGTGTATAATGACATAGCAAATAGTATTTTAATTAAGCTCACATTAGTTACCCAAAATCTCGGACGAGATATTTAAGGGATCACCACACGAGCCAATAGCAACCCAAGGGAGTTCCTTGAATAATTGAAACACTATAGTAATGTGATCTAGGGTGCAAAAGCGTAAAAGAAAGAAGTTATTGATACAACATGAAAAATGTATAAGGGTTTCTTATTTCTCTCCCTAGTCTCTTAATCTCAAAATGGCAAAAGTGTTACAAATGAAAGCCCCCTGGGCTATTTATACTAATGATACAAAAGGATAAAAAAAAAGAATTAAATAAAAGAATATTAAAAAGGACACCCATATCCCTATGCTCTTGCATCACTCCTGTGGGTACCCGAAATTTAGAACCATGGGCCCGGACGAGTAGCCCAGTCCTGGCAGCCCAAAGTCCGGACCCCTCATCTCTTATATTGATCCGGTCTCTCCCACATTTCCACAAATTGGAAGTTATACGGGAGATGGAAAACGTGGAGAAACCCATCACCTCCACTTACCTACATGTACATTTATATATTAAACCCTAGGTCCGGGGCAAAAGGACAAGTTGTATTCTCTGTAATTACTCTCCGGAGTATATAGAAATAATATCGACTGCACCACCGTGGACGTAGGCACATCCTTGCTGAACCACGTACATCCTTTGTTGTGTGATTGGCATCTTATATTCCTTGTTCTTTCTCGATAATTGCTTCTCTCGTATTTATTTGTGTTGCATAATAATTGCCTCCACAATTGGCGCCGTCTGTGGGAAACGTTCATCTTTCCCTGAGAAGAGCCCATGTCAAGAAAGGAGTTTAAGATGTCTGGCCACAGCAGCAATGCTCCCCAAGCAGGGGATATTCAAGAGCCACCTGCTCCTCGCAGGATTAGGTCTGAAATCCGACGTTCAGATCAGAGAGCTCGCCTGGAAAGACCAGCCTCAGAAGAAAGTCAGGGACCAGCGAGGTCCACGCAGATATCCAGGTTGATTGATGCGTACGAGGCAAGGCTCCACGAGCAGAGGGAGTCTTCTCGCAGATACGAGGCTGAGAATGCTCGCTTGAAAAGAAGACTGGAAAGACTGGAGAGGGAGCTTCGTCCTGATAACAGGAGACGCCCATATCGCACTCCTAGCCCTCAGGCGAGCAAATCTCGCAGCCGAGGAAGGAGCCCTAGGCGAGAATCTCAAAGGGACGAAGGAGGCGAGTCAGACAACGACCTCCGTGAACAGCTGCGAAGAGCTCGCCGCTACCAGAGCCCTGCTCGCAGCGACGAGAACATACGAAACATGGTCCGCAGGGAGATGGACCAGCATCCCGCTCACCACGGAACAAGATCAACCAGAGAACTCGCGAGGCGAGCTCTCAAAACCCAGATGAAGTCACCTTTCACAAGAGAAATCGAAGAGGAGGAAGATCCCAAGAAATTTTCCATTCCAAGGTTCAAGATTTACGACGAAAAAACTGATCCCATCGATCACGTCAGGCAATACCGACAGGCCATGACCCTCTAGAGTCACCGAGATGCTCTGATGTGCCGCATTTTTCCCTCGAGCCTTCATGATGTAGCACAGAAGTGGTTCGAAAGGCTCCCCCACCGGTCGATCAAGAATTTCAAATCCCTAGCCGAACTTTTTACGGCCCGATTCATTACCAGTAGCTCCCATCCCAAAAAGGATGGATGCTCTACTAACAATGAAGAAAACGCCTCAGGAGACCCTCCGAGAATACGCGAAGAGGTACTGGGATTATTCAATGAGATCGATGACTGCACGGAGGAAGTGGCAGTGGCCTCCTTCAAAATTGGGCTCCCTAGTTCTTCCCTCCTCTACCAGTCCCTGACGAAGAAGGAAGCTATGACTATTTACGACCTAATGGCCCGAATCGAGAAATACGCAAAGGTGGAAGATGTCACCCTCCCTAATACAGGAGAAAACGGTCGAGCTAAGCTCACTACCAAGGTAGGTGAGAAAACTGAGAACTAGAGGAAAGGAGGAAAGAACGGAGGCAAAAATGGCTCCAAGAACGGAGGGAACCATGACGCGTCGAAAGTATTCCAGGCGGTCAACACCATCTTCAAAGAACCAATTTACAAGATTCTCACGAAGATCAAGGATGAGCCATTCATCAAGTGGCCCAGGAAAATGGGAGGAGATCCCTTGAAGAGGAACAATGCGTTGAGATGCGCTTTTCACAAATAGGGAGGACACAAGACCGAGCACTGCAAAGCTCTTAAGTCTCACCTCGAAGAGTTGGCCCAGTCCGGGCATTTGAACGACTTTGTGGAAAAAAGGGCAGAGAAAGTGACTGCCAACAGAGAGGTGAGACCCGACAACGTGCTGGAGGATGATGCTGGACACGAGTTCTCAGTAATCCACGGAGTATCTGACGTCAAGCAGATACAAGGGAACTCAGCTCGAATGGAAATGAAAAAACTTACAGCGGTAATGCAGGCTTTTTAAATCGATCCAGCAAAGTCACAGTCAGGAAAGCGTCGACGAGCAGAGGACGTCAACTATAACAAGCATATTGTTTTCACGGATGAAGATTTGATGGGAGTAAGGACCCCACATCATGATTCCCTGGTCATTACACTCAGGATAGCCAACTTTGGCATCGACAAGCTGCTCGTCGATCAAGGAAGTTCATTCGAAGTAATGTACCTCGACCTATTCAGGAAATTGAAGTTGAGCGTCGCCGACCTAAAGGAAGCTACTGTTCCTTTGGTCGGCTTCGCTGGAAAAATGACCATGCCCCTAGGCAAGATAGTGCTGCCAGTTCGTGCTGGGAACGTCCCCAAGATGATTGAGTTTTTGGTAGTTGACATCGAATCACCATACCAGGCCATCCTCGGCAGAGGATGGCTTCATGCAATGAAGGCGGTCTCCTCGACCTACCATCAGAAGTTCATGTATGTAACCGAGCGAGGAGTAATGGAGATCCACGGCGACTAAGCGATGGCGAGGAAGTGCTTCATAGCAGCCATCCGACCAAAGCCAGAAAAGAAGGCCGGTCAACCCAGCGAGAAAGTTGAAGAGGGTGTGATACCTTCTAAATAGCAATTAAAGTATGGAAGACCTGGAGTAGAGGAGACCAGGCTCCTCCCCTCCGAGCGTGTCATCGAGAACCTGGTAGAAGTTATAGCCGAAGTTGGTGACAGTAGCAGAGTCTTCTTGATTGGAGCATCTCTCACCGACCAATAACAGAAGGAGTTGATGACCTTGCTGAGACACAACGTAGATGTTTTCGCATGGGAACCATACGAGCTGCCTGGCATTGATCCTGATATGGTCTGTCATCAGCTGCACGTCGACCCCACATTCAAGCCAGTCACGCAGAAGGCACGGAGAACTGCACCCGAGAAGGCTAAAGCGATCGAAAAGGAAGTCGAAAAACTACTGGATGCAGGATCCATACGGGAAGTGCAATTCCCTAAGTGGTTGTCCAACTCAGTAGTAGTTCCGAAGAATAATGGGAAGTGGAGAGTTTGCATCGACTTCACTGATCTCAACAAAGCATGCCCTAAGGATAGTTTCCCCCTCCCAAAGATAGACCAACTAGTAGATGCCACTGCAGCTCACGAGCGAATGAGTTTCCTGGATGCATACTCAGGATATCACCAGATCCCCCTGTATGCCCCAGACCAGGACAAAACAGCGTTCATCACGACAGTTGGGTTATATTGCTACAAGGTCATGCCATTTGGGCTCAAGAATGCGGGGGCAACCTATCAGCGGCTGGTCACAAAAATGTTCAAGGATCAAATGGGAGACACAATGGAGGTCTACATCGATGACATGCTCGTTAAGAGCAAGAAGAAGGAAAATCACCTTTCAGACCTGTCAAAAACCTTCGAAATCCTCAGGATGTACCGAATGAAGCTTAATGCGAGCAAGTGTTCCTTCGGTGTCCAGTAAGGAAAATTTCTTGGATACTTGGTCAGTAAGAGAGGCATAGAAGCTAATCCAGACCAGATCGATGCAATCAACAGGGTACAACCCCCTCGAACAATCCGGGACGTGCAGAAGCTCACTAGAATGCTCGCCGCCTTAAATCGCTTCATATCCAAATCCTCCGAGAAATGCAAACCTTTTTTCCAGCTTCTAAAGGGGAGTAAACTGATAGAATGGAGCCTAGACTGCTCGCGAGCTTTGGACGAGCTCAAGTCCTACTTAAGCTCCCCACCGCTGCTTGTCATACCACAGCAAATTGATTCTTTGTACCTGTACCTCTCGGTATCCAATCACACAGTCAGCTCTGCGTTAATATGCGAGGTTGGAGGAATCCAACACCCCGTTTACTACGCGAGCAAGACCTTATTAGACGCCGAGCAAAGGTACCTGCCATTGGAGAAGCTCACCTTTGCACTGGTAATATCCTCGAGGAAACTGAAGCATTATTTCGAAGCCCATACTGTCATCGTCCTTACATCGCATCCCCTTAAGGCTGTCCTAAGGAAAGCGGACTTGTCGGGCAGACTGTCTAAGTGGTCAATCGAGCTCGGTCGGTTTGACATCCAATTTCAACCAAGGACTGCTATCAAGGGTCAGATCCTTGCTGATTTCATAGCCGAATTCACGGGCGAGGAACTCTCCGACCAACCTCAACCAACAAAGCAAAAGAAGAACCAAGCAACAGAAAGAACCTGGAAACTCTTTGTTGATGGAGCCTCCAACTCAAAGGGGGCAGGGGTAGGCATTGTCCTCATCACTCCGGAAAACACAATCCTCGAACAAGGAATCAGGCTTGGATTTGCAGCCTCCAACAACGAAGCAGAATACGAAGCCCTAATTGCCGGTCTCCAAAAGGCACAAACTCTAGGAGCAAAATGTTTACAGGTGTTCGGCGACTCTCAGTTAGTCTCCAATCAGATAAGTGGAGATTACAATGCAAAGGATGAAAGAATGGCAGCCTACCTCGCCTTACTAAGAGAATTAATGTCAAGCTTTGAAGAGATCAACATCCAGCAGTTTCCCAGGGGGCAAAACAGTCACGCTGATGCCTTAGCAGCCTTGAGTTCGGCAGTTGACTCTGACCTTAAGAGGGTCATCCCCATCGATTTCCTCATTTGTTAGAGCATTAACCGCAACAACAAGTTACCAAACGCGGAACAAGTACTCCAGGTGGGATCAGCCCCCAGCTGGATGGACCCCTTAAGGGACTATTTAAAGGATGGCACGCTCCCAGATGACAAGAAAACTGCCAACAAATAAGAGTCAAAGCTGCTCGCTTTCACTTATCCACAGGAGGCGACTTGTATAAGAAATCCTTCTCCGGTCCCTACCTTAGATGCGTCCACCCAGGTGATGTCGAGCAAGTGCTACACGAGCTTCACGAAGGAATCTGTGGAAGTTATATCGGAGGAAGGTCTCTAGCCTTTCGAGCAATGAAGGAAGGCTATTGGTGGCCATACATGCAAAAGGACTCCGCAGTATATGTTCGCAAATGCCTGAAATGTCAATTCCACGCTCCTATGGTCCACCAACCCGCCAGCGATCTGAAGTCCCTGTCCAGCCCATGGCCCTTCGCCCAATGGGGAATGGACATCGTGGGACCACTGCCTACCGCCGTCGGCAATCGCAAATACCTGTTGGTTGCGACTGACTACTTCACCAAATGGATCGAGGCTGAATCCCTGGCGAACATCCGAGATGCTGATATGATAAGGTTCATATGGAGAAATATAATCACTCGGTTTGGAATCCCCAGAACCATCATCACCGACAATGGAACGCAGTTCGAAAGTGGCCCCTTTCAGAACTTCTGTAACGAACATGGGATCAGACACCACTTCAGCTCTGTAGCCTACCCTCAGAGCAATGGCCAAGCCGAAGCTTCCAACAAAACTGTGATCGACGGATTAAAGAAGCGATTAGAGCGAGCCAAGGGCGCATGGGTAACAGAGCTACCCCATGTTCTATGGGCATACCGAACCACTCCTCGGCGAGCAACAGGAGAAACCCCATTTTCGCTGACATATGGCATGGAAGCAGTCATCCATTAGAAGCAGGTTTGCCAACAATGAGATCCAACCTTGTCGACCAAGGCCTGAATGAAGAAGCATTGCTCGCCGAACTCGACCTAGCCGACGAGCGTAGAGAGCTGGCCCTGGTGAAGCTTGCGAGCAACAGCTCGCAAAGCACTACCACAAAAGGGTTAACCCGAGAAGATTCCAAGTTGGGGACTATGTTCTAAGAAAAGTCCTGGGCAACACGGTGAAGTCATCAGATGGCAAGCTAGGCCCAAACTGGGAAGGACCCCTTAAAATAACTAAAGACGACCTGCAAGGTGCCTATCATTTGGAAACGATGGAGGGCAGAGAGATACCACGAGCATGGAACGCAGCTAATCTCAAGAAATTCTATTTTTAGATTCTCAAGGAATTATATTGTTGAATCTTTTTCTTGTATTTGTTATGTGAAAGGACAGTTCCCTTATTACTAATGAAATCAGTAATAGTTGCATTTCATCACACATCTTTTCCAAATCACAGGCACGATGGTCGATATAGCAGGGGAATACCCCTCCTCAGGTCATCGTCATGAAACACGAGAGACCTCTTAGCATTGCCCCTGACAATATATAAAGCCCTACAGAGGATTCTTAGGCAATGCGACCAGATTTTATACTGGCCATCAAACCTACTTTGGTTGAGCAAAATCCTGATCGGATGAAGACATCCAATACCAGGTGTGTCCTCGCCAATTTCCCTACTTAGGCCTAAGGGAGTGTGACGACACAACCTAAAAGGTAAAATGGGGCATAATGGTATTTTGGTATTATACTGGACTGGGGGGACACTTGCATGACAAAACAAAAAGGATTATGAAGCAGCAAGAATATAAAAAGATTGGATGAACAAGTTTAGTCGGCAAAATTGCCCAAAACACGAACTTTTCATTAATCCCTTATATTTACAACAATGATAATACATGTTTAGTCGGCGAAGCTCGCCCAAAGCATTTACATTCTCAAAGGTACAAAAGAATAACAACTTGCAAAAACTCATGGGGGTGGAAGCCTCCGAGCAAGATAATCAGCCACTCTAGCTCTTCGTCCGTCGTCTGGAGCAGGGGCTAGCTCTTCCACAACCTCATTTGCGTCCAACTCCAATAATTGCCGAGGAATAGCATCGATGGGGATCCATCGATCGTCCCTCCTGAATGGGTTGGGCATTAGAGTGGAGGAAGACATCTCGTGACGATACCATAACACCGAGTTCCTCGGGACCTGCAGTTCTTTCAAGGCACTTAACCACCCTTTGAGGAAAGAAAGTTCCTCGAACTCAAATAGTCTTGTTGGAGCATCTAGCCAGCCTTGATCATAACCATCAGCCCACGCTTGCCGAGGACCTTTCTTGAATAAGTGCCGCAATCGGGTGACGTCCCTTTGAAGCCCAACAACAATTACATATGCTCGCCGGACATCATCGCGGAGCTCTTCCATCTCCTTATCACGCTGTTCTTCTACTTCCCTGCTCCTGCCCCTGGTGCTCCTACCAGCTCGCGAGAGGGGAGGATGAGTGGAACCTCGCAGCATAGGAGGAGTATATCCAGCTCGCGACGACGAGGAGCCTTGCAGAACTGCTGAAACAGTGCTCGGCGCATGCTCCCTAAGTTGTAAGGCTTCCCTCCTCAGGTCTTCATTCTCCTGCTGCAGGCACTCCCCAACTTGGTTGATCTCGGTGGCCTCAAGTAACTTAGCTCTCAGTACATTGACTTCCTCTTGCACTGAGGCACCAATGTCTTCCATCTCCTGGAGCCTGTCCTTCAGCTTAGCCACTAGCTCAGACTGCTCCTTATATTTCTGATTTCTGGACCTAAGAGACTTGCAAAGTTTGACAAAGGCCTGGCGAACTTCAGGGCTCGCATTGGGACCGAGGGTCCTACCCAATTGGGAAGTAGCAGGAATGTAATCATCCACGTCGACTAACTACAAATAAAAGAAAGATAGAGGAGAGAAAGAGATCAGCACAAGCAAAAATTAAGCCTTTTCATTAATAAGGGTCGAGGTTACATCAGATTGAAGAAAAAAAATTTACAGACTAGAAAAAGCAAAAATACAAGAATAGTCCTAAAAGTAGATTAACTAGCAACCTCAGGCTGCCCAGAGGTGGCTGGCTGCTTCCCCTTGTCAGCAGCAACGGAGGCATCCCCCTCTGCAGGGATGCCCTCAGTCGCCTGGGCAGGACAAACACCGGCAGGAATTGTCTGAGAGGCAAGATCAACACCCTCGATGGCCGGGGCAGGGGCTTCTTCGTCCATAGTTGGCTTCGGACCCGGGTCATGCTCGTCAAACAGAGGAGACTCAGCATCAACACCAGCAGCTAAGAGGGCCTTGTTCCAGCCCTTCTTGAAGTTCAGACGGCTGATGTAGCCTATCTGAACCTCGGCGTCTTCGTAAGCAGCAGTCCACCCGGAGTTGTATGAATCCTCCTTGATGGTGGCTACCTGGGACTCTTTCTCCTTTAACTGCTCGGTCAGAACCTTATTCTCCTCCACGACATCCAGCTTACTCGAGCAGACTAGGTCATAGGCCTGCCTCAGCTCGTTCAGCTCCTTAACCGCCGCATCCCTCTCTCGATTAAAATTGATGAGGGCCAGATCAGAGGAAGCTCGGGCGGCGTCAGCAGTCTTTAAATCAGCCTCCAGCTGAGAACCCCTGACTTCCAGAGCGGACTTTTGCTGCTCCATCTCGCCATTCCTTCTCACCAACTCGTCGCGAGAGCGATAGAGCACGGCGAAGTCAGTCACAAACTGCTAGAAAAAAAGAAGAGATCAAGAAGGAGAAACAACTAAAACTTGTTAAAGAATTGAAAAATGGACAGGATCTTACCAAGGCTAGCCTCTGGCTAGCTTGTAGGGCCAATTGATCAGACCCCAGTGCCCTCTGGCGATCTGCAGGGAGAACTGCCCTCTCGAGCAGCGCAGGAGCCAGCTGAGGAGAAATGGCAACTGAGGCCCCCTCGGGCAAAGCAGACACCGGGACCAAGGCTTGCCCAGCCTTCGTCCTTGACTCCATCTTTCTCCTCTCTTCCTCTTTCTCCTTCTCCATTCTCTTCCTCTCCTCCATCCTCTTCTTTTCCTCCACCTTCTTTCTTTCCTCCTTTTTTCTCTCCCTCTCTCTCACCTGCTCTTCCTCTCTCCTCTTCCTCTCTTGCTCCTGAGTAGAAGACCGAGAACCAGTAGCCACGGCCCCAGAAGTAGACTTTTATTTCTTTGACCTTTGTGCAAGAAGCACGTGGTCCTCATCATCATCATCTCTAATCAAGTTATTCCTTGGAGGCATCTCTTCACCTGAACTGCTGGAAGTGCTCGACGATCCTCAAGCTTCAGAATCCTCCTCACAGTCAGAGGAACTGCTACTGTAAAAGCTCCCTTCACCCAAATTACTCGCAGCTCCCGCAGGCTCACTTTCAGAGCTGCTCTCCTCTTCGTCCAACTGGATAGGCTCAGCAGTAGTCTCCTCGAAGGAATCGAACTCTGGTACACTATCCACAGGCCGTGCTATGAAGCTGGAGCCAACGTTCTTATACTCGAGCAAAAAGGCAGCTCATATCTCGGAGTTGGTAAAAGCTTGGAATATCAGGGAGGTTCATATCTCGGAGTTGGTAAAAGCTTGGAATATCAGCGAGGTTCATATCTCGGAGTTGGTAAAAGCTTGGAATATCAAAGCAAAGAGGGGTTAGAAAAGTCACAAATCAGCAAACGGTGAAACAAAAGTACAATGTCTACCAATATATTCTTCTCCGTAAAAAGGAACAGTGAACCTCTCCGACCTCGACCCTTCAAATTGGGGAGAGAACTGCCAATTTCTAACAAGGAAACCTTCTTGCCAGTAGTCCTTATGGGAATCAGGTAGGTTTACTACCAATACCCTGTCAGGGCTCCTAGCTTTGAGGTACAGGACACCTGAACTAGTTCGAGAAAAGGAGTAACAAAAGCAGACCTCGACAAGTCCTAACCTAGTGCCATACAATTGATTCATCCTGTGCACACCATTCACTATTTTCCATACATTGGGCGAGCGTTGTGCAGGAACAATATTAAAATAGCCAAAAAAGTGCAAATATAGATCATTAGGGGGAAAAGTAAGTCCCCCCGGGAAAGTAACAAAACATGGATCCAGTGGGCATCCTCTATATCCCTAACGTTCCTAGGAGGGGAGGCACAACATTCAATATCTACCCACTCAGGGATGTTGTAGAACTTCCTAAATTCAGAGATTGACCTATTTCCAATCTTCGCCATTGAAAAACTCAAGAAAAACTACAAACCAAAGAGAAAGTGCAAAGAAAGGGCACGAGAAACTTACAAAACAGAAGATCGTTTCAAGTGGTGAAGAAGCACGAGCTCAAGACGACTAAGAAGCAATGGGAATGGGGATTGAGAGAAGAAAGTACGAGGCGCTAGAGTTCTCAGAAGAAAGAAGAGTACTAGAAGGGCTGAAGCGACGGAAGAAAAAGTGGCTATCACAACAAGCCTTCAATTCTAATCATAGCGCACAATAAGCGAAGCGGGTGCCGTCAAATCAACTTCACAGTTTTCGAAGAATCGCAAATCAGCCATAATGGCTGATCATTTAAATCCATTGAACCCATAAACATGGCGCAACAAATTTAGGGGCAATTGTGGGTACCCGAAATTTAGAACCATGGGCCCGGACGAGTAGCCCAGTCCTGACAGCCCAAAGTCCGGACCCCTCATCTCTTATATTAATCCGGTCTCCCCCACGTTTCCACAAATTGGAAGTTATACGGGAGATGGAAAACGTGGAGAAACCCATCACCTCCACTTACCTACATGTACATGTATATATTAAACCCTAGGTCCGGGGCAAAAGGACAAGTTGTATTCTCTGTAATTACTCTCCGGAGTATATATAAATAATATCGACTGCACCACCGTGGACGTAGGCACATCCTTGCTGAACCACGTACATCCTTTGTTGTGTGATTGGCATCTTATATTCCTTGTTCTTTCTTGATAATTGCTTCTCTCGTATGTATTTGTGTTGCATAATAATTGCCTCCACAACTCCCCCCCCCCCCGAGAAGACTCCATATACTCCGATAGAAATCGGGGTCGATGTGCTGGAGGGTGGCCTTGGTGATCCATGAATCTTCCGCCTCGGGACGGCCAATTCAACGAACTAAGAAGCGTGTATAATCACCCGAAGAGGAAGACACAAGCTCTGAGGCGAGAATCCCCTCAATGCAATCTACATGAGAACGAACCGGTTGGCCTGTGGCCGAAGGAATGGGTATTGGTGGAGCATGAGTGCCTCGATATGAAGAAAGGTCCGCCACGTTAAACGTGCGGTGCATGCGGAACTCATCAGGGAGATTGACCTCATAGGCATTCGTTCCACAAGCTCGGACGATCGGAAAAGGGCCAAAATGTAACATAAGAAGTTTGGTATCCTGTCGGAGCGCCTTCTGGAGGTATACCATGACGAGGTCACCCGGTCGAAAGGAGACAAATCAGCGGTGCTCATCAGCAACGGATGTGAATATCAACCTGGATGGAAGTCAGGCGAGCAGCAAACTCCTTAGCTGAAGGGCAAGTAGGAATCGTTGGGGGAAGCTCGACTAGATCAATGGGCATGGTGAGAGATCGTCCCAACACAATCTAAAAAGGAGATAGACCTGTAGAACGGTTGACATCATTTTTGAATGCAAAATATGTTTGTGCAATCACTATATCCCACCTACGGGGATACTCCGATGTCAAACACCATAAAAGGTCACCAACACTCCAATTGACCACCTCCATCTGGTCGGGGGAGAAAGGCAGTCAAAACCTGAAGCTCGGTTCGTAACAAACGCCATAGTGTCCGCCAAAAATATCCCGTAAATCACACATCCCGATCAAATATAATGTTGTGAGACACTCCATGTAAGCAAACAATCTCACGGAAATACAAAGAGGCGACATGAGAAGAACCTGTCGTCCGAGTACTTGGAATGAAGTGAGACATCTTAGAGAACCGATCTATCATAAGTGGATGGATTCGTGGCTACTAGAAGTCCGAGGGAGGCCAACAATGAAATCCATCGAGACATCATGTCACGGGCGCTCGGGAACTGGAAGTGGAGTATATAAGCCGGCATTAGTGTGTTTTCCCTTAGCCGTCTGACAAGTGTAGCAACGTCTAATGAAAGCTTTGACATCTCTCCTCATCGTCGGCCATTAAAATCGGTCCCTCAACATCGCGTAAGTACGCGCCTATCCTAGATGGCTGGCTAAACCTCCTCCATGGATCTTAGAAATAATTTCTCCCGTATCGAAGAAGATGGAATGCATAAATCTGTTCCTCGGTGTAGGAACTCCTCCTGTAACAGATACTCGTCCGATGCTCAATTGCCCTGCTGGCAAGCGGCAAAAAAAGGTCCAAGCTCTACATTAGTCAAGTAAAGAACACGGACCTCGTCAAAGCCAAACACTTAGACTCCTAAGAGTCACCAACGCATGTGCTCTCCTGCTAAGGGCATCTACCATTTGATCCCGATTTGTATTGCAAGTGGAAAGTGTAGTGCTGGAGGTAGGCGGTCCACTTTGCGGGCCTGTCACTTACACGCCACTGACTATGTAAGAAACGGAGGGCTTCGTGATCGAATTTGTTGACAAACTAATTATGGGGGAGATATAGCGACCAAAACTTCCCAATTTTATCCACCGCATAGAACTCAAGGTCATAGGTTGATTAATGGCGAGCGGCACCCGTCAATTTCTGGTTGAAGCAAGTAATCGGCTTCCCATTCTAGCTCAAAACAACACCCAACCATGTCTTACAAGCATCGCAAGATAACTCAAACAACTGATCCAAATCGGGCAAGGCCAAGATAGGAGTCGGCGTCATCAACTCCTTGATGCGCGTAAAGGCAGCATCCGCCTCCGGGGCCCATCGAAACTCAGCACTGGAAGAAGCATTCATCAAATCTATAATAGGGGTCATGACAGTGATGAATCCTGCTATGAAGCACCTATAAAAACTGGCTAATCCATGAAAGCTGCGCACCTGGGAGATCGAAGAGGGTGGGGGCCAATCCATTACCGCCTGAACTTTGGCATCATCCACTCTAATGTCGTCACCAGAGGCCACATACCCCTAAAAGGTCACAGATGGTACCATAAAAGCGCACTTCTTCAACATAAGGAAGAATCGCTCGGTTCGTAAGACCTCTACTACCTGAGCCACATAGTCCAAGTGCTCCTCCGATCGGCTATAAATTAGGAAATCATCAAAATAAACCATAAAAAAATTTCCCATAAAAGGATGCAGTATCTGTGTCATCACTCTCGTAAAGGTAAATGGGGCATTGGGGAGGACAAAAGGCATCACCGTCCACTCGTATAGGCCATCCTTCGTCTTGAAGGCAGTCTTCCACTAATCCCCTAGTTTCATACGAATTTGGTGGTAGCCACTTCTCAAGTCTAAGTTTAGAGAAACCCCTCGCACCATGGAGTTGACCTAACATATCCTCCAACCTAGGAATAGAAAATGTGTACTTCATGGTGATCTTGTTAATAGATCAGCTATTAACACACACACACCAACTTCTATCCTTCTTTGGCGCTAATAGGGCGGGTACCGCATAAGGAGACATAATTTCCCGAATATAGCCCTTGTCACAGAGCTCTGTGACCTCTCTCTGCAGCTCTGCGAGCTCCGTGGATGACATGCGGTAGTAGGGAAGGTTGGGGAGCTTCCCCCGGGGATTAAATCAGTGGCATGTTGTATATCCCTGAGAGGAGGAAAATCATTTGGGGGTGTGCACACGTCGATAAAAGAATCCAACAAATTCTGGACACATGGCGGGACAGTCGCCTCCGGGTGGTGATAGGGCTAATGAGAGCATAACACAACCCTGTCTCTGCAATCTTTGTGGCTAACTCCTCATGTGAAACTATAAGGGCGGAAGGTCGAGACATCGGGAATAGTAGCATATGGCGGAGAAGAAAGTCTCTCCCCTCGTGCTTAAATGAATATGTATTGGCTCGGCCATCGTGTATGCTGCAACGATCAAACTATCACAGCCTTCCCAAAAGAAGGTGACACACTCGCATATCCACCACGGTACATAGAACCTCGTCATGATAATCTCCAATGGAAAATCCACCCGACATTGTCGGCTAGGAGCAAGTGTGGCTCCACTTCCCAACATGGTTCAAAGCCTCGGTATCGGTTCCGGTATCGGACACTCGATTTTCAACTCGGTCGTGGTATCGGGCGATAAGCAAAGATACGCTATTTAGAGAGCTAAAAAAAATCCGAAAAAAATATAAAATTTTTTTAAAAAATAAGATTAATAATGTGGACCAATCAGACACGTTCAAAACCATCCTTTAATATGCATTGCATTATACGATTGGTTGTACTGAAGCGCAGCGTACTTGTCAGATTCAATATTCCATAATAAAACAATTTTAATATAGAAAAACAATCTAATGACACATATAACTTGATTAAAAAATTACATAGAAGATAAATAGAAATGATTATAATTTTTCGTCATATTCATCTCCTTATTTAGTTGCGATATCGATCATAAGGATGTGGAAAGGGTAATTTCCTTCAGTAGGGTAATGGAAGAAATATGAACCAACTCAAAAAAGATGCAATATGTTATTTTTTTAGTAGATTGTTTTTTTACAAAAATGATACAAATGTTCTTTTTTTAGTAGGTTATTTTTTTTTACAAAAAGGATGAAATTTATTTTCATCATTTTTGTAAAAAAATAATCTACTAAAAAATAACATTTGTATCCTGGATTTTTGAGTTGGTTATTTTTTATAAAAAATGTTATTTTTTTACAGAAAGGATGTACCGAATAAAAAAATAACATTTATTTCTTTTTGAGTTGGTTGTTTTATATAAAAAGGATGCAAATGTTAATTTTTTACAAAAAAGATATAAATCTATTTTTTTTTACAAAAAGGATATTCATCATTTTTGTAAAAAATAACCTACTAAAAAAATTAACATTTATGTCTTTTTTGAGTTACTTGTGTTTTTATAAAAATGATACAAATGTTATTTTTTTATAAAAAAGATACAAATGTTATTTTTTACAAAAAGGATATTCGTCCTTTTTGTAAAAAAATAACCTACTAAAAAAATAGCATTTATATCTTTTTTGAGTTAGGTTGTATTTTATAAAAAGGATGCATATGCTATTTTTTTACAAAAAAAATACGAGTGTTATTTTTTCAAAAAGAGGAAATGTTAATTTAGTATGATAATTTTTTTATATTATAGACATGTTTTTCAAGTATGTTATTTTTTTTGAAAACATGATACAAATGTTACTTTTAATAAAATAGGATACAAATTATTTTAAAACAGGGTACATATTATAGACATGTTTTTCAACTATGTTACTTTTAAAGACATGGTACAAATTATTTTAAAACAGGGTACATATTATAGACATGTTTTTCAAGTATTTTAAAAACAGGATATAAAAACAGGATACAATGGTCTTTTTTTTTAATTTGTACGCTTCCTTTTAAAGGAAATAACAACAAAACCTAACAACAGCCATAAGCTACCAAATAACACCACAACCCTAACCTACCAAATGGCCTTCACAACCAACTATCTAAATAACCCACCACTTAACAAAATCCTCACAGCTGTAACCTCAAAACACCCTCACAACCCCAAAATTAACTCACGACTCCTTTGCAAACCCTAGCCGTTGTTGTTGGAGAGAGAGTTCAAAATATGAGAGATATTAAAACCCAAGCTGCTAATCTTTGCAAACCCCATCCGCTGCTTTTGGAATCGGATCAATAAGCTTGTGAGGTATGCCCCTCTCTCCCTTCAACCCTCTCTCCAACTCGGCGTGATATCGTTTGACTCGGACGAGATCTCACCGATATTTTACGGAACACCCGAGATAGCGCCGAGATATAGCCGATATCCAACGATTTCATCCAAAAATTAACTCGTTACTCGGAATCGTAACGGCACCCTGCGATACCAAGTCAACTTGGCCGATACCGAGTTGACTCGGCCGAGACTTTGAACTGTGCTTCCCAACCATCCAATACGACATGGGTTAGGAAATGATTATGTGGGAAGCTTTAATTTGTTGACCACACCTACGCTACCAAATTATCACTAGCTCCTCCATCGATAATCACCGTGCATAGTCTCCCCTTTATGGTGCAACGAGTAAAAAAAATACTCAATCAGATCCAAGTATCATCGTTAGGTGGAGGTGTTTGAGGATCTACGAGTGTTGTTATCATCACGGTATGTGAGTAGCTAGTAGAGACATTGGCAAGTTTTGCTTGGGTTCGACAAAAGGAATCTCATTGTCGGCAAATGGACTGAGCGGTAGATAATGGAACATTAGTAGGGATGGGGAGAATGCCCAAGGAGGTGCACCGTGCATCCCTTATATAAGGAATTCGGGTTTTTGGAAGGAGTGGATATTAGGGTTTCTTGGGAATGGGGTAAATAGGGTTTGGGATTAGTTTTTTTTTTGTTGAAGCTGATTAGAGTTTGCACTAGGAGTGGTTTGGGTTTAGTTCTTGAATTTTTGGGGTTTCTCACGAATTCCGGGCTACCTAATGTTGTCGGTAGGGGCTGAGATTACGCCAGAGGGCCCCACATAGGATTTCAAGTAGCTGGGGGAATAAATCGGAGGTCACTGCCACATTTATTATTAACCACACTCCAAGTAAATTTTTAAATGGCAAAACACCTATTCACTCTATCTTTCCTACTACCCCCCTTTTCCCTATATTACCCCGAGTTTTTGGGTGTGTTATGTTCAGGATCGGCGACCCTCACGTCACAAACTTGATGATAAGGCCATTAAATGTATTTTTGTGGACTATCCTGCTATGTCTTAAGATTATAAATGTTATGATCCTCTCTCGACATATGTATTACTCTCATGATGCTACCTTCCATGAGGATGCTCCATTTTATGGTAGGTCTGCTACTCCCCCACCCCTACCTCCTCCTCCTCTTGAGGATTTTTCTCCAGTGGCTCGTCCTATCCCTTTATTGGATGTGCCTCCCTCTCTTCCTGAGACACCCCTTTGCAGGTCTATGCTCGTCGCCCTCGGCTGCCCTGCCTCCTCCTCCTTCGAACTGTTGATGCTCCTTCTTCACCACCCCCACCCCGCCTATTTCTGTTGTTCATTCCCCCTTCCCCCCACCTATTTCTGATTATCAGTCCCGTTATCCCACTCATGATCGCAGCCTTCCTGCTCGTTATGCTAACTCTTGTAGCACTAACCATTCTATTCTCGAGCATCTTTCCTATGCAGGTCTTTCAGGGTCCTATCGTGCTTTTTTGGGTTGTCTTGACTCTATTTCTATTCTCCAGTCTGTGCATGAGGCTCTCCAGAATCCTAAGTGGGTAGCTGCTATGAAAACTGAGATGGATGCCTTGGAAAACAATAGTACTTGGGAGTTAGTGTCTCTTCCTCCAGGGGAGAAACTTGTTGGTTGCAAATGGGTGTTTAGTGTTAAATATTTGGCGGATGGCTCCATTGAGCGATATAAGGCTCGTCTTGTGGCACGTGGCTTTACTCAGATTCCGGGAAAAGATTTTAGTGATACCTTTGCCCCGGCTGCTAAGATGAGTTTTGTTCGTCTACTTATATCTCTTGCCGCATATCACTCTTGGCTGTTGCATCAATTGGATATTAAGAATGCTTTTCTTCATGGGGATCTGAATGAGACGATTTATATGGCTCTTCCTCCCGATTTTCGGACTGAGGGGGAGTATGTGGGCAAGGTTTGTCGTCTTCGCAAATCTGTATACGAGTTGAAGCTGTCTCCCCGAGCTTGGTTTAGCCGATTCAATGGGGTGATTAACTCTATGGGATTCTCCAGATGCCACTCCGATCATACTTGCTTTATTCGACGTCAGCCACCGTTGCATTATCCTTTTGGTATATGTTGACGATATCATTATTACCGGTGATGATCAAGAGGGGATTGCCCACGTAAAGAAGGACATTGGAGTAGTTTTTTATTCTAAGGATTTGGGACCTCTTTGGTATTTTTTGGGGATTGAGGTTGCGAGATCTCGTCGTGGGATTTCCTTGTCACAAAGAAAGTATGCTCTTGATCTGTTACAGGATACAGGGATGATTGGTTGTCGTCCAGATTCTACTCCTATGGATCCGAATGTGAAGTTGACTGCCGAGTCTGGGGAGTTACTTTCTGAGCCGTCTAGGTATCAGCGTTTGGTTGGCCATCTCATCTACCTGACCAACACCCTTCCTGATTTGGCCTTTGCTGTGAGTCTTGTGAGTCAGTTCATGCATGCTCCTCGCACTGCCCATCTTGATACTGCTTATCATATCTCGAGGTATCTCAAGTCTTCATCGGGTCTTGGTCTCATTTATGCTTCAGGAGACCAAAGGGGTCTCTCTTGCTTCATTGATGTTGATTATGCGGGATGCAAGACTGATAGGCGTTCTACTTATGGCTTTTGTACTACGGTTCTCATGGATAAGTAAGAAGCAAGCGGTGGTTTCTCGTTCTTCAAAAGAGGCGGAGTACCGTGCTATGGCTCATGGTACATGTGAGCTCTTGTGGCTTCGATCGATTTTGTGTGGGCTAGGCTTTACTGAGGGCAGTCCTTCTGATTTGTTGTGTGATAACAAATCAGCCATTATGTCGTCGTCTAATTCGATTCTTCATGAGAGAACCAAACACATTGAGGTGAATATTCACTTTCTCCGGGAGAAAGTATCTACAGACATCATTCATCCCTCATCCGTCCCTTCATCAGGTCAAACTGCAGATTGTCTTACCAAGGCAGTTGGACCTTCTTTACTTTCCTCATCTATTGGCAAGCTGGGCTTGGTAGATATCTTCCCTCCAGCTTGAGGGGTAGTATTGGATATCAGATTAGTACTATAGTATCTTATTATTAGGCCCACTTGTTTCAGGCCTTAGTTGTTAGACTTACTTTATTTTTTACCATGTGCTTCTATACCCTTCCAATTGAGTAATATATATTCCATAATGTGGCCATTACATCACAAAAATCTATTACTTTGTAACGAGCAATTCGTAGAATTTAACCAACACCGCCTTGGTAGATCTCATTATACTTGACTTCTTCAGTTCCTGCGTCTCCATCCACTTGAAGAACAGATTTGTCCTTGGGTGACACTAGCTTAGGTGGAACCGAGTGATCCTCGAAGAGAGAAGAATCGACATGAACAACATCGACCTCGAGACCTCCATTGAAAGAAACCGCTTGATAGAATGTCAGTTGCCCAGCCACATTGTGAACACCCTAAGACTGTGATAAGCCGAGGTATAATCCTCAATTTGAAAAAATATCACTAAATATAATCTTAAAAAATGTGACAAAATTGCAAAATAATGCATCATGGCTTTTGTCACAAGAAAAAAGCTCATAATTACGGTCCATATTCCATGTCACCAACATTATAAATAATGTATCATCACATGATCACACAATTAATCCATAATTAAAACCAACACTAAATAGCAAGTCATCAAATTGTCCGATGAGTGCATTATCAAATTAAGTATAACAAATTATACATATAAATTAAACAAAATCATAACATTATAACATATTATCTATTAAGTAAAAGTAGAAAAACAATTCCAGTAATATATAAATTAAAAACAACGCATATATAACATGATGACACTAGAATTTATTAATTTTGGCTCCCGGCCATGTCCGCGGAATGTCTAAACCATGTCCCAAAGTGTCCGCCTTATTTATATTGTCAAAAAATGACAAGAAGTCTGACACGCCGTGCAGTTTGTCTGACATGTGTCCGAGTTGTATCGTACGTTTTGAGTGTCCGACATGGGTACATCACACCCGTAGGAATGTCCACGCCTCTTAGGGGACTACTGAAGAAGGCACTGGAATAATGGAACCAATCGCGTCAAGATATATTGAGCATACCTATGGAAGGTCAGTCACCGATATTCTCAAAGACCAAGGCAGGTCCGACATGCCCGACTTGCCACAAAGTCAGATGACTCAGTAAAATTAGCTTTAGATTACGATAAAAGCAAAGCACAAATAGGGCCCTACCATCAACAGTAATCCCTGAATGGACTGTGAAACTGTTTGAATACCTCTTATATCAATAAATACAGGTCTGCATTGAATGGATGAGGCCACTTGTAATCTTGTGATTTGGTTCTTAGCTCTCAGCTAGCAATCCTACCACCCAAGAACTTATCACTTAATTAAGATTAATCTCACTCTTTTCTTGTGGACGTAGGTAAGTCCCCTTTGCAGATCCACATTACTTCTGATGTTTTTATTAGTTACTTTGATATATTGCATTCATCATTGTGCTTGTACTCAGATCTATCCTTTTACAATATGTATTGTATATTTGATATAGGAGTAAGAGTTTAATTTGACATTTAGTTTGATGATTCTAAAGGTAAATCAGCCTTGGAGATGTCCAATTAACGGTATGACCCATTTCATAGTCAATGAAATGACCCAGTAACCCGAGAAATTAGAAGGAGGTTACTATAATCTCTCAGTAAAATAAATAAAAACGCAAAATACCTCCACCATCAGTCTGTGCTGCAGTGTTGACAATCGCAGGACATCTAGCTTCAACAGCAGCTCTGTTCGAGGAATCAGCACTGAATGACATATAATGCTCTCCAACTCCATCTCGTGATGGGCCATCCTTCAAAAAAAATTGTAATGGACTCTGTGTAAAATAATTTTCACTTACTCAGTTGTAACATTTGTTTATATAAAATTGTAAACTGTACACACTATAATTATGAAATATCTAAGCCAGTATGAACAACAAGAATCTTTCAAAAAAAGCAGCAAGCTACTGGTCAATCACACTGGAAGTTTACTCACACTCTAGATGGTGGGTCTCTTTCAACCCCCATTAGAAAGTGTTACAATAGTATACATGCTTAGACGTTCCGCCCCTTGTCCCCGAATATGGGTAATATGTTCTCATACAATATTGCTCCAATCTGACCTAGCTGGCGAGCGATCCCAGTTCGCAACAGAGAACAAGGCAGTAAGCGAGCGTACCTTTGTTCGCTTCTTCTCCACCCCGCATAGATATAAGCAATTAGGTAGCTAAGAGAGGATGTTATCAAAGGTTGTTAGGTAGTTATGCTGTTATGATAAGTAGTGCGTGTTAGCAATAGTTAGTTTAGAGTCGGTTATCATTCTCTATAAATACACATTCTCTGTACTCTCATTTCATTATCAATGAATTACAAATCATTAAATTCTGTTTTCATGGTGTCAGAGTTGAATACCTCCAACAACTTCTTTCTTTGATTCTTTTTTGTTTTCAGAAAACCCAGCACATACCAAAATCGACATACAAAAAACCAATCTATATATCTATTTCTTACTCTAAAAACCCAACAATAGCTGAATCATCTTCCAATTCCCAAAATACTGAAATACCACCACCAAACACCTCCCAAAACACTTCTAGCACAACAAATTTTCTGAATTTTCAACTTCCTACCCTACCACTTTCCAACATTACCAACTTTGTTTCTACAAAACTTGATGGATCCAACTATAGTCGCTGGAAAAATCAATTTGAGACAATTCTCATCACCACTGATCTAATTGACTATGTTGAAGGTAAAATTGAACAACCTCCACCACAAATTGTAGTTGATGAAATTCAAAAACCAAATCCCCAATTTTTAGAATGGAGAAAGATGCCAATTTTTATGATGCACAAAATATAAAAACTTAAAATAAACAACAGACAATGCCATAGTTTGAAGTGGATGTTTGACAATAAACATTTGAACTTGAAGGCTCTCAACTGAAAATACATAAAACTGAAGAGAAAATAATGAAATATACGAAGATAAAACATAAATTAAAAGGGAATAAATTGAAAATAACATTAACATTTCACCATTTCACAACTAACATTTAACATTCAAGAGACGAAAAGCTTTAAAATAACACTTAATAGGTAAGATTCAAAATCGGAATAAACCTCATTGTCGTTGTCCAAGACATCGGAGCTGTAGGAATGGCGCATCAAAAGAATGTTTAAAACTTGAAAAGAAAATAGAATGATGAATCTCATACCAGAAGGCTGGAGACGGAGAGGAGCAGATCGGAGGGAGCCAACCGTGTGACAGGAGCTGTTGCAGTACCGGTGGTGTGAAAGGGGGTCTTCAAACCAGCAAGAGGAAAGGGAGAAAGGATGACCGTGTTGTTGTCACCAGAGTGTGGTCCGGCAAAGGTGAGAAAGTGAGGCAGCAAGCAATGGCGGCTGCTCACATGAAGAAAAGGAAGAGAGAAAAGAGGAGAGGAAAAAATAAAAGCGGTTGTGAAAAGAAAAGAAGCGCGCTAGGTTAAACCAAGTCACAGCAAATTTATTCACTGTTACCCTTTTAGTTTTGAAAATCAGTAAATATTCACCTTTAAGTTTCTATTTTCACACGTATTACCCCTGAACTTTTTATCTCGGTATTTTTTTTCGGAAATCTCAGGGCCTTCTCCCCTCCGCCCTACACAAATCAGCCCCTGCTGGTAACCTAGCACATATATCATCTCTTGGTGCCTACTCTGACTGACTGGAGAGGATGTTCTGATACCAGAAGATCAACGACCGGCTATTGTACATTTCTTGGCCTTAATTTAATATCATGGAACTCTAAAAAGCAAGTGACTGTGTCTCGATCAACTGCTGAAGCTGAATATACAGCTATGGCTGTGGCAGTAGTAGAACTACTCTGGCTCTCATATCTTCTTCAAGAGGTTGGCTTATCTACTCCTCCACTCACACTTTTGACAGATAACATCAGTGCTCAATGTCTAGCTCGCAACCCAATATTCCATGCTAGAACGAAGCATATTAAACTAGACTATCATTTCATTCAAGAACTCATTGAGTATGGAAAATTACATCTCTCGTTTGTCAACTCCAAGCATCAGCTAGCTGATATCTTCACTAAAGGTCTCTGCTATCTACACTTTTTAACACTCAGAAGCAAGCTCATGTGTTCATCAACAGGCTCACATCAGCTTGAGGGGGAAATGTAAGATAGTATACATGTTTAGAGGATAGATATAAGCTGTTGGTTAGCTGCGAGAGACTGTTATCAAAGGTTGTTGAATAGTTATGCTGCTATGATAAGTTGTGCTTATTAGCAGTAGTTAGTTTAGAGTCGCTTATCATTCTCTATAAATACACATTCTCTGTACTCTCATTTCATTATCAATGAAATACAAATCATTAAATTCTGTTTTCAGAAAGCAAAGGTATATAATATAAAGGATGCTTCTAGATGCTTTTGATCATATATTTCAAAGAAATAATTGGACTACATCTCTCTGCCACATAATATTTGAATCAGATCAGTTCATGATTTAACCCATGAAGAGGTCTGCTTATAATGCACATTGAGTTAGTGGTGAAGCTTATAAAATCATGAAACTAGAAGATTTATAACCATGGTAGGGAAGTTACAAATATAACTAGTTGCTCTTGGAATGGAGTTGGACAATTGAAAAATTATTTCACATTACCAAGAATTTTAATTATTTAAGCGAGAAAAAAATATGCAAAAATGGAGCATATATATATATATATATTAAAAGGATTTTTGAAAACATCCATCAGCTTGTGAATTATGTGTGCGCATGCACATGCGAGAGATTTGCATGCAATCATACGTAATATATATATTATATTTGGAAACCAACCAGATGAATACAAAATGGAACTTATACATTTAGGTGAGATTCTAAATGAAAGTACTAATCGCACACTTATATGTTGGAAATATACCAAAGGGAAGCAAAATGAAACTTCATATTAAGTGAAAGTAACCATCTGTATAAGAGGTTTCCCATGTAAGAGATTATGACATTATAGGTGATCAAACTAAAAAAGAAATCTCTAGAAATGTTAGTTGAGGATTGGAGGTACTACCATCATTTAATCAGCATGTATATTGTCCTCGTAACAATGATGCATAAGATACAACTGTTTATAGAGAAATAGCTGGGGCAATTATATCTATAAAAAAAAACATGTGGGCCAGAGTACCTCCAAGTCGTCAACATATATACATATATATACTCCGTCCTAAATTATGAGGTCTGGTTTGAAAGCCAAACATTTTAAGAAAAGATTTTACTTTCAAAATTTATCCTCTCAAGAATTACGAATAGCATTGAAATGCAATGATTGCACTTCGATCATTGTTTTCTCATGGGTATTGTTGGGATATGTAACTTTGGAATCTCACCTAGTTTTATGTACCATTTTAGAAACATGACTCTTAGTTTGGGATGGACCAAAAACGAAAATAGGACTCTTGATTTAAGATGGAGAGAGTGTATTATATGCAATATATATAAAATATAAATAGCTATACATATATTGTAGTCCTAGGCTATGTCCTTCGAGAGGGTTGTTCATAACTTAATTCCATTAGGTGAATGCATCCACCCTTCATAGTTAGTGGATCTAAGAGGTATGTAATAAGACCTCCGAGCTATGAGTCTTAAACTTCTTTTTCTGTTGCATACAATGGTGTGCATGGAGCATCTTGACTGCAATTTTCTCTAGCTTTATTGCTATTTTGACTTCTAGTATAATGTGGAGGCCAACACTTAAATGTGAATTCGCAGAAGCATCTATCACATATTCATCTTCAATTAATCACAAAGGAGATGCCAAAGGTACTTGTTGCCATGTTACCCTAACTAAACAATAACTAAACTACTACTCTAGAAAATTCCTAGTGATCACTTTTTTATTCTTGCTAAGTAATTTAGGTAAACATTACAATTAACTTTTGTTTTTCAATCCAATTCACACAACGCGTATCCTTCATCATATAATTCATTAGGATTACATTGAAGCAATCCACTTTCGTATTCATGCAACTCTAGCTTTACTCTCTCTGGGAGATAAAGCAGTACACATAAATGAAAACCATCCTACTCTCAAGCCTCAACCTATCCAAATACCTGTAACACATATCTCAACAAGAGGAAAAGATAAAACGAAACAATAAATTAAACAATAAGAAGCCTTTTGGTGCTTAGCGCCATTTAGAAATGTTACGGTTTAACACTTTGACTCTCCACCCATATATCCGCCTTGCTTTTCAAGCTAATATCTCTATGTTGCAGCATCCAACCCAGATGAATTCGTCTTGACATCGTCAAATTCACAAACATTAGTGAATTGTGCACTAAAGCTCATCGGGGACTAGAGAGAAGTTTCCCCTTGTGTATATTAAATTGGGTCTCAATAAACATCAATTCTGCAAGCCTGCTAGGTGTCCAAAGGGTATCCTAGTTGTCTTAATAGAAAATTACGATAGGTCTTTATAACGCAAGGATACTTCAACAAAGAGAAGAAAAGAATGTAAATTTTGTCTAATTAAGAGCCTATTGAAGAGAAATATGTCCATTACAGTAAATTTCTGATTTGCACAGTACCCTTACATTGTTGTCAATCTTATATTGTAATTGTTAATCCAACTACAGGGGTTATTTTAGAGTCTAATATGATAAACGAGACAGAGACTTTGTCCTTGGGAATCAAGCAGCCATATATTATCCAACTGCAATGAATAACTTTTCTCTATTATTTATTCCTCTTGTGTGTTAGACCCAACTATGCCCACTGCCATCTACCAAAACCATAAGCCAAAACATATCTACCTTACATTCTCTTAGGACTACCATGGCTACTTAAAAAAATTATTCCTTAAAGAATTGAGCCACAAGGAGGTGGTCTTCCAAGTAAAAATGAGGAATAGTATATTCCTCGCTTGATCTGAGAAAACGTCTCAAACATAAATTCCGAAGGAATTCTAACCCAAAAAACATAGAATCATCAAACTGCAGGTTAGTGGAATTTTGGTCATTATAAGGATATAGTTAAAAGGGGTTATTTTAGACTTGAAACCCCACTTTTATTCCAGCATTTGTATCAACCTCGAACTTTATGAAATATTTGAGTCACTCCCAAACTATTGGGGCTGATACTAAATGTTAGCCAAACCATTTGATTAGACAATTTAAGTAATGGTGGGGTTAAAACATAAGGTTTTCTCACAATTGGTGCCCCAATAGACAAATATACGATGAAGACCATGTATCCATTCCCCTACAATGGTGAGGAGGAAGATCGTCAACCCGCCACCAGTTTGTCCAACTTTTCTGCATGTGACAGTAACTGGGCTGCTTGCCTTCTTTTTGAGATGGTTTGGATTTCATTCATCTGAGAGTTAGATGACTAATACAATGACTGCAACAAGTGTGATTTGACTGCTTAGTGACTACTGGTTATAGTAACAACTAATATAATTTGGATGTTTAATGATTAATATATGACGAATGAATTTTGTTGAATCAATACTTTGATGGTTCCTTATGTACTTTAGGACAATTAAGGATGAAATTTCTATGCCTAACCTTCTTTGAGGTTTTCTTACTCCAATTGTATGTTGATAAGTTTGTTTGAGGTAACCCCAAATTTTCACTCTGTAGGTGTGAGACAATCTATACAACTGTCGATGCCACACAGTCACCATCGACGACAATCACAAACAAATTCACACTATAATCATCACACATAACAATTGAAAGGTATTAGATGGTCACAAACAAAAATCCCAGGATTGCTTGCAACAACACTACAATCGACAAGGTCAAGCATCCGATGTTCATGAAGGCCATCAAATTCGAAAGCCAAATATATTACCCTCGCCATCGAAAGCCACAATAACGTTTGAAGAGACCAAGGTAAAAGCCCCTCGATCGAGAGCGCCCAAGGTATGTGATGTAAGCAGTAGCCATTTAACAAAACAACAACATTTAGTTTTTATCTCATTCATTTATTTTGCAATGTAATGTGACTACAATGGTTAGCTAAAAACCTTACTAATAGCCTAAAGGTATCTTGCTAGCCAAGATAACCTAAAAATGGCCAAAAAGATTAAAAAGGGGACGCTAAGATATTCTCATAGAATATCACCCTTAACCTCAAATACTAACTAAAATATTATATAACCTAAGACACGTAATATATTAAACAAAAATTGCAATTAATTCCCCAGGAAACCTCGTACACATCACTCTCCCAGCTAAGAAAAACTCGACTTTAGTGTAAATGATTGTTGCTCCTGTAAGGGTATTTTGGTACTCAGGCTGTATTTTTTTATTTGTGAGCGATACAGACGTACTATTCGTATCATTAAACATGTGTATCTTGTAAGTAACGCCAACTCGTATCGTACGATAATAACAACTATGTTTGCGCCCTTATTGCTGGGAGTAAGAATTGTATGCAAGTCATAGGTATTGTAAAGTAACATCAATGTGCACATAAACAAAAAACAAAAAAAAATATATACTAGTACACAATAAGGCTAGTAGACAATATAATAGCGCACATGTACCATGTAGACGCATAGTATATGAACAAACTGTATGCTGTAATCTATATAATGAATTTAAGAAAAAAGTTCATAGCACAACTCTATAATCATATACTACTATAATATAAAAAACAGAGGCTCCAAAGAGGAGCTATCCACGTGTCTATGCTTTAATGACGTGATAGTAAATATGAGCCTTGATCATCTAAAGCTAGCTTTGCCGGAGGATGCAAGCCTTGACCTTAAACTTTTGTTGCATATAATATCAATAAGTAATGGTTTGTAAGCCTTAATGGATGTTTACAGCTAAGGGTCTCTCTCTCTTAGTTATGTCTCCCTCTCCCGCCCTTTCCATTGATTATTCCATGTGTCATGACCCTCTTCCACTTTTTCTTTAACTCAAACCGCATCTCCTGTTCACTTTCTCCAGCGCTTCTCTGTAGGTATGCGTCTCTCCCTCCCATTTTACCGATTGTTTATTTGATTAAGTTTCCTTTCGTCAATTTTTAGTTTAATTGAGGTCTGATTTGATGGTGTTTTAAGGTTTAAACACTACACCAAAAATGCTAATCTGGCACGCTGAGGGAAGGAGATTCTGGCACGGTTTAAAATAGTATCAAATTCTGGAACGGTTCTAAACCGTGCCAAATATGAGTACACTTCATTAAAAAAATAATACCCCAAAATTTGAGGGGGGAACCAAAATTTCAAGAGACAATCTTTAATTTTTTCAAGAGACTAAATCTCCCTCTCTCTCTCTCTATCCGGCGACTCCCCATTCCACACTACCCGGAGACCCGATCGAAGCTACCCCGCCGCCTTCATCGCAGCCTCCCGCCGCCGCCTTCATCGCAGCCTCCCACCTGTTGTCATCAGCTTCAAACCGCTGCCGCCTGCCGCCTGTTTATCGCAGTTTCAAACCGACCCTCGCTCTTGTGTATCTCCGAGAGTTTCTCAGACTAAAAAGAGAGAAGTGGGTGAGGAACTAAACAAAATTAGTGTCTGAATCTAAATGGCAGCCGATGATTCACCACTACACCAAACTTCCGACAGCAATCTCCACTCCAGGTTTATTTTCTAAATTTCTTTCATTTGATTCAATTACAAGTCTGAATCTAAATCATTTAATGTTAGGAGTACTTTTGTGTTCATTTGTAAATATTTAGGAAATTAACACTGTTCATTCTTAGGAGTATTTTTTTCTCAAATTAAATGTTAGAAATATTTAGTGGTATTTTTTGTTCAATGTTAGAAATTAGGGGTATTGTATTTTTCTATTCAATATTTAGGGCTATCGTATTTAGTAGGGGCAACAATTTTAGAGACGAAACGAAGAGACGCTACGAAACGACGTGAAATTGACTCGAAATTGACACGATATGTCGTGTTCGTATCGTGCCATAATTATGAGTCGTGTTAGTCATGTTATCGTGTCTTGTCGTGTTAATCGTGTTTTTATTCGGGTTATCGTGTCTATTTATGTCCAATTTAGTATTTAGGGAAATGGTAGAAATATTTAGGAGACATTTCAAATTTCAATGTTAATTTTTCAGTTAGTTTTCAATGCTGAAGTAATTTTTTATGATAATATCAATGTTAAACCTAAAAAAATCGTCGCGGGGCCTACCACCCCCAAACCCCCGACATTGCTTGAAAATTTTCGCACCCCCTTACCAAAAATCCGGGGCCGCCACTGTCCATACTCCACGATCCACACTACCCGGCGCTCATCCTCGCTGTCACCTCCATCATCCACAATATTTATGAAATAAAACCAACACAGGTATTTCAATCGTCCGGATGCGTACACTTGTGTATATGTATATATATATGTGTGTGTGATTATAGATTTTCTTTTAACTCCTTTGTGACTTGTTGATGAATTGATTGTTCATGTATGTGGAGTTGGTAGGGAAGAAATGAAATACATATAGCATTTTTGTCATTGAAGCTTGAGGAAAAATCAGAATATTAATTGCCAAAACGCAGTATGTGTTGTTATGTTTTCCTTTTTACAGCCCTGTGTCTCGTTGATGAGTTGATTGTCTGTGTGTAGATTTGGAGCTGGAAGGGTGGAAATGAAATAAAAATGAGATTATTTCACTAAAACTTTAGGGAAAAAAAAATGAGAAATAAAGGTCTATAGAGAATTTTATAATTAGAATTAGAATTAATTACCTAAACGCGTATGTGTGTGTGTGTGTGTGTGTGTGTGTGTGTGTGTATGTTTGTATATTGTCATTTTAACACCTTAGTGTCTCATCAATGAATTGATTGTTTATGTATATATGTGTGCGTGCACATAGTGTGTGTACTTGAAGGTGGAAGGGAAGAAGTGCACTAAAGATCAGCTTTTGATTGGTATGAATATGTATATTTGCACATGTATGTATATACATGTAATTATACACTTTAAATTTATTAGCTCTATGTTTGGTTGATGAAATAGTGCCAAAGCTGGAATGTTGTTGTGAGCAATCACCGAGGGCTTGGGAGCATATCAATAACTGTAAGTAAGTATTCACTATATGGAATTTTTCTTTATTTTTTTTATTGTCCAGTGAGAAACCATTCAATAAGTTTCTATAATTGAATTATATATAATGATGTAGTTAGCATCCATTTGGACTGTTCACTTGTGCTAAGGATTTCGTTAGCATGGATACAAATGTAAGCTTATTGTTCATACCCTTTGGACTTGACTTCTTTCTAGTTTATTCTCTGGTTAATTTTGATCACATTAACGTATTGTAGGTCAGGATATTAGCAGTTTATATGTAAAAGTAGCTTCAGAGCAAGGCCAAGGCCAAGGAATTACAAGTAATGTAACTTTCACATGCAGAATCCCACAAACTCGCTACTGGACAGGTAAAACTCCAGTATTATATTTTACTTCTAATAAGATATATAGTTTTATATATGTGCAGTACTTTATATATGCGTGTCCTTTAGTGTATATATGGTTATGGGGTTTAACACTTTTTTTTAATTAGGTGTTTTCATATTTGAAGTTTTGTTATGGAAGTAGTTACGTGATCTTATTCTATTAATCAAGATGTAATTGGCTCAACTATGAGATAACGACCCCGTAGGAGTCACGAACACCTCGCACGGGACCAATGTAACTTGTAGGAACTGACCGCGCAGTCCCGGGTCTCCCGATTTGAGATTATGACGATAATTTGCAAAAATCACACTTAGACTTGAAAATGGGCCGTTAAAGGGTGAAAACCCAAACCAGCCCCCAAACGACCCCGTAGGAGGCACGAACACCTCAGACGGGACCATTGTAACTTGTAGGAACTGACCGCGTAGTCCCCGGTCTCCCGGTTAGAGAGTATGACGATAATTTGCAAAAATCACACTTAGACTTGAAAACGGGCCGTTAAAGGGTGAAAACCCAAACCAGCCCCCAAACGACCCCGTAGGAGGCACGAACACCTCAGACGGGACCATTGTAACTTGTAGGAACTGACCGTGTAGTCCCGGGCCTCCCGGTTAGAGAGTATGACGATAATTTGCAAAAATCACACTTAGACTTGAAAACAGGCCGTTAAAGGGTGAAAACCCAAACCAGCCCCCAAACGACCCCGTAGGAGGGCACGAACACCTCAGACGGGACCATTGTAACTTGTAGGAACTGACCGCGTAGTCCCAGGTCTCCCGGTTAGAGAGTATGACGATAATTTGCAAAAATCACACTTAGACTTGAAAACAGACCGTTAAAGGGTGAAAACCCAAACCAGCCCCCAAACGACCCCGTAGGAGGCATGAACACCTCGCACGGGACCAATGTAACTTGTAAGAACTGACCGCGTAGTCCCGGGTCTCCCATTTAGAGAGTATTACGATAATTTGCAAAAATCACACTTAGACATGAAAACAGACCGTTAAAGGGTGAAAACCCAAACCAGCCCCCAAACGACCCCGTAGGAAGCACGAACACCTCGCACGGGACCAATGTAACTTGTAGGAACTGACCGCGTAGTCCCGGGTCTCCAGGTTTGAGATTATGACGATAATTTGCCAAAATCACACTTAGACTTGAAAATAGGCCGTTACAGGGTGAAAACCCAAACCAGCCCCCAAACGACCCCGTAGGTGACACGAACACCTCGCACGGGACCAATGTAACTTGTAGGAACTGACCGCGTAGTCCCGGGTCTCTCGGTTAGAGAGTATGACGATAATTTGCAAAAATCACACTTAAACTTGAAAACAGGCCGTTAAAGGGTGAAAACCCAAACTAGCCCCCAAACGACCCCGTAGGAGGCACGAACACCTCGCACGGGACCAATGTAACTTGTAAGAACTGATCGCGTAGTCCCGGGTCTCTTGGTTAGAGAGTATGACGATAATTTTCAAAAATCACACTTAGACTTGAAAATAGGCCGTTAAAGGGTGAAAACCCAAACCAGCCCCCTAACAACCCCGTAGGAGGCACGAACACCTCGCACGGGACCAATGTAACTTGTAGGAACTGGCCGCGTAGTCCCGGGTCTCCCGATTTGAGATTATGACGATAATTTCTAAAAATCACACTTAGACTTGAAAACGATCCGTTAAAGGGTGAAAACCCAAACCAGCCCCCAAACGACCCCGTAGGAGGCACGAACACCTTGCACGGGACCAATGTAACTTCTAGGAACTGATCGCGTAGTCCCGGGTGTCCCGGTTTGAGATGATGACGGTAATTTGCCGAAATCACACTTAGACTTGAAAACAGGCCGTTAAAGGCTGAAAACCCAAACCAGCCCCCAAACGACCCCGTAGGTGACACGAACACCTCGCACGGGACCAATGTAACTTGTAGGAACTGATCGCGTAGTCCCGGGTCTCCCGGTTTGAGAGTATGACGATAATTTTGCAAAAATCACACTTAGACTTTAAAACAGGCCGTTAAAGGGTGAAAACCCAAACCAGCCCCCAAACGACCCCGTAGGAGGCACGAACACCTCGCACAGGACCAATGTAACTTGTAGGAACTGACGGCGTAGTCCCGGGTCTCTCGGTTAGAGAGTATGACGATAATTTGCAAAAATCACACTTAGACTTTAAAATAGGCCGTTAAAGGGTGAAAACCCAAACCAGCCCCCAAACGACCCCGTAGGTGACACGAACACCTCGCACGGGACCAATGTAACTTGTAGGAACTGACTACATAGTCCCGGCTCTCCCGGTTAGAGAGTATGATGATAATTTTCAAAAATCACACTTAGACTTGAAAACAGACCGTTAAAGGGTGAAAACCCAAACCAGCCCCCAAACGACCCCGTAGGAGGCACGAACACCTCGCACGGGACCAATGTAACTTGTAGGAACTGACTGCATAGTCCCGGGTCTCTCGGTTAGAGAGTATGACGATAATTTCCAAACATCACACTTGAAAATAGGCCGTTAAAGGGTGAAAACCCAAACCAGCACCCAAACGACCCCGTAGGTGACACGAACACCTCGTACGGGACCAATGTAACTTGTAGGAACTGACCGCGTAGTCCCGGGTCTCCCATTTAGAGAGTATGACGATAATTTGCGAAAATCACACTTAGACTTGAAAACAGGCCCTTAAAGGGTGAAAATCCAAACCATCCCCCAAACGACCCCGTAGGAGGGACGAACACCTCGCACGGGACAAATGTAACTTGTAGGAACTGACTGCATAGTCCCGTGTCTCTCGGTTAGAGAGTATGACGATAATTTTCAAAAATCACACTTAGACTTAAAAATAGGCCGTTAAAGGGTGAAAACCCAAACCAGCCCCCAAACGACCCCGTAGGTGACACGAACACCTCGCACGGGACCAATGTAACTTGTAGGAACTGACCGCGTAGTCCCGGGTCTCTCGGTTAGAGAGTATGACGATAATTTGCCAAAATCACACTTAAACTTGAAAACAGGCCGTTAAAAGGTGAAAATCCAAACTAGCCCCCAAACGACCCCGTAGGAGGCACGAACACCTCGCACGGGACCAATGTAACTTGTAGGAACTGATCGCGTAGTCCCGGGTCTCTCGGTTTGAGAGTATGACGATAATTTTCAAAAATCACACTTGGACTTGAAAATAGGCCGTTAAAGGGTGAAAACCCAAACCAGCCCCCTAACAACCCCGTAGGAGGCACGAACACGTCGCACGGGACCAATGTAACTTGTAGGAACTGGCCGCATAGTCCCGGGTCTCCCGATTTGAGATTATGACGATAATTTCTAAAAATCACACTTAGACTTGAAAACGGGCCGTTAAAGGGTGAAATCCCAAACCAGCCCCCAAACGACCCCGTAGGAGGCACGAACACCTTGCACGGGACCAATGTAACTTCTAGGAACTGATCGCGTAGTCCCAGGTCTCCCAGTTTGAGATGATGACGATAATTTGCCGAAATCACACTTAGACTTGAAAACAGGCCGTTAAAGGCTGAAAACCCAAACCAGCCCCCAAACGACCCCGTAGGTGACACGAACACCTCGCACGGGACCAATGTAACTTGTAGGAACTGATCGCGTAGTCCCGGGTCTCCCGGTTTGAGAGTATGACAATAATTTTGCTAAAATCACACTTAGACTTGAAAACAGGCCCTTAAAGGGTGAAAACCCAAACCAGCCCCCAAACGACCCCGTAGGAGGCACGAACACCTCGCACATGACCAATGTAACTTGTAGGAACTGACGGCGTAGTCCCGGGTCTCTCGGTTAGAGAGTATGACGATAATTTGCAAAAATCACACTTACACTTGAAAACAGGACGTTAAAGGGTGAAAACCCAAACCAGCCCCCAAACGACCCCGTAGGTGACACGAATACCTCGCACGGGACCAATGTAACTTGTAGGAACTGACCGCATAGTCCCGGGTCTCCCATTTAGAGAGTATGACGATAATTTGCGAAAATCACACTTAGACTTGAAAACAGACCGTTAAAGGGTGAAAACCCAAACCAGCCCCCAAACGACCCCGTAGGAGGCACGAACGCCTCGCACGGGACCAATGTAACTTGTAGGAACTTACTGCATAGTCCCGGGTCTCTCGGTTAGAGAGTATGACGATAATTTTCAAAAATCACACTTAGACTTGAAAAAAGGCCGTTAAAGGGTGAAAACCCAAACTAACCCCCAAACGACCCCGTAGGTGACACGAACATCTCGCACGGGACCAATGTAACTTGTAGGAACTGTCCGCGTTGTCCCGGGTCTCTCGGTTAGAGAGTATGACGATAATTTGCCAAAATCACACTTAGACTTGAAAACAGGCCGTTAAAGGGTGAAAACTCAAACCAGCCCCCTAACGACCCCGTAGGAGGCACGAACACCTCGCACGGGACCAATGTAACTTGTAGGAACTTACTGCATAGTCCCGGGTCTCTCGGTTAGAGAGTATGACGATAATTTTCAAAAATCACACTTAGACTTGAAAACAGGCCGTTAAAGGGTGAAAACCCAAACTAACCCCCAAACGACCCCGTAGGTGACACGAACACCTCGCACGGGACCAATGTAAGTTGTAGGAACTGTCCGCGTTGTCCCGGGTCTCTCGGTTAGAGAGTATGACGATAATTTGCCAAAATCACAATTTAACTTGAAAACAGGCCGTTAAACGGTGAAAACCCAAACCAGCCCCCTAACAACCCCGTAGGAGGCACGAACACCTCGCACGGGACCAATGTAACTTGTAGGAACTGGCCGCGTAGTCCCGGGTCTCCCCATTTGAGACTATGACGATAATTTCCAAAAATCACACTTAGACTTGAAAACGGGCCGTTAAAGGGTGAAAACCCAAACCAGCCCCCAAACGACCCCGTAGGAGGCACGAACACCTTGCACGGGACCAATGTAACTTCTAGGAACTGATCGCGTAGTCCCGGGTCTCCCGGTTTGAGATGATGACGATAATTTGCCGAAATCACACTTAGACTTGAAAACAGGCCGTTAAAGGCTGAAAACCCAAACCAGCCCCCAAACGACTCCGTAGGTGACACGAACACCTCGCACGGGACCAATGTAACTTGTAGGAACTGATCGCGTAGTTCCGGGTCTCCCGGTTTGAGAGTATGACGATAATTTTGCAAAAATCACACTTAGACTTGAAAATAGGCCGTTAAAGGGTGAAAACCCAAACCAGCCCCCAAACGACCCCGTAGGTGACACGAACACCTCGCACGGGACCAATGTAACTTGTAGGAACTGACCGCGTAGTCCCGGGTCTCTCGGTTATAAAGTATGACGATAATTTGCCAAAATCACACTTAAACTTGAAAACATGCCGTTAAAGGGTGAAAACCCAAACTAGCCCCCAAACGACCCCGTAGGAGGCACGAACACCTCGCACGGGACCAATGTAACTTGTAGGAACTGATCGCGTAGTCTCGGGTCTCTCGGTTAGAGAGTATGGCGATAATTTTCAAAAATCACACTTAGACTTGAAAATAGGCCGTTAAAGGGTGAAAACCCAAACCAGCCCCCAAACGACTCCGTAGGAGGCACGAACACCTCGCACGGGACCAATGTAACTTGTAGGAACTGGCCGCGTAGTCCCGGGTCTCCCGATTTGAGATTATGACGATAATTTCTAAAAATCACACTTAGACTTGAAAACGGGCCGTTAAAGGGTGAAAACCCAAACCAGCCCCCAAACGACCCCGTAGGAGTCACGAACACCTTGCACGGGACCAATATAACTTCTAGGAACTGATCGCGTAGTCCCGGGTCTCCCGGTTTGAGATGATGACGATAATTTGCCAAAATCACACTTAGACTTGAAAACAAGCCGTTAAAGGCTGAAAACCAAACCAGCCCCCAAACGACCCCGTAGGTGACACGAACACCTCGCACGGGACCAATGTAACTTGTAGGAACTGATCGCGTAGTCCCGGGTCTCCCGGTTTGAGAGTATGACGATAATTTTGCAAAAATCACACTTAGACTTTAAAACAGGCCGTTAAAGGGTGAAAACCCAAACCAGCCCCCAAACGACCCCGTAGGAGGCACGAACACCTCGCACAGGACCAATGTAACTTGTAGGAACTGACGGCGTAGTCCCGGGTCTCTCGGTTAGAGAGTATGATGATAATTTGCAAAAATCACACTTAGACTTGAAAACAGGTCGTTAAAGGGTGAAAACCCAAACCAGCCCCCAAACGACTCCGTAGGTGACACGAACACCTCGTACGGGACCAATGTAACTTGTAGGAACTGACCGCGTAGTCCCGGGTCTCTCGGTTAGAGAGTATGACGATAATTTTCAAAAATCACACTTAGACTTGAAAATAGGCCGTTAAAGGGTGAAAACCCAAACCAGCCCCCAAACGACCCCGTAGGAGGCACGAACACCTCGCACGGGACCAATGTAACTTGTAGGAACTGACCGCGTAGTCGTATATGCAATTTTTCTTCTTGTATATGCAATTTTTTTGCTTGAATATGATTTTTTTTTAAAATGACTTGGTTACTAATATTGTATCTTTTTTGTGTCTTATTTTTTTTGTAGGATGACATTCAATCGTTAGCTTTTATCCACTTGAAATGCACGAAGAAGTCAATGCTTTACAACAGGGGGATTGTGTATTTAGTGTCGTTAATATTCAGAATTCTATTTTTTGTGTTATGGCCGAGCAGGCTTCAGAAGTTTTATGGTTTATTTTTATGGTCGTGCTGGCTAGTGTAGTTTTATTGTTGACTTTTATGGCCGTGCGGGCTTTATATGGGCAGATTTTATGTTAGCAGGTTTTGGAATGCTCAAAAAATAGAGGAAACTCTGCCCATTTTTTTTTTTGATATGGGAACTATTAACTCTTGTAATTTTTTGAAGTTATTGTCGACTTTTATGGTCATGTGTTGCTTTATATTGGTATTATCTCTTGTAATTTTTTGAAGTTTGTATGCACATTAGTTTATCAACAACCTGCGATATTCATAATTTGTGAATTTTCTTGATTTTGTTTTTGCAAATAATAAATATTTTTCCTACCGAATTTGGAATTTGCAGATTTTCCAGATTTGGTTCCTATTATTATTTTTTTTAATCAACTGAAAAATCTGGCACGGTTTTAAACCGTGCCAAAATCCTGCCAATGCATAAAAATGAGAAGGCTTATAAAACAATCTGGCACGCTTTAGAACCGTGCCAAAAGCGTGCCAGATAAAAGATAATTTGGCACGGTTTTGGTGTGTGCCAAAAGCGTGCCAGATTTAACATCTGGCACGGTTTAAAAGCGTGCCAAAAGCGTGCCAGATTAAAAAACTGGCACAGTTTAAAAGCGTGCCAGTTTGAAAAATCTGGCACGGTTTTAAACCGTGCCAGATTGCGTCTGGCACGGTTTTAAACCGTGCCAGTTTCCTGTTTTTGGTGTAGTGAAATGGCGGCGTAAGTATCGGTGATGATGGTTATCGCCTTTTCTCTTCATTTTTGCTTTAATAGGATCTCGGTAGAGTTAAATTACGAAACCTGTGTAGTTGTTTTCACCAATATCAGTTTTGAATGTGTATATACTGATTTGGGTTGTTTCTATTCAATTTTTTTGTTCTTTATAGAGACGATTTTTTCTTATATAAATATAAAAATCAACAACCACATATAGGAATTGCTCACTAACAATATATGGATTATAGGTTTGTTTGATGTTCCCCCATATTTTGTGTATTGTATGGGCTTAGATTATTTCCTATATTTTATTGGTTATGTTGTGTTTTCCTTCAAGTTTTTGGATTCCGAGTTAACTTTGGGCAGTGAGTTATTTTTATTTTCTTAGTACGAATCCGCAACAATACCTCAAAAATTTCACATAAACATTTGAAAGTGCAAAATATAGCCTCTATATGTTAATCTGCTTTTTTGAAAAAATTATAGATGTTGTAGGCAACTACTAATTTCAGTATGGATTTAATGTTTGTTTTTGACATGATGTATCCATAAAATCTTTTCAAATGAAGTAAGACATATTTATGAAGAATACTTTTGTATATCAAATGGCATAATATATATGTTTGAGTTTTTGCATTTATGGTGAATGAATGAGGTTCATATCTTACTTTGTCTAATTCACCTTTTAGGATCTAGGATAATGAACTAATATGTGATATGTCCATCACATATTTTAAGAATCGTTTATTTTAACTTCCGCTATTGTTGAACACTTATTTAACTTCCAAATTCTTTTATACTAGATATACATTGATTTGGTATAACATTTGTTTTGATCTTAATACCGCATAATAATGTCTCTTTTGAATTTGTTTGATATAACTGTAAATTCTAATGGATGGTACATTAACCATAGACTGGGATTAGCAGAAGACATTGTGCTTGGGTAAGAACTTCTCTTTATCCCTAATTCACGATTCTTATTTTTTTACTTAATTTGTGACATCTTGGGGTTTTGGCTTACTAGTTACACCATTCTTGATAAGTTGGTAGTCTTATTATTTCTATTTTTGTGTTTATTTCTTATATAGTTTTATTTTGGCAGGGAAAGTCAAACTCCAGTTTAGTATTTATGTGGTGAGAATGAAGTGGCCCCTCCCTCACTAATCTGATATTGCATATCATGGACAGGCTGTTGAGTTATGTTTAGTTCTTTTGGTTAGTGATTTTATTAAGAGAAATACTTAGTTCTTTAGCTCAATGAGGAGAGTTTATTCTTTAGTTGGTGAATATTAAAAGATTGTTGTATTATTTTTAGTGCAGATTATAAAGACATCAACACAAAGTAAATACCATATCGCCATATTCAACTTTTTACTATATTATCTTCAATTGTGTAATTTTTGTCACTCTTTTAGGGTGTTACCAAAGATTATATCTTTTCTCACGAACACCATAGTAATATATAATCTCAATCTTTTCTCATGAATACCAATAAAATTTTTGTTAATAAGTTTTATCATGTTATATAATCTCAATCTTATGTTACATATATTATGTGACACAACACTACAATATCATTTCCTAAGATATTTATATTATATTTTATAAACGTACGTGCTTCACGAGGGGCTGAAACTTAATTTACCATTATAATGGAAGATATTATGGTTATATTTTATACGTGCCAACTACCCAAATAAAGGGTCTTTTTTTTTACTAAAATGTTTTTTTTTAAAGAAAGAGATGATGCCTCATATGCTAGTTGGTGGCTGATAAAAACAGAAATTTAGCCCTAAAATCCCATTTGATTAAGGAAACTTTACAAATAAGTCCTATTTACATAAGACATTTCCTAATAGAACATATCATAATATTTTTTTTTTCCGTTAGGTCTATTTATACATATAGTGAATATTGCAAAAATCTTTTTTCATGGAACTTGTAAGAGGAAAAAAGAAGATGATAGCACCTATTAAACTACATAGTCAGTAAATGAGACTAATTGGGAAAAAAACCTTTGATTTTTAGCGATTACTTAATCAAATATAGAAAAATTCAGAAAATTCAGAAAATAAGTTACCATGAACAAATTTTCCGGTGGCCATTGTCCACATATGTCGTTTATATCTTCCTGCTCTTGTTGTTCACCAAGAATAGTCTCGAGGAGGACACTATAAGCATCCGCTTCGATAAACGGCCACCCTTCATCTCCAGCGTCATAGACCTTGGTCATTCAAAAATAAAACTTGTATCATAAATTAAACCCAAAAATAAAAATTGTGAGACAAATAGTAGGAAAAGGAATAGTTTAAACGACATGTAGGGTTAGTTTGCATTTCTGTTTGAAAAAACAAGAAATTCTAACCTGGAGAAGGTCGTCCACCGTTCTCTGAACAAGCTCCTCTGAAAACCCATACAGACGCATCGCATCAACGGCAGCATCCATTCGAGACAGACGCCGCTGCAAAGATTATGGGAAGGAAGAACTAAGAAAAGAGAAAACTTGACCGACAAAGTGAGAGAAAACTACAACTAACCTTTCGACCTCTGGCTCTAGCTCTAGGTGCCATCGATGTCTAATCTCTCTACTGTTTTTCAGTTCCTGTAAACCCAAACAATTCTGTGTTACGTTTCTCTCTGATACACTATATATATATGAAGACAAGGAATAGAGGTACGGAACACCCACACACTTCGGCTGAACCGCCTTAAGACAATCTGCATGCGCTTCGCTTGGTCTTTCTCCTTTTTATTTATTTTTTAGTTTAACTATTTAGCCCTAGGTTATAAAATTGTCCAAAGACTTCATTTTATTATAGATTGATCTCTAGACTTAAGCGTTCTTTTTTTAATTTACAATCTCAATATGATGTTTGAAATATAAAATTATTTTTAGGTTATAATGAACATAGAAGTGGATGTATTTAGTTAGATTGAAATTCATTATTCAAATGCGATTGTACGTTTAGCTTCTTAATATAATCTAATTTAATGCTAATATATAAAAATAAGGGCTCCAAATTGAATCCCTTCATGCATCAATGATTAATGAAATTTTTTTATATCATCTCTCTCTCGGCAATATAATATTTATAAAATGAATGATTTCCAATAGATTTTTACATGTGTCATATTTCTCGGTCATTAAGCTGCGACGTTGGTCTTTAATTTCAGGACAATCGTATTGCCTAGTATAAGAATTTGCATTTGATCATAGCATCTACGTATTCCAATAAGAAGTGTGAGAGGTTTCGATGAAGTGTGAGAGGCTTTCGATGGAGTGTGAAGATAAGGTACACGATGGTGGATTGCCGGTAGGATTTGGGGGTGGGTAGTAGTAGGTTAGATTAGTTGATACGTCGTCATTGTTAGTTTGTAATTCTCATCGATTAGAATTACAGTTGATTCTTTCATTTAACAATAAAAAAATCGATACAAACATTCATACTAAAGGTAATACCATTTGTCCTGGTTAACAATCATAATCGCGCTAGCCATGTGATTTCTAGTTCATTTATTTTATTTCAAATTACTTTTCTAAGAAATATCTATTTGTCATGATTGAATATATCTACATATATGTCTCTGAATTAACTTTTTTATTTTCTCAATTGTATTGAACCTTTCATTTGTAGAGAATCATAGTATCTCACTTCTAACACCATAATCATCTTAATCTTGGTTTTCAACATCTTCTTCTATACATAATTCCTTAATCTAAATAAAAAATTTGGGTTCTGAGAAATTTGTACCATAATTCACTTAATTTATGTTTCCTATTTATTTTTTCATTTATATCACAGAGCAACTATGCTTTAATTAGTTTATTTTTGTGAGCAAACAATGTATATTCTTTTGTTTAATTAAGTATTTCTTGAAAAAATATTTCATGATAGAAAAATTATTTTGTGTGTTTGATTGTAAAATTGAAAAGAGGCCATTAAAGGTGTATATAGACATGAAAAGTTTTCCACTTTTCTAATAGTTCGAATTCCTATGCAGGAGATGGGACGTTTTACATGGAATATATGGCTTATCAAACACTACCAAAAGTTGAGCAGGAAAGATGCTTTATATTCTATGAGAAATTATACCATCAAACGAACCCTAAGTTATTAGTATATGACTTCTGTGTCAACGTTCATGCTTAGTGTGCATTTTGTAAATTAAGAATGTTGGACACTTAGGATAATTTTTTGGGTTTCAAACTCATTTGCCATTTGTATGGATATAGAGAAATTATATTTTTATTGTTACACATTCGGGGCAAGTTCATTATACCAAAACCATAAATTATTGGACATATCATAAATTATGAATGTGGAATTCCGAATAGTAGGACAATTCATAATTTGTTGTTTTTATGAAAATAAAGACAAATTCATGGTGCTCGACATCAACTAAAAGAACTATCTAGTATTTCACTAAGAAATAGTAGGAATAAGTAATGAGTTATTACATAACTATGTCAAAACGATGGATTCCTTATATATATAGTATTTTTCTATGTCTACTGTGAATTCACTTTGTAATTTATTTCTAAATTTTTATATATGTAGGTTCAAAGGAAAGTGTCGAAATGCTTCAATTTCTTAGTATATGATATTTAGAGATTACTATTTTGGAGAAGTTGAGTTGATTTTAGTAAAGTATATCGATGAAATACTCTAACCGTTGATTTAATTAAGTATTATAATTCACTAAATTGTATATTTTTTGGTTTTTTGCTTTAGGTAATACTTAAATCCATTAGGTACATGCTATGTTGGGGAGTTTGTGACATCAATCTCCCCATCTTATGTTTATATATATAATGTATGACATTTTACTATATTTTTATTTCATGAAGCAATGGAAGGTTTTTGTTCTCTTTATTTTTATCTATGTTTAATCTAGGTTTAACATTGTTTTCAATTCAAATGACTACCCCTTTTGTCATGATTTTTTGTAAACAATCTATTTACTTCTCCATATGGAAGACCTTTTAACCACTAAATGTATTTTTTAATATGAGAGGGGGAACTTATGTTACTTAATTTATCAGTGTGTATATATAAAAGTGGTGCTACCAATTTGAAATCTGACACGTAGCTTCAAAATGGATCTGCATTAAAGACTAACCATTTCACTAATACTGACAGTAATTGACTCGGAAACAAATGCTTAGGTTTCTTTAACTTTTTTGCACATGATTGAAATGATGGTTCTCATTATATTACATAAATGTGAAACTTAAATTATCATTCACACTCTGCAATCTCCCTTCATTTTCCCTTAAATAACTCTACCTTTCCCTGTTTCTCGATATTCCATTTTTTGGGGGTTTACAATCATAAAAATATTTGGAAAAAAGAAACCCACAGAAACCCTAAAATAATTAAGGTTTTAGCATTGGGGTTTTTTATTTAACCTAGAAAAAGGAAAACATTTGGATTTTGGATCTTTAAAGGTTTTTTATGCTTAAAATTCTTTCTTTACTTCTTGCTTCAATTTTCCATGGATTAAATTATTGGTGTTCTAATATAAGAGGTTTGAAACCATTAAATCTCACCTGACCTTAATTTCTTAATAGGTTGTTTTCCACCTTGACAATTTTTTATACTATTAGTTGGTATTTGAAGTTTTATATGGGAGAGTAAAGAGTATATACATTTACGTGGTCATTTTGTTACATACAATGTTAAATTGAATTTATGTATTAACTGTTGTAACCTAAAATAACACGACCAAGTGGACCAATAAAAATGTGACACCTATCATCATACCCCGTGGGTCCAGAAACAATAGACAAATGTAGTCGGCACCATTATATCTCTAGTCATCATGCTAGCTGTCCACCCTCAAGAACATGAAGAGACAGTAATGTGAACGGACACACACGAGACTCTCAATTGTTACCATGCACTTCCATGTAAAGAATATCCAACTTCTAATTATAATGTAAAGATGTAAATACCTAGTGTATAAAGATATGTCATATCTTCATCTTCCTACTACTATAAATAGCTCACTACCTCTCTCAGCTAAGAACAACTGAAAAAAGTTTACCTACACCCCAGAGAGTTCCTGGGAAGCATGTACTAAACCCTAATACATAGTGACCTTGTACCCGTGGATGTGGGCACCTTATTGGAGTGAACCATATAAACCTTTGTGTCATTCTCTTTGTCTCCCATCTCTATCTAGCTCACTTATTTCTTATTTTATTTGTGGTTATAATTCTTAGCTTAATTAAACTAAGACTAATCCAAATCAGCAAACCAAATTTAGACACCAACATTAACTTTCCCCATTATTTTTACAGGTTGTGATACACCCCCCAAAATATCTTCCTTTTTGTTAATATATGTAAGTGTCTACTCCAGTTTTTATTCATATATATGGATGTAAATTGTCATAATCATTAATTTTTATATGATATTATAGTTTATATTTTTTAAATTGTCTCCTTTCAGGAATATAAATTGTAATATTGCGTTTTGATTTACATCTTTCTAGTAATTAAAAGCAAAACTTCAGGTTTTCTATTTAGTTTTTTCATTTCAACGACCCTAGTGGTGAAATAGAGAAGTTTGTTTTCTTTTTAATACGTAAGCAAATTGCATTTCCCTTTTAATATATTTACACATTCAATGGACATTTTTTATAGAGAGAAGTAATGGCGTAAAAGTCAATTCTAAGAGAACATTAGCTTTTCACTTTTATCATAGACAAAATGGAACAAAAATAATAATAATGAGGAGTACATTTAATTATAACTTAAAAAAATTACAAGTCATTTTCCAACTTTAGATTAACCATATTGCAAATCAGAAATCTAAGTATTGACATGACTTCAATACTTTTACTTTTATTTTAGTTTAATTGATATATCATTTTAGTTTCTTACGATTGTGAATTATAGTTGTGGCTTTACATATAGTAGTGTTTTTTCCCAACGTATATTTATCTTTGCTGTCGTATTTTAATATGGGAATTTATTTACTTAAACAAATGGATTTCATATTGTAATAATGTATTCTTATTCTTTAAAAAATGGTCTGCGTTGTTTCAAAATAATTTAGATTTTTATGTACAATGAAATTCTTATAATAGTTGAAGATGCTTAGTTAGTATATCTATATATAAAGTCATTAGCTATAAGTGCTGTTATGAGACATTTGTATTCCTGATAATGGTGTTGTATAAGAGCAAGATTTTATAACAGCTCATAGCTTTGTTATTTTGGCGTATTTTGTTACAAACTGTTGCTACAAATCGAACACTACATCCTCCATGATTATTTGAAGAAAAGTCAGTTACCGAGCATCGCGTCCGAGATTCAAGTCAATGGAATCATCACGAACATTTTATGGAGGTATACGAGCTTGTGGTTTTGATTTTACTTGGTCAAATTATTCGAAATGTTTATTTTTTTTATTCGGGGCGTTGTTTATATATCAATTTTTGAAAAGATTTTTTTTTCGTTCATTGGAATGAAATTCTAATTTATTTTGGCGAAAATCAACTGTTATACTTGCACTAAAAGTCTTCATCTTTTTGTTTGAAAGAAACACGTTTGTTTTCCAAATCATGCATCCCTTAACATAATTTGATGAGTTTTTTTTAAACCCATTTCCATGCGTTACATCAAACCCTTGTAGAGTTTACTCTACTATTGATTGTGGAATTTCGACTCTACGACTGAAGAAGAAAGGATATCGCATCCTAAGGCTGATCGATAGATACTGCGGATGGTGCTAGACTATGCCGTATTTGTTGAAGATTTGAAGACCTACGTGTTATACTCAGTGGAGCTCAAAGTAGTCTGTAAGTCATCTAGTGTTTGTCAAACTCTTTTAAAGTGCTAAAATGTAGGTTTTGCGTGAAAGGGATTCTCTCTAATATTGTGATTGGTTATAATTTAATTTGGACTCAATTTTGCATGCAGACTTAATTATCAATCAAGATAAAATTTGGTTAAAAATCAGATTAATTTCCATTTAATTCTCATTTAATTCAATTAACCCCTTAAATAAAAATCAATAAAATTACGGGGTATTACAACACAACACAAAGATGTACAAGAAAAATACCCACAATGAAAAAACTCGAGTCTGAACAACTAAAAAATGAACTATAGTGGGTTTTACAAAGAATGAAAAAATCTTACACTCATTTATGCATAACTTACACTAAATACTCTTTCACATTGTATGTTCCAACTTGAAAAGATGACAAAAGCTAAAGGTCTCTTCACAACCACGATGGGTTTTGATCAATAACCAATGTCTTCTCAAAAGGTCATTTCTCACAAAACCCTTTTGAGACGGCGAAAAAATCGTCTTTTAAAACTATTGTTTGAGACAGCAATAGCCGTCTCAAAAGGAATTTTGGAGACAGGAATTAAGCCGTCTCAAAATGTCATTGCTTACAGGACCCTTCTGAGATTTTTGCACCAAAATTATAATTTCATCCATTCTATAATACATTATATATAATTATAAAAAAAACTCTTAAAAATAATATATGACATATTTGGCATCACATTTCATCATATATAACATACAATTTTTCATTCAATTATAATTAGAGTTCATACAAGTATAATCTCTCTACGCAACAAAAATTTCAAAATCTTGTCCACAAATCTAAATACCTCTACACAATTTCACTTGTCTCTTTAGAAAACATACATAAAAATCCATCTACTCCTAACAAAAATTGATGTAAGCTAAATAAACCCTCAATCTTGAAGCATGCAACCTCCAACAAAAGGACTTCAATGACTTGCCTTGTCCATAAAAAGTTTCCACCTGCAATAAAAAAAAAGTGTTAGTTGCCTTAAACAAAGAAGTAATCTTTTTTAATAGTTCCTATAGATGAGTGTCTTTAAAAACACTATCAAATTTGTATTTCTTCATATTAGTTACTGAAACTGAGCAAAAAAGCTATGTGGTGATAAACATGAAACTGAGCAAAAAATATATACTTTAAACAAATAAAACAATTTAAATTAACATATGGAAACACAATGTTATGGAGATAATAAGGTGAAAAGAAATTATAGCGCAGTCCGTGGGTTGGTTCACCTATGAAACGGTACAGATATACATGGGAGAAAATGTGTTAACAAGCAACAAATAGGTTACGTGTAAAATAGGCATAAATAATTAAATTCCTAAAAGTTATATTAAAAAACAGAGCATACATGGTGAAATAAAAAATAGCATACACGATCAAAAAATAAGATGATGTCTTCCATGGTATCTACAATTTTACCTCACCTAAAGTGACTAGACTATGTTTAGCTATTTTTCTTCCACTCAGTAACCATGACAAGTTGAGTAGATTCAATACAAGTGTTAGACTTCTTATAGGGTAAAGAGGCATGACTATGAAGTGTGGCATCAATATTTTACAAGACTTTGAATTTACATCTATGTTTTCATCACCAATAGTTTAAGAGACTTTGACATTTAGGGAGGATACAATTTCACACAAATCGGACAATAGAACAAATATGACATAAATTCACATATTTAAGCATTTACCACTAATTCTGTTGATGTCATTTCCATATATTTAAATCCAAACATGGCCATAAAATCAAACCTGGACACTAAAATCATCATTAGAAGACGCTGATTTTTCCAAACAACACAACACTAACTCTAACGACTGCTGAAGGACTGCAACAAGTATATGTTCTACATGCTTAACTATCAAATCACTAAATCAAACAGATTTCATTTCAGTATTTGAATTCAACAACTACGTAATCAAAACATAGATTAAAAAAAGGGAATAAATACAGTACCAGATAGAGATCGAGTTGAATAAGCAATCGCGTAGGCTACAGAAGCAACGAGTTGAATCTGAGATTGTTCCCGAGATTGAAGCACACGGGATATCACTGTTACCAAAATAAATGATAGCATACTTAGTTAGCCCAGATTTGAATTAAAATTTGGAAACAAACTTCATTAAAAATACACATTACACGGAGCAATAACAATCATACTCGAGTCAAAATATACCTAAACCCGTATCATGAACTCTACAACCAGTTAACACGGGAAGATAATAAATCAAACATTACAAAAATATTCAAACACCTAGAAATGTTATGGATTTATATAGTTTACAGTGAAACCTTATGGGCTTAAGTTATATAAAATGTGTCCCCCCTTTCCATCTAGGCACCATTTGGGACACCCGATCCCATTTAGATTAGGTGGTATCGGAATATGGTCATAGGTTCAAGTCGCAGGGTACCATGGAGCGAGGAGAGTGCTGTTCGATGTATCATTACCAATTGAATCCAAAGAAGAGACAAAACACAAGTGAAAGAATAAGAATATGAATAGCAGCGGACTACTAGGTTGTTTGGTGAAAAGTGGAAATGTGGTGGAGATGTGATGGTCAAGATTGAGTTAGAAGTTGCTGGAACTTTAGTTGCTTTAGCTGATTTTGAGTCAGTTACTAAAGAAAGAGTTGATAATGAGGGAGACTCTGTGCCAGTGTTATTGGATCTTCATCAGGATCAACCAGCATTAGTTGAGCAGTGCCGTGAGAAGATATGCGATGAGATGAATAAACCAGTGAACAAGAAAACCCTACAATGTTGAATGACCCTAGACCTCCCTTATATGTTCTGCCCTATCCTTGGCTCTTTCCCTTTAACCAAACTCAGTCCTTGAATCCCAATGATAAACAAAATGATACTTCACATGATATCCAATGTAGTGTTGGTTCATCTCTGAAACCCGAAGAAACTCGCCCCTTATTCTTACCCGTAAAAGTTGAAACAGATGCCATAGATACAACTACAACTACAAGTAGTGTTTGTGAGAACCACTTTGGTTTCCCACCTAATGGAGGTGGTTCCCACCCACGAGGCGGGTTCCGTGTACCTGCACCATTAACTGTTGAAGGTGAGAATAATTCCCAAACTGGACCTACTTGTGATGTTAAATCTGTTTCACTCACACTCGGTCCAAGTGAGATTACGAATGGGCTTCCGGAAAAGAAAGAAGAGTCAGTTATATGTACTAGTAAAAAAGTAGATGCCGGAAAAGAAAGAAGTGTTTAGTACTCTTCTTAATGTGATTCGAGTGGGATGTCTAATTATAACTAAGTTGGTCATAACTAATACATAGTTTGATTAAATTCTGCTCCATTATTTATCGAAAAAAAACATGATAAAAGGAAATAGAAGTTTATTCACAGAATTCAATCCAGTAAGTATCCACAGAACAAAGACATGAATGCACAGAAAAGAACATCGAATGAAGATTTCGAATCAATTAGAATTTTTTAGACAATATGAACAAATAGTAACATACGTACACTTGATAACAAAATTACCACACTGAAACAAGAGGCTTGAAGGAGTACTACCAGTTTTCCTTGACAATTTTGGACTTCTCAAGTATGAACTTCCCTTCCTTGTATTTCTGTGTTTCCTCATAAGCTCGTTCATACTTCCAACCCAACACTACATGGCAATCGCAGCAGTGGACGTCAGCAACTGTGTGGAGACCGGTCATGAGCTGCCTGTCCTCTTTAGGTCCCACGACAACATTCATTGCGTGGGAGAACAGAAATCCTGCAAACATCAATGACGGGGGTTACACAACTAACATTTTAAATTAATGACCAATACCACTAAAAAGAGACATGAATACCCCTCTTGGCCACCTCCGTTACCCCCTTTTCACTCCGTCCGTTAGTGCATATATATATAAAGAGAGAGAGAGAAAGAAAGAGAGGAATGGAAATGGTGGCCACTCACCCCACAAGCACAGTTTGACCAAACTTTGATACATACCATACAAAAAATATAAGAAATCACCGGAATCTTTTACATTTGGATTCAATTTCTTATCTTTGATTTCCCTTCTCAGCTTAAACTGTTTGCATGTGTGTAGATAGAATCCAATCTAGGGTTGATGGACGAAACTTTGCTTGATGATATCACTGGTCGACTTGTTGATGCCAAGAATGGGAGGGTGCCCAAGAAGGTACAGCTGACGGAGGCTGAGATTCGTCAGCTTTGTGTTACTTCCAAGGACATCTTTCTTAGCCAGCCCAATCTTCTTAAGCTTGAGGCTCCTATCAAGATTTATGGAGATGTTCATGGTCAATATTCTGATCTACTACGGCTGTTTGAGTATGGCGGGTACCCCCTGCTGCAAATTATTTATTTTTAGGAATCTATGCTGACCGTGGTAAGGAGAGCATAGAAACCATATGCCTTCTGCTTGCATACAAGATAAAACACAAGAACTTTTTTCTTCTCAGGGGCAACCATGAATGTGCTTCCATCAATCGCATATATGGATTCTACGATGAGTGAAAGAGAAGGTACAACGTCAATGTTTGGAAAACTTTTACCGAATGCTTCAACTGTCTGCCTGTTGCTGCTCTTATTGATGAGAACATCCTTTGCATGCACGGAGGATTTTCCACCGACTTAAAGGACTTGGACCTGATCAGGAAGATAGCACGTCCGGTTGATGTGCCAGATCAGGGCCTTCTTTGTGACCTATTGTGGGCTGATCTCCATAAAGATATCGAAGGGTGGGGAGAGAATGACAGGGGTGTGTCGCTTACATTTGGAGCTGACAAGGTTGCTGAATTTCTCCAGAAGCATGACCTCAATCTCATTTGTCGAGCTCACCAGGTTGTGGAAGATGGGTACGAGTTTTTCGCAAACAGGCAGCTGGTGACGATATTCTCGGCACCAAATTACTGTGGTAAGCTTGATAATGCGGGTGCGATGATGAGTGTGGATGATACGCTGACGTGCTCCTTTCAGATCCTCAAGGCCTCGAAAAAGAAAGGGAAATTAGGATTTGGCAGCAATATGTTGAGACCAGGGACATCACCTCATAAGGGCGGGAAGGGTTAAATGATCTGCACCAGAAAGAGTATAGAAAATGGGACCAACTGAATCCTCTGATCCTGTGATAACTGTTAGTTTGCTGAATCAGTTTTTGTGGTCACCTAGTTGATGTTCTGAAATCTAAAGAGTCCTTTGCAATAAAATTGTAGGTGGAGATCAAGTTACAACAAGGCAGTATCACAGAGTGATGGGGTTGCCCTTTTTATTTTGTAAAATGGAAAATCAACATTTTCCTTTGTTGAATTGTAATTTTAGGCTTGTAGGTGTACTGTTGTTATGTGGCGCGTTACTTTCATCGTCTGTCTTGTTCATTCAAATGGGGGAACGTTCGTTTTTAATGTGAAAGTAACTTTTGTATCTAAAAAAAAAAAAAATACTCCTCTCGCCAACATCGATAGAATCAAAAACTCATTTACAATGATGTATAATTGAATAAAGAGGTGAATACATGAACAATAAAGAACGATAAAGATACCAACAATGTGTTATTTGCAACTTAACAAAGCACATAGAATAAATCAGCCATTAGAACACAAAACATGGTTGCAAATTTCATGAATATGAGTCTCAAATTTCATGTTGTGTGCTGGATTATATTGATGGCTTGAGATCTTACATTAAATTAAATGCATTACATTGATGGCTTCTTGAGATCTTACATTGATGGCTTGAGAACTAAGACAAAACAACCATATGTCAACTAAAGAGGTGCAAGTACTAATTTGAAAAGGTGCCTTGATGAGGACCAAGAGTATACAGTTGAACCTTCAGATATAACTGTTAGATTGAATCCCCCAAATCCATTAAGGCCTAGAGCAGCAGAAGATTCCATAGAGAACACAGTGGATTCCATAATCAAGATTTTACCTAAAATGACACACACATCATGGTTGTAACTTATGTTTTAACGAGATATGTAACATATATATTACTTCATGTATACTGGAGAAATTTTGAAGTCTGTTTTTTCAATGGTCAATAAGTATTCATGTTATCAAGACAAGGAGGAAACAAAGATTCTTCAATTAAATATTCAACTTGAGTAACTTAACTCTCATGAGAACCCAAACAGTATGTGGCAAGTCGATCTAAACATAATAAAAGTAAGATCAAGTGACACACTCTTAATGAACCACAAAATTAGTGAGCCAGAATCGGTGACCATAATAAACACAGTAGTTAGTAAAGTTTCAAAGTCTGTAAGTGCAGAGACTATGACATGGAGTACACGAACTTAAAACCAAAGAGCGCTGTGAAAAATAATATTTATTGCATTCTAATTTTGGTGATAAAGTTATCAAGGAAGAAATTATTGAACAATCTGACACTTATTCAATTCAATTATATGAATAAATAAAAACTACTTAAAGCTAGGTTTATTCTGATTGCACTTAAACATCACCAAACAATACAAGTGATTACAAAATTAGGCATAATTGACAATTTCTCCATTTTACAGCTCAAGCTGTGAGATGCTTGTAGTTTACAATGATATCTCTATTATCACCCTTCAACCATACCCCACATAATTGTAAGAAACACAATATATACAACAATATTTCGTGTTAGCAAGCTGGGAGCGGGTTCTAGATAATGTCAATGACTATTTATTTGGTAGAATGCCACCGTGCAAAGCTATGATTGGGTTGTGTTCTAAAAGGATTTATAAAAGGTGAACAAATTTCTTCCTTCTTGCATTTATTTGACAAATTGGGGTAAGACGAAAAGTTTTGACATGGATCGATCCTTCTTCCTCTTCCATGGGTTCTTAACTTTTCATTAGAGTAGGAAAGCCCCATAATTCTCTAGACATTTATGTAGTTTGAGAGAGACAGATTCGAAAAGTTTTGGGGTATATCCACAGTGAAGTCCGGGACTGCAATTAAAGTGCAGTTTCATGGAAAACTAACAGCTGATGGGAGAGAGAGGGATGAAAAAAATAAACCGAAATAAATGGAAAGAGAAATGGAGTATTTATTGAGAGGATAAAAAAAGATGGCACATGGCATAGTTAGATGAAGTCTAAACTAAAGTATTGTTGTGCATTTTATAATATATAAAGATTATTAGTTATGCCAAGTACACATATATCATTTAAAGATTATTAGTTACACTAAGTCTTGGGAGTTGATTACTTCCGTCGTTTGGTATTGGATTGTCATAAGTCTAGGACATTCGTTGATAGAAGTGAGGTATTTTGGGTGTGAGTGCCGACGAGGAAACATGAGTCACATTTAATATTGTTTAAGTAAAGTTTCTCGCAAATGTGGGATCTAATGAGAAGTGATTTTCTTAAAATATTTTCAAGGTTACTAAGACGAAGAAATGGAATTGGGCCTTTGTATACCATGAGAACAGATTCAAAAGGCTTTTTCTAAGAAGGAATACCTATAGAGGGAACTATAATTATATTATATCCTTGTTGTTCGGATGAAAGATCAGTAACATCCTAATTTTATAATATAATTATATTATATCCTAATTTTCTGAGGCGTAGAGCTTGCCACTCTTAAATGAATGTGATTTAACACTATAGGGGCATATTTTTGTGTGCCATTTGTGTAGTGCGTGGAAATAGATTGAGAAAAACAATGGAAAAAATCAGTGTTCTAAAAGACGCGCCTAGGCGTGAAGCATTTTAGATACGCCAAGTTTTGGCCCTAGGCGTGGATCAAGGCACAGTGATAGTCAACGTTTTTTGGGGTAAGGCGTGAAAAAATGCGCGTTTTTTCGGTGTAATGCGTGAAAAAACGCGAGTTTTTTAGAAGTAAGGCGTGAAAAAACGCATTTTTTTTGTTTTTTTTGTATTTTAAAAAAATAGTATTTTAATTTACAAATATTTAAACATATTTTTAAGGTATGTACCATTTTAATATTTTTAATAACCTTATCATAGTCAAAAAATATTAAAATATATTAAAAAATGCCTAAATGCCTTTTCACGCTTTTTTACGCCTAGGCTTCTAAGGCTTAAGGCTTGACCTCCACGCCTTGGTCACGCCCCGCATTTTTTAGAACCTTGGAAAAAATATTTAAAGATATAGGGAGGAAAAAGATGTGAAGAAGAGTAGGAGCTGAAGGTATTTATTTATAGTCCTAATAACTACTGCCATTTACACCCCAAACATGCTAGAAGTCCTAGCGACATGATTCCTCACCTTCTCAATATAGTCTACACTCAGTTATTTGCCTTACTAACAAAATCCCAATATTGAGGGACATAGTCATTAAAAACAATATGACAATTGTAGTGCCATACTAGCCCAGATGTATACATGACTCGATATTGTAGTCCGCTAAGACTTCATCATTAGTTAGGTCCATAGTTTCACATTAATCATCTTTTAAGTAACATTTAATAACATGTGTTCTAATTTTCACTATATAATTTTCATATATCTCTATATATGTTTGTAAATTGATATTATTTATGTTGGATCCCAAATCCATTGTCCGTTATCAAGACTTGTACGTTATTCTCACCAAATTACATGTCACAGAGAGTATAGTTTGCCGAATGGTTCACAATATATAAACAACCATGGAAACTAAGTTATATACTTTATAAAAGTTGGTAGATGGACCTTAGTGGCCATCTTATCCCTAGGGAACAAATAGGACGCTCTCAGTTAGGTTCCGCTTGCTAATCCACGTATCCCAACTTACTCCCACTGACACTAACACCTGTACAAGGGCATAAGTAGCTTGGTTCCCCTTGATCAATGGCATAAGTACATCACGGACCCATGATATGATCCTATGACCCAATGACATGAGTCATCCCAAGTACATATTGAGATGTATGCCCCACAAGCATTTATTGGCAATAATGGATGGGGGATACAAGTGTTTGCTAGCATCCCCTAACTAATTAAGAATTTTAATTGTATGACGTGTACACTAAGGGTCCTCTATGACATAGGTTCTCTCATGAATATATGATTTGGTTGGAAAGAACATGTCAAATGGGAGACGAATATAGGATAACAAGAAAAATTGTAGGAATGTTACCAATAATGGTATTCCAATTGTTATGTTGAAACATTTGGATCAGATAGTGTAGAGACGCAATTCTTGTGCCCCTCATACTTTGCAAGGGTCTCCACTGAGGATCTCCCTCTACAAGACATTTATTGTTGGATTTTTTTTAAATATAAAATCAATTTGACATGCCACGTGACATGTTAGAGGGGTGACATACGAATTTCGTGTCTATGAGAGTGTCCGACACGAGTACGTCACCTCCGACAAAGTGTCCATGCTTCATAGATCCCCAACACCAAGTTATTTGAGTGTTAAGATTTACAATTTGATATGGTTTTGGATTACATTAGTAAATTTTTTTATGGTGATGCGTGTGGGTATTAATTTAGTCCATCACATATTTAGGGTTCGTTTGGTTCGGGGTGAGATACTTTTACCCGTGGTGAAAAGAAAAATGGTAAAATGCTTTTTCACATATTTAAAATTAATTTTTTGTTGGGTTGACAATGTGAATAAGTGCATACCCTATAATTATGAAACTTTAAACAAGAATAGAGAAAAAACTCTAAGGGTCTGTTTGGTTCAAGGTAAAATATGTTTCAACACGGTGAAAAGTAGTATGGTGAAATACGTTTTCACCTATTTAAAATTAAATTTTTGTTGGGTTGACATTATAAATAAGTGCACACCATATAATTATAAAACTTTAAACAAAAATATAGAAGAAAATTTAACTCTAAATAGGTGAAAATGTATTTCACCATATTACTTTTCACTTACCTCGAACCAAACAAACCCTAAATAGGTCAAAATGTATTTCACCATATTACTTTTCACCACGTTGAAACTTATTTCACCTCGAACCAAACGGACCCTCAAAATTGGGGGGAAACACGGTAATAATTATATCACCTCTTCTTAAATTGAATATGTATCACCAATCAACTGAAGTGGTAACAATCATATCCTGTGCTGTTGATTTTTAATCTAGCACGATCATTTGATTGCCAGTTTCAAGAAATAAGAGCTAAAGGAGACGCTAGAAGCCTAGTCTTCATAGCTAAGGGGAATTCAACTGAAAAGGAAATGGAAAAAATTAGCAGCAAGCCAAATAACATTCACCGTAATGAATCAAACAATACATATAGGCCCTGTTTGGTTGTCACTAAATTGTAAATTGGATCATTAATAAATTGATTCATTTACAAATTGACCTATTAATTGTGTTTGGTTTCATTAATGAAAGGATTCGTTAATTACCCCATTTTAGCTCATGTGCAAAATCTGAAATTGGATCATTTCACAAAAAATGTGAAATGAATCCATTTGAAATAGGAGTCACATAAAGTGCATGTCCCATCTCCCTCTCCCTCTCTCCCTCCCCCTCCTCCTCTCCCTCTCTTTCCCTCCCCCTATCTCTTGATTTGTTTTTATCTTTTTTTTTCATAGAACGTTAATATCAATTTCAAATTACCAAACATTGTGTAAAGTTGGATTTAACTCATTTCAAATTCACTCATTTACAATTCACTAATTCACAATGATCAAATTTACATAATCAAATAATTTGCGCAACCAAACTGGGCCATAATTGTTGTAATTCAAACCCTAGGGAAATATCATGATCGAAACCTAATATTGAGGTGAATAGCTGAATGTTACAGAGAAGGGGGAAAAACCTCATCGAAATGAACACAAATTTACAAATGACAGAGATGAAGTAAACATAACATACCTTGTTATCCAAAGAGTTTGAAACTCCAGGTGGGTTGGTTGGATGCTTGTGTTTTTGAGAGAGAGAGAGAGAAAGAGAGAGGCGTGTGGCGGGAGATTATAATATAGGTTAAGGGAGTGTGGGCTGGTTGGAAGCATCGAATGGAGACACAAATGTTTTATTTGGGAATAAACATACATATCACCTCTTCATCTCATAACATAACAATAATAAATATACATACCATCTCTAATATTGGGAAAACAAGGTGCGTTCGAATTTGAAGAGAAAGAGAGACATAAGTGGGAAAAGAATTTGGCTTACCGTCAATTGGATTTGGAGATCGTGTTTGTACGAAGTGGCGATCACCCTCGCTCCCATGAGGGTGTTCTACGTTGGGGAGAGAGAGAGAGAAAAGGGTTTCCTGGTGTATTTGGAGGGACAATCGAGTTTAGAGATTTTGAGATTGGGTGATGTTAAGGGTGCTCTTAATAATTAGAATATTTGGCTATAAAAGAATTCATTGCGTAATGTTTTAAGACTTTACACTACGAAAAATATTTCGTTGCAAATTATAAAAGTATTTGCTATGAAATATTTCGTTGCCAATAGTTCATATTTCGTTTCTAAACAATTGTATTTTTTGCGGGAATATTGGTACCAACATATTGGCACTTATTGTCAATGAAAATCTGAATTTCGTGGCTAAATGTAATGTTTTTCTCCACGGAATTATTGTCGTGTCAAATAATGAGTTTTTGCTACGAATTTTCTTTTGTAGCTAAGAAATTTGCAGATAAATGTAAGAATTGTTGTAGTGAAATGAATTCAAAGACTGGTTTCAAATGGACAATTAAGATAATTAGAAAAGGAGACACTTTCATTTCATGAATCATGTTTAAAAGGTAAAATGACCAAGAGACCTTTCATGACTAAGGGCTGTAGAACAATAGATGTGTTATAACTGGTTCATTATAGTTGATGGGGGCCTACGAAAATCCGGGTAAGAGGTGTCTATGAGTAGTTCATCACTTTCATTTATGATTATATGAGGTCTGGATATGTTTATCATATGCATTATAAGTATGAAGCTTTTGATAAGTTCAAAGTGTACAAGGTTGAGGTGGAGCATATGCATGGTAAACTAATCCAAACTATACAATATTATCATGGAGTAGAGGACCTCTTAGGATATTTTAGGAATCACTTAACAGAGGTGGGGATTACATCCCAATTATCTATACCGGGCACTCCACATAAAAATGGTGTAGAACAAGTAAGGAACAAGACTCTTTTAGAAATGGTCAGATCCATGATTATCAATTTGGATTTTTTGAAATCCTTTTTGGGGTTTTGCATTAGACACAAACGCATACTTACTGAACCTAGTTCCTTATAAATCATTCTCAATGACTCCCACATAACTATTTACTGACCGTAAGCCTAGTCTAGGACACGTTAGGATTTGGGTTGCCCAGCACACGTGCTGATGGAATCAAGGAGAGATGTATGTCTCTTTGTAGTTTACCCAAAAGGAACCAAGGTGGTCGATTGTATTATCCTAAGGACCATAAGGTATTTCTAAGCACAAATGCTCAGTACTTAGAGGAAAGTTATATGATAAACCACAAACCCAATAGTAAGTTGATTTTACAAGAGCTAAGAAGTCAAGACCAAGTAATTGCTTCTAGATCGTTCGTACATGATAAAATACAACTTGGTATTAATAATACACTACCTAATGGTATTGAGAGTATTACCAATGATCAAGATATATATGTCACTTATAATGGGCCACACGTGGAGCCATGTCATAGTGGAAGGATCAAGCGTCACCCTGATAAGTTAGTATATTATGAATAACACTTCGTTTAAATCCCATGTGGACATGAAATGGATCCCGAAAACTACAATAAGCATTCCAAGATAAAGAATCCGAGATTTGTCTTTAAGTCTATGAATACCAAGATGGATTCAATAAACTCGGATCAAGTTTGGGAACTTGTAGACTTTTTAGATGGGATAAAATCCATCGGATGCAAGTGGGTCATAAGAAGAAAAATGGGTTATACGAGAAGGTGGAAACGTTCAAGGTACGATTTTTGCGAAAGAGTTTACTTAGAAAGAGGGACTGACTATAAGTAAACATTATCTCTAGTAAACACGCTGAAGTCTATTCAGATTCTTTTATCCATTGTAAATCATATCGATTATGAGATTTGCCAAATAGATGTGAAGAATGTTTTCTTAAACAATAGTCTTGATGAGTGCATATATATAGTGAAACCAAAAATATTCATATCAAGTAGGTAAAAAAGCAAGGTGTGAAATCTTAAGAAGTCCATTTTTGGACATTATCAAGTGTCAATGTCTTGTAACGTCCGATTTGATTAGGTAATAAAATATTTTAGTTTTGAGCAATGTCCTATGGAGCTTGTGTGTATAAAAAACATGGAGAAAACATAGTGGTATTCTGGGTACTTTATGTGGATGATATTCTCCTGATTGAGAACGATGTGTGTATGTTATACAGCATAAGTGTGTGGTTATCTAGTCACCTTAATACAAATGACTTAGCAGACGCCAATCACATTCTCGGGATCAAGCTTTTATGTGATCATAAACTTAATATGTTGGCTTATCCTAGTCCACTTAAATTAATGATGTTCAAACAAAATTTAACACCAAAGATTCCAAGAAAGGATTTCTTCCTTTCAAGAATGGAATCTCACTACTAAGAATCAGTGTACTAAGACGACACCTAATCATATAAAAAAGATGAGGAAGATACATTATACTTTGGTGATGGGCAACCTCATATATGGTATGTTGTGTACAAGATCGGATATCTACTTTTTCATTGTCATGGTTAGAAGAGTCCAATATAACCTAGTCAAAGAGTATTCGACTACAGTAAATAATAATTTTAAGTACCTGAAAAGGACTATAGATTATGTGTTTTAAATATAATGTCATTTGCCATTTATTAATTAATTTTAATTATAATTAATGATCATTTTTTATATATAATATTTCTTTTGAAGATAACAAACAAATAACTGTTGTTGTCACTTACTTAGTTAACTGCTTAGCTTGTGTATTTTTTTCGTGTTTTTTTTAATTCGTGCTATTTTTGTGTTAAAATTACTCCTTTTTAATTTTTCGTTTTTAATATTTTGTAATCTTTTACATATTTAACTGCTCGTTATTTTTTATAACTTTTGTTTAACATTTTTTTTGCTAATATGTAGTACGTTTTTAATTTTTTTTTCTTTCCTTCCTTTGTCCATTTTTACTGTTTATTTTTTTAACGGTCATCAGATGACGTTTTTTTTAATTTTTTATTTAGTTACATTTAAAATATCTGTACATTATTATTTTACAAGTTTTCGTTCAAAATCTACATGCATGATTATATATATAATTGTTATGCTTCATTTTGTCCATGGCCATTTATGTTACCCTCTCTTACCTCGAGCCAAGATTTATTGACCTGTGTAGTTACTAGCTTTGGCTGATAGGTAATAGTTGTCTTTTTCCTTTGGGGGCCTCATTTTGACATAGATGGGCAACTGTCTCTGAAGCCTTTTACAGTCAGATGTAGTTGAATTTTTGTAAAATCCAGTACATTTATTTTTGGCACTTGCATATCTTAGATACAAATTGGTGATAAAAAAAATTATATATAATAATAATAAATAAATATACAAGTTAACAAATAATTTTTTTTTGGATACATAAAACAGTTAACGTTTTTTTCTGTCACATCATCATTTTTTTCATAAGTTTTTTTTTTTTCAACTAACAAGATTTTCCCCCCTTACGTATATATACTAGGGTGTACCCGTGCCGATGGCACGACAATAATTTATTCCCGTGATATTTTGTAACCTAGCCAATGGTACGACGATAAATTTGTTCCCATGATAAATATGTACCCGTGCCGACGGCACAGTGAAATAAAAAGAGAACTCCCGAGTATTTACATATCTATATACTCTCCCCCCATCATCAACTATTTTAAAAAGAGAACAATCTTTTGATACCTGAGCTTCTCAAATGGTCGGGACATATCTGTAGAACAATCTTTTTATCTTAATATTTTCTATATGTAAATACCAATAGAACAATCTAAACCATACATCATTATACTATGTAATAGATTCACAAAATTATTATTTTGATACCTGAGCTTCTCAAATCCAACGTTGACGTTTTATACCCGATCATCGGATCCGACAACACCACCATCTGGCAGTCCAATTTTAGCGATTACAATCTCGCCCCGCTGAAGAAAGCAAAACAGAAAACCCCATTCTCAAATTTGAAATTTCAGTTTGAAGACGGGAAATCAAAAAACCATAAACCATATTAAGAAAAAAAAAAGACAAAGAAACAACCCCATCCTCTTAAACTCGTAGTTTGACGCCGTAGAAACAACCTGTTGCATATCCTCTCCTCTGTTCCTGTTGCATATCCTCGCCAAAAAACATTTTAACCTTAACTGACAGCCTTATCGGCCAAACCAACCTCACCAAAAAACCTCCATGAGCCTCCGGCGAGACCCAGACAGGTTATCATAGCGGATCTGAACAGATCTGAATAAAAAACAGAGTCTGATAAAAAAAGATCTTAACAAAAAAAGACCACAAACCCACTACAATAAATCGTCTCTTAGAATATTTGAACAAAAAAAATGACTAAATAAAAAATAACATCAGAAATACATCGCATCTTACCCAGTTTGCTATCCGATATAGACCCCAAACCTTTATATCTGTGAAGGCGTTAAAAAATAACATCAAAATGTTAAACTAACCTTCACCGACGGAGGTCATGAAAAAAAAATGAACAAAAATCGAGGTGATACCTGTAAGAGTGTGAGATGGAGGTAGCAGGAGTGAGAGGGCACGGTGAGAAGAGAGATTGATGAGGGCAGGATGAGAAGAGAGAGAGAGAGAGAGAGAGAGAGAGAGAGAGAGAAGGAGAGTCACCCAAAGAAGAGTAAATGATGTGGTGTTGTTAATCGTGTAAATCGAGAGGTCATGTATTGAGAGGCTCGAGTCTTATTAATTTGTGTACTTAGTTAGTTGCAGTGAGACATGTCTACTACAGTCAAAAGGGGTGTAAAACACTGACATCGTTCCAAGGTGTTTTTTAGGAATATACGCCATGTGATACAAACTCCTACGATTTCATCCTAAAGATTTCATCCTAACCCTCAGTTAATAAACATCAAATCAATCAACTTTTAATCTCAATCATCAATTGACCTAGATTAAAAAAATCCTCCTCTTTTATTATATATATATAGAAAAATGCTATGTGTCCCAAACAACTCTCCCAAATCATCCCCCAAATAGCTTTAAGTGTTATACCTTATGGTATGGGTCCCGTCAGAGCACAACTCATCAATGCTATTGGGGGAAGATTTGGGGGAATTATTTGGTACCCATAGCACCACTCATATATATACATATATGTTTTCTTAGTTGACAAATATATGTCATACCTCACGCAAACATCACGAGACATGTTTCATCTTAAGTCTCTTTCTTTGGTCTTTTCCTGGGCCCCCACATTTGACCATTTGCATAGACTTGTTTTTTATCCCGATTATCTTCACTTGGACAAGTCAAGACAATGTCTTGTCTTATCTATATAATATGGAATCATATGGGGATGACAAAAATGCATGTATGATATTTTTGACATTTCATGCCCATGCATGAAATGTCATGCTAAAAGTAGTTTTTTTTTTAACTATTTTTTTTCTTTTATTATGGACTTTTTTTTTAACTATTTGTTTTCTTTTTTTTCCTACTTTTTTTATGGGCTGAATTTTATCATGGGGGCATTTTTTTATGGCCTGAGTTTTATCACGGGAGCAAATTTATCGCCGTACCCTCGGCACGGGTATCCGCTAGTACATTTATATGTCTACTTACATATACATTTTATATTACAAACCATTATAAAGTTAAACATTTTTTTTTTCTTCTAAACGATTGTATACATAATCATTTTTTTATTACGAGCATTAATATTTGTTAATTTTTTTTCAAATGCGTTTTGTCAATCCTTAATAGCAGAATGTTTTTAAAAAAAAATATTTTCTTTTATATACAAAAGTTTTTATTTTTTTTATTCGGTGAACACATTTTTTTAACACATCCTATTATTTTATACACAGATATCAATTATAAGAATCTGTTATAATTGGACATTTGTTAATTCGTTGTACTTGGACAATTGATAAAATTCATTAAATATATTTTTTTTGGTCTTCAAAGACCAACAGTTGATGAGATATTTTTTTCTCTAAAAGTCTTGTACAATATGGGGATATCATTGTAACTTGAGTCGACATTTATTGTTGCAGAGATAATAACCTTCAAGTCCATTGTTTATCATATCTCACGATTTTAGATTTATTGCTATTAACATCAACTCTCTCTATCAGTCTATTTTTCTTTTCTTCTCTCTTAGACATAAATCGAAGAAGAAGATTTGGTCTCACTCTCTCCATTAGTTATCATTTAATGCCTCTCCAAGTTTATGAGTACACTCTAACGTTTATATTTTCCAACGATCATTTTTTTGGGATGCCATATATTCATCTGCACCAAAAAGAAATTAGACACACAAAAAATCCATCTCACAAGATAGACCGAAAATTTTAGAGAGAAGAAAAATCTGAGAACTCAAGTGTCATATTCAACTTTACAAACTTAGCAACTCTATATACTTTAAGAACAAGATTCATTATCTGATTTGTTTGGGGTCACTTCAAGAAACACTTAAGCTCAGATTTGTATCATTTCAAGAGTGTAAAACTTCATATATTCTTTCTACTTCGTTTGTAAAGATTTGAAGCTGGTTGTTAGCTTTGGTAACATTTTGTAGTTGTTGTTGCTGCTATTGTACGAGTGGTGGCTTGTATCTACCGTGAAGTGGATCATATTAGTGAAGCGCGGGAGACAGAGGCTGCTCTTGGTGCGTGGATGTTTGTCATATTTGGCCGAACCACGTTAAAAATCAGTGTTATTTATTTTTCAGCTATTAATTTGCTTGTGTGTGTGATTGTTTTAATTATCTCTTAAAATCAGCAACTTAATATTTAAGTAGATTTTTTTTGTTAAAAACAAGTTTTTTTTGTTAACATAAGTGCTGAAAAATAAGCCTTTAAATAAAAACAAAATTCGAATTTATTGTACACATATAAATTTCTTAATCTATTTATTATATCGATTGGAAACTACAATCTGTAGACTTTGGTTGTTTAGAAATATTGATATATTTTTCACCTTTTCAAGACTTATAATCTAGCTTATATGATATTTAATTTAACATTAAACATTTTGGCTAAAATTTTAATTTAAAAATAAAAGTTTGCTAAACTCAATTCACCCCCCCTCTTGAGTTATATCTGGGCAACAATGTGTTAGTTTACTCAACGGATCTTATACCTTTAGGGTATATAGACTCAGACTTTAAGTTAGACAAGGATTGTAGTAAATCAATCACCGGTATGTGGAGTATCAAGCAATCATGTATTGCTGATTCGACCATGGAGGTCGAATATGTTGCCACTTCAAAGGAAGAAAAGGAGGTTGTTTGGATCTGAAAATTCCTAAGTGACTTGGGTGTGGTTTCTTTGGTGTAGCGGGCTATTACACTTTAATGTGATAATAGCAGAGCGGATTCTAACTTGAAAGAACAAATAACTTATAAGAGGCTAAGCATGTTAAGCGCAAATATCATCTGATAAGGAAGATAATGCAAATATGCAATGTCATCGTGACCAAGATTTCATCTCAAGACTATGTGGAAAATCCTTTTATAATGATCTTACCAATTAAATCTTTTAATAGTCATGTAGAGGGAATGGGTGTTAGATGTGTGGGCAAATGGGTTTACGACTAAATGGGAGATTATTCGGGTTTTATTCTTAAAACCATGAATGTCATTTTAAAGGCGTGTCAAGTTCATTTGAAATGAAAATCATGTTTGTGATAATGCCTTATATTTGTGCTTTAAATATATTATATGAATGACAATAAATTGAATTTAGTAGGGTTTCTCGTGAGCTAAGTTGGCTTAATCACATGAGATTAAAATTTCGGTTCTGGTTCAATTGAAAAGTTCACAACTAGATAGAGAGTTGACATCCTATGAGTAGGTTGCAAGTAAGATCTTAGTAGTTTATCTTGACAATGAAAACTTGTTTGATGGTTCAGAAACTTGTTCGATATTTTAAAGAGGATTGTACAGGTATATCAAGAATGTATTGAATGTAACATGGGTGATATTTAAGTCTAGGTATTGACTAGATTAAACTTGTACAAATTAACATCATTTGTAAAGGGTGAAGAAATTCTTAATCCAAAGGATTATGAGGATTGGAATGTGCATATAAATTTTTCTTTGATCATTGTGGATGTGATCCAATTTATTGGGTCTAAATCTCTGAAAGTTAGGGAATCATTGTGTGTACATGTTTGAGATCATATTATAGAGGAGTCCATGTCTGGGAGATATCCTGGATTGTCATACCCCATTGATAAACTTATAAGTTTTGATCCTACTAGTAAACTTGATCAGCAAAATATTTATAATTCGATAAATTATCATATAAGTTAATTTGAAAATCAAGGAATAATTGAGATGTTGGTGAAAATTGATTAACGACAAACTAAATTTCACCAAGAGGGGATTATGTGCTTTACAAGGGGAATCACATTACGCATTATCTAACTTGACAAACAAAGAATTATTATTTGAGTAGTTCGGAGATAATTAAATTATAGTGCAGTTATAATTATTGTGAAAGAAAATACATTATAGAGTAATATAGGGTTTTCATATTTCTATTTGAAAGGAAATTTAATTGTTGGTCCATGATATATTCCATTACCCAAGTAGTATGCACAAACTCTTTAAAAATCCTAATTAACCCAATCCCACTTAGTGTACCTATATATAAGGGTCTACGCTAGGGTTTTAAGCATCATAACTCATCATAAGGATTACAGAGTGGGGGAGGAAAACAATATTCATGTTTGTGTGAGGAGGTGAGTAGAGAGAAAGTTATTCTCTCATATTTCGCCTAGTTTTCATCCATGGAAGTGACCACACACAAGGTATACTTTGGAGGGATCATATACTTGAAGATTCATAGCATTCGAGGACTTATTGGAAGATTTTGGAGGACAAAGAAAATCAACATATTCATCTTCTCCAATCTATTATTCTCCTCATTTGGGTCACCTACAAGATCCACAAAGGTATCATGATTCAAAACTCTAGGTTTGTAATATCCGCACCTTTTAAAAGTTATTTAAAAAGGATATTTTGGTGATATTATGAAAATTACAATACCCAGAATCATGCACGTGTGCGATATTGTTTAATATAGCTAAATTGAGCGTTTACACGTGGAACATATAAAAGTTTAAGGAGTCCAAATGTGAAATTCGTAGATAGTTAAGACTTAACAAGAAAACACATTATACCAGATTTTCGGATCGATTCAAGCTCAAATGGATCAATTCAAATTCGAATGGATCGATTCAAAATTAATATCGGATAGATCTGACGGGCCTGAGTCAACAGTCTCAATTCTCTTTTTTTGCTATCGATTTGTGGTTGGTTTAGAGGGGTGTACTATAGAGTTTAAAGAGGCTTCAACGTAAAATATCTTATCTTTTAACTACATTTGGAAAGAAGGAACTTCCCATAAGTGGTGGACGGATTATTTTATGGGCTTTGTTGGGTTATAAGAGATAGATAGAGAGAGGATCCATCTTCCACACTCTTCTCTTAAGATAACATATTAAGCCATTTCCCTATCACGAGACCTCCATTTCCTTTATTTGTTCCATATTTTTCCAAACATTCCAACCTTATTACACCACAAGTTATCCTCTTCCATTATAAAAAATTAGTTGAAGTTGTAGTGGGCTTTGGTGGTTTTAGAAGGGGGTTTCTTGAAGTGGCTTCTTCAAGAACACTTTGGAGCATTTTTATGGAGGTTGGAGGTGGAATTTTTATACAATATAAGTGTTGGGTTTTTAATGGAGGCTTTCTAGGAAGCCTGGTAACCCCTTTGAATCCGCCTTTTAAGGTAGTGGTTGCCCTCTTCATTGTTATTTCCACCATTCTTGAAGATTTTTTTAGGTAGGGAAACTTGTCTTATTGCATTTACTATCATGTTCAAGTATTAGAACATGATTATTACATATGTGTGTGTGTGTGTGTGTATATATATATGTAGGATTTAAGCATGCTACCATTTTAATTGAATATAATAGGGTTCCATATATTAATAACGATTAAAAATGGGTTGAAAGAAAAGTTACAAAGATGTCAAATTTTCATAATATAAATTGAACATTTTTATGAATTTGAAATGTTTGAAAGGATGTCATATGATGTAAAGAGAGTTTTATTCTAGTAAGAAAGGGTTTGGGTTTTATTTTAAGATACTTGAGTACAAATATACATGTCTTTATGTGGTTGGAGCATGGTTTGGTATTCCAAAATTGATATTTGGATATAAAATGGCTAGAAATCAAAGAAATGAATGAAACTAATAAACTTGGTAAATTGGTGTGACACCCCGACTAATTAAATACCGGGTAGCTACTCCTTTATTAAATTAATTCAACATGCCAAGTTGGTCCAGTTAATAGCATCACTGTCGAAATCATTATAATGATTACTAACCACCTAGTATTTAAAAAGTAAGTTGTCAAATTTTAATTAAAGTCTGATTAACATGCAACAAGTGTAATGAAGAATAATAACACCATTCACCATAACGAAGTAAATAGAATAACCATCACATAATGTAAATAAAGTCTGGAGGAAAACTCCTCACTACAAATCCCACAATTGAAATAAGTAACGAAATACAGAATCAATACATGCCAAAGTCTGAAAACTGTAATGGAAAAGTAACTCTAATGGAACTGGGCAACATGCCCTAAAACTGAAGAATACTGAATACGGAATCCAAATGATAGAAGCGTATAAAAGCAAATCCCTGTAGCTTCCACAAACAGCTACAGCTCATCACCTGAATGAGTATCCTATGCATGGTGTCCTTGTGGCTGGGCACCTAAAATGGTTTTACAAAAAAGTAGATTTGAAAGCAAACGGGTCAGAGCCCGGATGTGGAGATATTTTAAAAACCCGCAAGTGCTTTAAAAACATTAAATGTAAAGTACATGTTAGAACGTGCACTCACATGATATTCTTACCTCTCGTCTAACTGTGCACTCCTAACGTAAGTACCCATCTAATACGACACAAACCACTAGCTAAGTGACATCATATCTAGCTAGACTGTCATAGGTCCTACCCTTATTACTCGGTTCCATTAACATTATAACGATCTCAGTTAAATAGGTGCTTTACGTAATGTCAGGTTCTTATACAAAAGTAATACAACTCGTTATAGATTATCCCTCGATGTTATTCCATAGTTATACACACAATACTATATGAAAGTTCCCAGTTTATTAAACGTATATTTTTCCACAACATAAATATACAATATAAGCACCCCGAGACGAAGCTGCGGTGCACACATACTCTACTATCCATCCCGGTACATCACGTACATAAGGATCACATATTCCGAATCTCTCAGGAATAGTTCAGATAACACAAATCACAAATAGTGGAGGCGAACACAGTCACATCACATGGGTCACGCACATACCTGCGCTCCCATGATCAGCAGACTTATTAACATCCCAATAAGTCCTTCTCCGACCTATGTTCATCGAGGTAACCAGTCTAAATCCGGGCAACACAAGGATTAGAGGGCCCTAAGCGAACGCAAACCTCCCGTGATAGCAAGTATGGTAGGTATGTCATACACACAAATCATATACCAATACTAAGTAAGCACACATCTTAGTAATCCCGTAGTTTAATTGTAGTACTTATCGCATTCTCGTACCAACCTAATATATATACAAATTATATAATCCCGGTCCATATTTATACGCGCCATAATTTATTCTCACGTCATAGTAGGCACTCATATCTCGACTCAAATGTCTATTTAATTTGATCCACATTTATATAATTTACTCCTCATTATAACCCAAATGTCCCAAGTATACTAATACCCCATCAAAGTAATGTCATCTCTATCCTCGAACAAGTTTACGGGACTCCCAAAATCAAAACAGGCTAAAAAGGCCTAAACTGCCAGCTCGTTAGAAGTCTCGTTCGAACGAGGCTGTTCGAACGAGATTCCAGTTCGTTCGAACGAACTGTACCTTCTAACGAGATCTCATTCGAACGAAGTTATCGAATGAAATTCCCTTTCGTTAGAAGCGACTGGTCAACTCGTTAGAAGCTCGTTCGAACGAGCTCGTTCGAACGACCTGGGGAGGTCTTCTAACGAGGGACCAGTTTCGGCCCAGATTTTCTCCAATCTCGTTTTTCATCCATTTTAACACCTCAACCCTCTCCCGAAGTTCATCCCAACAATGTTTTAGGGTCTCTAATCATCCCTAAACGTACCTAGGTCACATACTAGCATATTTTGAGGAGTTAATTCATCCCAATCATCATTAAATCATTAAATCACATCACTTTCCCCCAATTTTTACAAGAACATAAACCCTAAAATTCTAGATCATGAATTAACCCCATTTAAATCCATTTTAATTTCATCCAATAACTAATATCATCAGTATAATCATCTACCTACCATTCTACATGCAACTCTCCTCAAGATTTCAAGTTCTAACCTCCAAAATACATGGGTTTTCATATTTCACCAAGAACAAATCAATTTTATTAAATTCCTACACATGGAAAGAGCATTCTCTGAAATTAAATGATAATAAACCACTTTCCTTGAGTGTCTCTGAATTTGATGTTGATTTAATGGAGCTTTTCTGCAGGATTCCTTCTATCTCTCTCTCTCTCCAAGCATTTCTCTAATGGTGGCTAGGGTTTTCTTATGAAAAGTAATTAGAAACCTAATTCTAATAACCTACGTAACCTATTGGGTTAACATGGTTTGGTTAGTGGCTTAGTGGGTTAAACCCACATCAGATTTACTTCACTAATTTTCGTCACTTTAATTTCCCCAAAAATACGAAATTACCAAAATACCCTTTTTATTGCCGGTATGGCCTAAAAATACCCCGGGACCCAAACTACACCCCCGGTTAGTGTTTTCTGACTATCTCGACCCTTCCGGACGCGTTGGCGCACTCAAAACGACCATACGGTTAATAGAATTTAAATTCACTTTTATAATTAAAATAACTATATCCTGACGCGACTGTCACACGCGTCCCAATAAAATGACCAAATTGCCGTATATCAATCTCACGACAATTTTCATAATTCAATATTCATATAACACCATATATACTCAATATAGTCAAATACCAACTCACATCTCGCTAGTATTTTATCCGGATTAATTTCCAATTAATTCTCATTTACATAATTAATCCCAAAAGTAAATATAGCCAAAAATACGGGGTATTACATATTCCCCCCCTAATAACTGAATTTCGTCCCGAAATTCGAAACTAGAAAGTACCTGTTAAAAACAACTCTGGATAACGTTCGCACATCTCATCCCCGCGCTCCCATGTGGACTCCTCGACATTGTGATGTCGCCACTGAACACGCGCTAACGGAACTATCTTTGACCGCAGCTTCCTCTCACTTCGGTCCAAAATAGCAATCGGCCCCTCCTCGTAGGAGCTATCCGGCTGGAGATCGATGTCCTCCACAACAATGTGAGAATGAGCCAAATTTTCTCTAAGTTATTTCCTTAGAGAGGAAATATGAAACACATCGTGAATCCGATGCAATTGCTCCGGTAACCCAAGTCTATACGCAACTGGTCCGATCCGCTCAATAATAGGAAACGGCCCCACATACCTTGGTGCCAACTTCCCCTTCTTCCCGAAACGCATAATCCCCTTCATAGGAGATACTCTGAGAAAAACCTGGTCCCCCACTTGGAACTCCCTGAAAAATCTCTTTGCATCAGCATAACTCTTCTGCCTGTCTTGAGCTACCCGAATGCGACTCCGAGTCAACTCAATCCTTGCCGAAGTATCCTGAATCACTTCTGGCCCCAGTAGTTTGTTGTCCCCCACCTCTAACCAACATGCTGGGGAACGACAAGGCCTACCGTACAATGCCTCAAACGGAGCCATGCCAATAGTGAACTGGTAGGAGTTATTGTAAGCAAACTCTACCAGTGGAAGGTACTGCTCCCATCCACCCCAAAGTCAATAATGCACATGCGCAGCATGTCCTCCAACATCTGATTTGTGAGCTCTGTCTGCCCATCGGTCTGTGGATGATAAGCCGTACTCAACCGAAATTCTGTGCCCATGGCCTCCTAGAAACTCTCCCAAAACCTTGAAACAAATATATTGTCTCTGTCAGACACGATATTTAAGGGTACTCCGTGAAGTCTCACAATCTCTGAAATGAAGAGCTGGGAATATTGTCCCATAGTGTAGTCAGTCCTTACGGGTAAAAAGTGAGCGATTTTGGACAATCTGTCCACAATTACCCAAACGGAGTCGTGACCCCTCTGCGACGTAGGCAACCCCGTGATAATGTCCATGGATATGCTCTCCCACATCCACACCGGGACCTCCAACGGCTGTAGAAGTCCTGTCGGTCTCTGATGATCCACTTTTACTAGCTGGCAAGTGGCGCATTTCGAAACAAACTCAGCGATATCTCTCTTCATACCGCTCCACCAATACTGGCGTCTCATGTCTTGGTACATTTTGTCCCCTTCGGGATGTACCGCGAACCGTGAGCCGTGCGATTCTGCCATCACCTCGTGTCGCAATTTCTCCCCTTCCGAAACTACCAATTTCCCATTGAAGCATAATCCCCCATCTGAGCTGACAGTATAGGACTCGGCTCCCTCTGCTAGTAATCGAACTATCTGCTCCTGACAGAACGAGTCATTAGCCTGTGCCCGTACAATCTTCGTGACAATCTGCGGTGTAACGGTCATCACAGACATGAAAGATTGGGCCACTGCATCCTGGTGTCCCAACTCCTTCCACTTTGCCTTCCACACCTCTGCCACCTCATCTGCTGGCCTACGGCTCAACGCGTCTGCTACCACGTTAGCCTTACCTGGGTGATACTGGATATCGAACTGGTTGTCTTTCACAAACTCAAGCCACCTACGTTGCCACATATTCAACTCTTTCTGCGTGAACAGGTATTGTAGGGACTTGTGGTCCGTGAACAGTTGGAACTTCTCCCCCAAAAGATAGTGCCTCCAAATCCGTAGGGCAAATACCACTACTGCCAACTCCAAATCATGCGTGGGGTAATTCTTCTCGTGAGGCTTAAGCTTACGGGAAGCATAAGCAATGGCCTGTCTCTCCTGCTGCAATACACCTCCAAGCCCTTGCAAAGATGCATCGGCGTAAACCAAATACTCAACTCCCGGTCTCGGCAATGCTAACACAGGTGCTGAGGTCAATTTGTCCTTTAACTCATCAAATGCCAACTAACAGGCATCACTCCAGATGAATGGCACACCCTTACGAGTCAGATGTGTCAAAGGACCCGCTATCTTCGAAAATCCCCGAATGAACCTCCTATAGTGTCCTGCCAAGCCCAAGAAACTACGAATCTCAGTCGGTGTCGTGGGCTGTCCCCACTCCCTCACCGCGGATACCTTCCCCGGATCAACAGATATTCCTCGGTCGGAAATAATGTATCCCAAAAACTGGACCTCCTTCAGCCAAAACCCTCATTTCTCATATTTTGCATACATCTCGTTCTGACATAGCGTCTGCAAAACCTGCCTCAAATGCTCGGCGTGCTCCTCCTCTGTCTGGGAGTAAACCAAAATATCATCAATGAAGACAATGACAAACTGATCTAGGAAATCCCTGAACACTCTGTTCATCAAGTCCATAAACACTGCTGGAGCATTGGTTAAACCAAAAGGCATAACCCGAAACTCATAAGAACCATATCTCAACAAGAATGCAGTCTTCGAGACATCCTCCTCCCTGATACGCAACTGATGGTATCCCGATCACAAATCAATCTTCGAGAATAAAGAAGCTCCCCTCAACTGGTCAAATAGGTCATCGATTCGAGGCAACGGATACTTATTCCGTATCGTGGCCTTATTCAACTCTCGGTAGTCCACACACAATCTCAGTGAACCGTCCCTCTTCTTCACAAACAACACTGGAGCGCCCCAAGGTGAGGTAATCCTGCGAATAAATCCCTGACCTAACAGCTGCTCTATCTGATCTCGTAGCTCTTACATCTCTGCCGGAGCCATACGGTACGGTGCGCATGCTATAGGCCTCGTATCTGGCAATAGGTCTATAACAAAGTCTATCTCTCGACTCGGGGGTAGGCCTGGTATCTCCTGAAACACGTCCGAATATTCCCTGACAACCGGGATCGAATCTAAAGGAATCACAACCTCCTTAGAGGTATCCTCCTTAATGTAATACAGATGAGCGGTCGATCCTCCCTCTGGCCGAGGCATCGCCACTACGAACATCTCTTGCCCCGGAATGGCAAAAATAATGCTCCCGCTGAAGCAATCAATCATGGCCCTATAAGCTACGAGCCAATCCATACCGATAATCACATCGTGAACATACATATCTAATACCAACATGTCTGCAGGTAATACCAAACCACCAATCTCTACCCCCACTCCCCGGCATATAAAGAATATAAGTGACCCATTCCCCAATGGTGAGTCGACACACGTCACTGTGCTCTCCGTTGTGGCTAACAACCCTAAAGCCTTCGCGAAATGTGTAGCTATAAAACAATGTGTAGCCCCCGTATCAAATAATACCCGACCCATAGTACCATGGATAGGAAACGTACCCTCAATCGCAGGCGGTGCCTGTGGAACTGCTGCCTGGTGGACGTTATAGACACGTCCATACTGTAGCTGCCCCTGCTGAGCTGGGACTACTAGAATGGGTGGTAATGCTGCCATCTGTGGAGGTGCGGGGAGAGCGGCGGGAAACATAGGCCTCTGCGGCTCCTGGCGAGCACCCTGCTGCTGCTGTTGTGGGGTCCTGCCCCTATCAGGACAATCCTGTCATTTATGGCCAGTCTTGCCACAAACAAAACACTTCCTTGGGAAGTTCCCTCCCCTCTGCGGTCCCCGGCCCTGGTGGCCATTACCATTCCTCCCTTGGCCCTGCTGAAACTGCTGCCCATTCTGGCCCTGTTGCCCCTGATGGCCGTTTGGACCCTGATGGCCCTGACGGAAACCTCCCTGTTCGTGCCTGTAATTCCCTGATCTAAACCTCTTCTGATCCCCCTTCTGGGAACCCTGCTCACCCTGTCTCTGCCCCTGAACAGATTGTGCCCCACCGGCACCATGTCCTCCTGTCCTGCCCTGATGGCTAGACTCTCCTGACCTCTTGCCCTCAGCCATATGAAAGCGGTGGTCCTGGCAGTGTAACAAAGCAGCGTTAACCACATCATAATACGTGGCCAATGAAAGGTTTCCTAACAGATGCTGACGGATCCTCCATGTCAACCCGTCGGTGAATTTCTCAATCTTCTTCTTCTTCTCTATTGGTATCTCATCCGGAACGATATTCAACAGATTTGTGAACTCGGCCTCATACTCGGCCACAGTCTTACCCTCCTGCTTCAGACTCATCAATTTCCTCCTCATTTCCGTGTGAACAGTCGACGAAAAGTACTTGCGGTCAAACCGTACCCATAAGTCCTGAATAGTGAGGGTATCCCTCTCCTCCACGGTGGTAATAGACTTCCACCACTGCAGTGCAGATCCAACTAGCTTGAAAGTAGCTAGCACCTGCTTCTGAACGTCCGTGCACTCATACATCCTTAAGTGCCTCTGCATATCCTTCCTCCACTGGCTCGAGACTACCACATTTGAGCTACCTGCAAACTCTGGCGGATGTGATTTCTGAAAAGCGTCACGTACACGTTCCCAAGCGGACGGGAATGCATTTGCCTGCACTGGCGCGACGACCGGCGCCTGAGGTGATGCCTGCTGGACTACGGTAATTGCGGCATTTACCGCTTGGGCTACTATAGCTGCAACCTCAGCGGCGTTCATCATGCCCTGAACTGGAGCGGGCTGGGGTTCGGGCGTTGCATCCCTGGGAACTCGTCGTGCACGTCGTGGAGGCATCTGAAATAAGAATAAAGTTTATAAGTTCACTGTTTATAAACTTAAAATAACTGAAGAACGAAGCATACACAAAATGAGTAATACAGTCCTAAAATATAGGGCTCTATATCAAACAAACTTAGCGGAAACATAATAGCCGTACAGATCCTAAAGGACACTAGAACCTGATGCTCTGATACCACCTGTGACACCCCGACTAATTAAATACCGGGTAGCTACTCCTTTATTAAATTCATTCAACATGCCAAGTTGGTCCAGTTAATAGCATCACTGTCGAAAACATTATAATGATTACTAACCACCTAGTATTTAAAAAGTAAGTTGTCAAATTTTAATTAAAGTCTGATTAACATGCAACAAGTGTAATGAAGAATAATAACACCATTCACCATAACGAAGTAAATAGAATAACCATCACATAATGCAAATAAAGTCTGGAGGAAAACTCCTCACTACAAATCCCACAACTGAAATAAGTAACGGAATACTGAATCAATACATGCCAAAGTCTGAAAACTGTAATGGAAAAGTAACTCTAATGGAACTGGGCAACATGCCCTAAAACTGAAGAATACTGAATACGGAATCCAAATGATAGAAGCGTCTCAAAGCAAATCCCTATAGCTTCCACAAACAGCTACATCTCGTCACCTGAATGAGTATCCTATGCATGGTGTCCTTGTGGCTGGGCACCTAAAATGGTTTTACAAAAAAGTAGATTTGTAAGCAAACGGGTCAGAGCCCGAATGTGGAGATATTTTAAAAACCTGCAAGTTCTTTAAAAACATTTAAAACATTAAATGTAAAGTACATGTTAGGACGTGCACTCACATGATATTCTCACCTCACGTCTAACTGTGCACTCCTAACGTAAGTACCCATCTAATACGACACAAACCACTAGCTAAGTGACAGCATATCTAGCTAGACTGTCATAGGTCCTACCCTTATTACTCGGTTCCATTAACATTATAACGATCTCAATTAAATAGGTGCTTTACGTAATGTCAGGTTCTTATACAAAAGTAATACAACTCGTTATAGATTATCCCTTTATGTTATTCCATAGTTATTCACACAATACTATATGAAAGTTCCCAGTTTATTAAACGTATATTTTTCCACAACATAAATATACAATATAAGCACCCCGAGATGAAGCTGCGGTGCACACATACTCTGCTATCCATCTTGGTACATCACGTATATAAGGATCACATATTCCGAATCTCTCAGGAATAGTTCAGATAACACAAATCACAAATAGTGGAGGCGAACACAGTCACATCACATGGGTCACGCACATACCTGCGCTCCCACGATCAGCAGACTTATTAACATCCCAATAAGTCCTTCTCTGACCTATGTTCATCGAGGTAACCAGTCTAAATCCGGGCAACACAAGGATTAGAGGGCCCTAAGCGAACGCAAACCTCCCGTGATAGCAAGTATGGTAGGTATTTCATACACACAAATCATATACCAATACTAAGTAAGCACACATCTTAGTAATCCCGTAGTTTAATTGTAGTACTTATCACATTCTCGTACCAACCTAATATATATACAACTTATATAATCCCGGTCCATATTTATACGCGCCATAATTTATTCTCACGTCGTACTAGGCACTCATATCTCGACTCAAATGTCTATTTGATTTGATCCACATTTATATAATTTACTCCTCATTATAACCCAAATGTCCCAAGTATACTAATACCCCATCAAAGGAATGTCATCTCTATCCTCGAACAAGTTTACGGGACTCCCAAAATCAAAACAGGCCAAAAAGGCCTAAACTGCCAGCTCGTTAGAAGTCTCGTTCGAACGAGGCTGTTCGAACGAGATTCCAGTTCGTTCGAACGAACTGTACCTTCTAACGAGATCTCGTTCGAACGAAGTTATCGAACGAAATTCCCTTTCGTTAGAAGCGACTGGTCAACTCGTTAGAAGCTCGTTCGAACGAGCTCGTTCGAACGACCTGGGGAGGTCTTCTAACGAGGGACCAGTTTCGGCCCAGATTTTCTTCAATCTCGTTTTTCATCCATTTTAACACCTCAAACCTCTTCCAAAGTTCATCCCAACAAAGTTTTAAGGTCTGTAATCATCCCTAAACGTACCTAGGTCACATACTAGCATATTTTGAGGAGTTAATTCATCCCAATCATCATTAAATCATTAAATCACATCACTTTCCCCCAATTTTTACAAGAACATAAACCCTAAAATTCTAGATCATGAATTAACCCCATTTAAATCCGTTTTTATTTCATCCAATAACTAATATCATCAGTATAATCATCTACCTACCATTCTACATGCAACTCTCCTCAAGATTTCAAGTTCTAACCTCCAAAATACATGGGTTTTCATATTTCACCAAGAACAAATCAATTTTATTAAATTCCTACACATGGAAAGAGCATTCTCTGAAATTAAATGATAATAAACCACTTGCCTTGAGTGTCTCTGAATTTGATGTTGATTTGATGGAGCTTTTCTGCAGGATTCCTTCTATCTCTCTCTCTCCAAGCTTTTCTCTAATGGTGGCTAGGGTTTTCTTATGAAAAGTAATTAGAAACCTAATTCTAATAACCTACGTAACTTATTGGGTTAACATGGGTTGGTTCGTGGCTTAGTGGGTCAAACCCACATCAGATTTACTTCACTAATTTTCGTCACTTTAATTTCCCCAAAAATACGAAATTACCAAAATACCCTTTTTATTGCCGGTATGGCCTAAAAATACCTCGGGACCCAAACTACACCCCCGGTTAGTGTTTTCTGACTATCTCGACCCTTCCGGACGCGTTGGCGCACTCAAAACAACCATACGGTTAATAGAATTTAAATTCACTTTTATAATTAAAATAATTATATCCTGACGCGACTGTCACACGTGTCCCAATAAAATGACCAAATTGCCGTATATCAATCTCACGACAATTTTCATAATTCAATATTCATATAACACCATATATACTCAATATAGTCAAATACCAACTCACATATCGCTAGTATTTTATCCGGATTAATTTCCAATTGATTCTCATTTACATAATTAATCCCAAAAGTAAATATAGCCAAAAATACGGGGTATTACAATTGGACTTTAATGTTGATAAACATAAGGTTTTGCCTAAAAAGTGTGATTTTATGTAAATTGAGACTTTAATATTAAGACCCTTAAAATTGGGCACTAGTTAGTAAACTAATCTTTAATGTGGAAAAAGATGACAAAACCATGTCTTGGGAAGAAAAAGATGTTGCGAAACATTTTGCTAAAAGTTAAAGGGTATGAAATTTAATAGTGTCCATGAATAAAGTATGTGTGTTGGCATGTTTAGACTTTGAAGAATATTTTAAAAATGAGAAATTTTAAGTGGGTTCAAGTTAAATTAAATGTTGGAATATAAATTGAATTATTTTTTAAAGAAATCACACTTGAATGATATTATCCCATGAATTTTGTGGTAACTTATGTTAATATAATGTTATGTTATATTTAAGGGTTTTAAGACGCTAAAACTATGCTTTTATGCGTAAAAGTATCACAAAAGTCACTAGTTGTAATTTAGGACTAACTAGTAACATGTTAAGATGGTGTTTAGGAGAAGCTATTATGTTGATAATTTCAAGACAGTGCTTGATCATTTAATGTGACTTTAATGGTTGTAAGAGAATATGAAAATATTGTTAAACATTTTTAAGGGGCATTAAGTGAAATGTTGTAAATAAGGGTTAAAATGGTGAATCCTTGAAAAAAATGATAAAGATGCTGATAACACATCAAAGATAATTAATAAGGGCTAAATGGCAAAACGTGTTCGAGTGTATAACAAGGATGATAAGGTGATATTTACCTTGGGTTTTGGGTTGCGTGCTGGGTAAAATGATTAAAATAATACTAAGAGACTAAAGGGGGAATTATGTAAGGAAAATATTAAGATAAGCTAGATGTATTTAACAAAAATGGTGGTTGGACCCCAAGAAAAAAGAATTAATGTAAAGTGAAATATTTTTTTTAACAAAAATGTAACAGGGATAATTAAAATGGGCCCAAAGACCTAGGGTGAAAGACCCAAGATAATTGGTCAGTAAATCATGGGTCGTGACATTTGCGGCGGACGGTAAAAGTTCGTAAGCATAAATGAGATTATGGTTCACTCCTGGATAATAAAGGAATAATTAGAATTGGTTAAAATTATTATAATGGAAAATGAAATTAATTCAATAGGGGTGTAATTCGGGTAAGGGTCTAAAATGGACATTTAATGTAAATTCAATAAAGTCCACGGAAGAGTTTATCAAACGCTTATGATAAAGGATAAAATACAGGTTAACAAGTGGCCTAAAATGACATAAACCCAAGTTTAACACGGTAATTTTTTCTTAAAGGTGTACTTTAAAGGTGATAAGTTTAAGAAGTATGAGTAATTACCTTTAAATTCTGGGTGTGTGTGTTGAAATGGTAATTAGGTAATTTGGTGATCTTCAATGAAAAAGAAAGATCAATTTTATAAGAGGATAATAGAGAATGTATTTTTCCTTTAATTTAATCGAGTTGAGTTAATGGAATTAAGAGTTGTTTGTGAAAATGTTAATGGATCGATTTTCAAGGGGTTAATACAATTTAATTGAAATAAGTAAATGTTCTCATATAGAATTAATTCTTTGCATACATGGTTATATATGTCGCATGTGAATACTAGTCATCGCTATGTTATAAAATTTGTTATTTTTTCCATTCTTTTCTATATTGCATTCTGTCAGGAACCCCAATGGGAATTGGCTCGCACCCTTCATTTGCTTGTTATATTATGATTTATTACTAGAAAATGGAATTTCATGCTAACTATTGGAACTTTAACTAAATAAAAGGGGCTAGAAATGTTATCAAGGGTTATTTGTCATCACTTAAGACTAACACAACAAGACCGATTCAGGTTGACCTGCAGGCGACCTATTAATCCAGGTCGAGGCCTTAAAAGGTTTATGATTTAAACCTAGTTTTGTTCTTCACTAGCCATTGCATGATCAATCAAATTTTTTGGGAAGCAAAATTTTTTCTTAATATCAATCCCCAACACTTCTAACCACTCATGAGTCTTGCCTCATTGGTTGGTTTACAACATGTGTTTGTTGCATTATCGGTAGTGTGTTTTGTGGTGGTACATTCGGTTGAGTTTGTAAAGGTATTTATAATGGTCATAATGGTGTTAGGTTCCCCACTCTCCTGTAGATATCATTACCGACCCTTTTAGCGTTTCCTGGCCCCTCGAATTCAGTTCAAATATGGTATTATTCACCATCCTTCGGTTCAAAGTATTGAGAACACCAACATTAACATCATACATGAACGAAGGCCTAAGCTTGTTCATATCTGGGATTGCCATCATTATTAACAAGTCTGCGAATCGCATCTGTTGGTATCCACCAAACCCTTATCTCAATAGTATTGGTGAAAGTGATCCCATATGTGTTTCCCAAGGATCCCATCCTTATATTTTAACCAAAATCTATCTCCCTTATGTTTGACCTATAGTTGGTCGGCAAGGAACCAACATGTTGATTGGTTGAAATAACACCTATTAGTGGTCCTATAATGTGACGAATTGGTGGCGTTACAATATGATTTGTAATCCTATTAGTAATAACAATTACCATTGTATTGATGTTTTGAACTATATTTCTAAGTTGATCGAACATAGGATTCAACTGATCAATCAATTTATTCTACATTTTGGTACCTAGTGCAGGTGCCACATTGGGATTTCTCGCCTTTGAACTTGGACCTTCATCTATTCCATTGGTTTGGTTTTCCAGTTCTCTTTCTTGACCAAACACAATACATTATCTATAGGCAAGGTATCCTAGCTACATTTTCACTATGTTCATTTTATTGTTATTATATTCACCTCTTCAATTTCTAGCCAAAATGCTTCAATAACTAAGCACTAGGATCCCACCACGCATGCAAAGAAATATGCTGGTTTCCTAATTTTTTATATGGATCTTTGCAAGAGTGTGAGATAAAAAAATTAGGTCTTGCCAATCAAAATTAATTATATTTAGCCATTACTAATGAGATGATTTTGTTACGTTCGAATGCTTTAATTAAAAAGACTTTTTGTTAAGTGCTAAATTATTACTAAGCTACAAATTAAAAAGAAGGAATTAACTCTAAAGGAAATTAATGCAATCAACATGAAGACATTTTAAGTTCATTTGAAAGTAAAGGATATTAAATAAATTTGAAAGTAAAATAACTAAATTAAAATGGCAGGAACTTCAAAATAAATTGTAAAATGAATGAAAAAATGTTGGGTAATTGAAACACGGACTAAATCTAACCTTACAAACTATTTCGAAGAAGAAGAAGAAGAAGAAGAAAAAGAAGAAGAAGAAGAAGAAGAAGAAGAAGAAGAAAATAAACCTAAAGATGCAAGTAAATTAAAAGGTTTTTTTGTGGGGATTCCTCTAATTTTGTCTTCAAGTTCTTCAAACTTCAACTGCTATGGTCGAAGAACTGATGTGAGGTTTCTTTTTAAAATTTACAAATCCAAAAAATGTGTATTTAAGCACGTGCGACCATTTTCTCTTAATAGGTATCCACAAGCCCCTATTTCCACGTGTATTCCCCCAAGGTGTCCATGTGTCAATGCATAAACGCGACTTCCATTATTCTCTAAGTTATTTTGATTGAGGTAATTTTATTTATTTATTTTGAACATGTCACTAATGTATTGACCGGATAAAATGGTGTAAACAAGGTGACTGTTTAAGGGGGTGTATCCAAGAGTTCCCTTATTGTAAGGTTATTTGGTCCTGGTCCCCCATTAGTTATTATTGTTTGGAGTTTAACACCGAATAAAAAACTATTAAACATTAGCATTTTATTGAGACAAAATGTTCTTTGATCGCTATTTGTTTGTTAAGTTACTATAGATGTCCATGACACGCATTCTATTGTAAGCCAATGAAAAAGGGATTTTCTTCTCCCTCGTATAAATAAAATCTCCTTTTTATAAAAATACATATCTTATGATGAAGAGAAATGGAATTTATTAAAATTCACAACTTCATTTTGGCAAAAAAATGTATGAGTATTATAATGAAATTGTACTATCATCCATAGTCGACAAATAGGGGTCGGTCTTGAGAATATGGGGGCTCTAGGCGAACTCTCAAAATGGGGCTAATAAAAAAATCCTAAAATTAAAAAATGAGGTTATCATTCATAATAATATTAACAAATAAAAGCATCATGACACGTAATCTTATTTTTTTTAACATAACACGAATGCAAGCAAAATAAAAGCGACAAGGCACAACAAAAGAATTATTTTTTTACCAAACACGAACACAAAATGTGAAATAACATGAAATATTTTTTTTTTTACCTAACACAAAGATGACCTAAATAAAAGCAACATAACACAAAATCTTATTTTTTTTTACCAAACATGACCATGACAAAATTAATGGCACACCACAAAATCTAATTTTTTTTAACATAACGCGATCCAAATAAAGGACGATACATAATAATTAAAATAAAATACGACACGACACAACACAACAAAACAAGAAATCTTTTTTTTTTATCTCGTGATAGTGTCATGGGACTTAAAATTATATTTATAAATATGTTAGATTAGTAGTAAATTATTTAATGTCTTCCATTATTTTAATTGCTATAGGACACATAAGGTTCATTAGAATTGACTTTTTGGTAGTTGGACATAAATTGCCTTGCATAAAAACAATATTGCATTACAAGACCTATTTGCTAGGTTTATGCACTGAAATATATAATAAGTTTTTATTTTTATGTTTTTGGGCCCTTAAAACTTGTCAAAATTTGGGGCTTGAGGCAATCGCCTCTTTCTCCTACCCTCAAGGCCCTGCCAACAAATAGGTTTGAGTGTAGTCGATAGTAAGGATAAATGTTACTTCTTTCAAGACATAATATGGAGAATCAAAGTTCTAATGAAATTTAACCTTTACAAATTTTTTGAAATATATGTATGTTATACGGGAAGACAATGTTTTAATAATAAAAAAAAATCTCTGGAGCTAAAAGAAAATGATAATAAATTAAGATCCACAAAAGGACATAAAGAACGTAAAATTAATTGCATCAATTTATATAATTTTTTTCTTAAGTTTCACATACCTTTATAACTAACCTAATTATATCTTATTTAAATGAAATAAAATTGATAGAAACAGTCATGTCCATGCACATACAATATGACTAGTATATATACATATACATGTATATTAGCATTCCACATGGATTCATTTAGAAAATGGTTATTTTCAATTTAATACATTATTAATTCTTTATGTTGAATTTAATACATTATTAAATCTTGATTTTAGACTTAAATACAATTTTAATTAATAGTTAGAGTTTGCTCTAAATCATTAAAAAAAACTGTTAACTTTTACTGAGACGTGGAAATTTATATTAAAGCTACTTAAAAATACTAAAAAAATAGAAAACTAAAAAGAAAATTCATATTAATTTTAAAAAATCAAAAGTCAAAGAAAAAAATTAGCAAATTATCCCCCACCCCCTCTCCACCACCTCATTTGTCTCCTTACGTCAGCTACCTCCTCACCCAGTTATTATGTCTTAGCGTCTCCCCTTCCCCTTAACCACAACACAACCACTACACCACCTCCTACGACCACTCACCGAAGCAACCCCCCCTCTTTCTCTCAACAAACACAAATAAGAATATATTTTGTGAAAATTGATCCAATCTAATCACATACGAATCAATTTCAGAGCGTTTTTGGAATGCCTATTTCTTTCTATTGTCTTCCTCATATTTGAATAGGGCTTACAATATAAATAACTTACTTTAATGGTGATTTATGATTTCGGGTCATGAACTTCATTTTATTGCATAGTGGTTTGGTTATGTATTGATATGGTTTACGTTGAGAGAGAATGAGTGTGATTCTAATGAGGTGTGTATGTAAGACACGATTTCAGATTTGGTTTAAATTTCGAAGGAGGTGGTTAGAGGAGGAAGAAGAGGAGGTGATGGTGGTAACAAAGGATAGGCAGAGGGTAGGGGAGGAGGGTTTTTGATTTTTTTTAATATTAAAATTAATTTTCTTTTTATTTTTCTATTATTTTAAGATTTTAATTTGTTTTAATTTAAATTGCTACGTGGTAGTTACGGTTAACAGTTTTTTAATTATTTTGGACAAACTCTAATTTTTAAATGAAATTATAATTAAGTTTAAAGCTGAGAAATAATAATGTATTAAAATCAAAATAATCCTTTAGAAAATTATTATTACTTTACTTTAATTCATGATTTACTCGATTTTGTTGAATTTGCTTGAACTTACAAATGTTCTTATCCAACGTTATAGTATTGTTGTAAATCAGATATACTATGATCTCATGTTATTCATATGTATCTTGATGAATTGTGTCGTTTCTTCATTTACTTCAAAAATTATGTTTTGTATCCCTTATGACATGATAAGAAAAATCTTATTTTTCTTTCTTATATGTATTATGTCCCCGTTTATAGCCAACCCATCTTGAACTCTGTCACAAACTAGTGTTTTACTTCCACGACGGGGAATAAGTGTTGATCTTGTTTCAAAAAACAATTAGCCATTGATTGAGACTATACCAATGTTATATATCGCAATCGTATTTTCGTATTGGGTGCGCATCGCGTAAATCGCGTCACTCATCATTTAGGCAATTCGGGCATTTTAATTTATAATTAAAAATATAAATAAATAAATTCAAAAAATCATTCCAAATTAAATACTACATCACTTGAAATAGAGTCATAGTTTCATGAAGTACCATATAATTCTAAACCATGCCATCATGTTGTCTCAAATAAAGTAAGCAAATCCATACAACCAACACATGAAATCCTAAGAATAAACCAACAAACAAATGATAAACATTGTTAAGTCGAAAAAAAAAGTAACTCAACTGGTTTACAATGAAGAAATTGGATTTTAAAGAACAAAAAATAAAATGCAATGAAGAAATATGTTTTTTTTTAAAATAAACAAAAGATATCATGTTTTAAAAAGAAAGAAAGAAGGGAATTGCATAAAGAACATTATGGCTTTAAAATAGAAAAAAAGAAGATAAAAGTAAAGAAATTTACATGCGCAAGAGTTGGAGTAATAAATCCACTCGAGCAGGGAACAACAGGAGAAGCAGACTTAGAGAATGACGGACGAAAGAGCAGAATGGATCGAACGAAGAAGATAGTTTTTTTAGATGTTTTTTAAGTCGGGGTGTTTTTTTTTAAGTTCAGTCTTCAGTCGAGGTGGGTTTTTGTTAGAGCAGAGGATAGTTTTTTTTGTTTGTGTCTCATAGGAATACTATTTTAATCGGGGCGAATTTGTTTTTTGATCAAATGGATTCTCAATTTCTAATTTAAAAAAAAAAGAATAAATGAATAAAATATCAAAACTATATATTTTTGTGCATTTTTTATTATATAAGTTTGGAACCCAAAGAGCATCCAAATCGTATAAATAGAATCCACATCATCAATCGCGCACACTATTTGTGACATGCGCGAATTTGAAAGAGCTATGTGGCATTTTCTCCCCAAAATGTGCAATCGCGTGGTACTCGTGCTTTTAAAAACACTGGTTCATCCTTAACAACTATCGTTTTTATATACAGACTATTAGTTTGGGCCGAAGGAGTATTTCACTAAGAACTCAGAACATAAGTTACACAACAATAATAACTCGGATTAGTAATATTTTTTATGTTCAGATCCTAAAACAATAATGTTTAGTTGAGCTGAGTAACCTCTAATATTTCTCTCTTTAAATTGAGTTTGGTAGCCAAGTTTTGTGCCTTTGGAGAGCGAAGTTTTTATGGAGAAAATATGTTTTCTTTTCTATTTTTTTGGTTGTTGAACTTTGGGAGGGTAGTTTAGATAAAATATAGTTACTAGTTACCTAGTTTATCTTCATATTCTTTGATATAATCCTTGTTCACTAAAGCTTTGGTTTCATTTTTTGGGCCTATTTTTAAGGTGGTGAATTATAATTGAGAATCATGTCTACTATGGACTTATGAGTGGATTGTTTCCTTTGTGTTTTAAAATCATTTTGGTACTAAATAGATGTTTGTTCCTGATTAGAAAGTTCAAGTATCATCATTGGAATAATGTCGCCCCAGAATATAACAAGAAAGACTAACCCCTAGTTTCCTTTCAAGAGACTGGAGAAAATGGCCGCTCAACCATCGTCTAACTGATTTTAGCAACAAGGACAACGGAAGTTGAGGAGAAATAGAGGTAACCCACACCGCCAATTCGATGTTGGGCTAATATCCCCTCATAGGGCTAGCGACATCAATGGCATAAGTCACGATGGAAAACCCAGGGGCCACTAAGGCCATCACACTGGATCGAGGCCACCCTATGTGACATGCATTGCCCTCCTAGAGGTAGGATAAGCGCTAGCAAGCTATGATGGGTGCAGACAGCAATGGCGAGGCAAATAAGAGGGGTCATTTTAATCGAAGACATTATTTTAACATCGCCAAGGAGGATGTCAAGGTGTCCCCTACGTCGTATAAGTGTTCAATCCTCAAATAACAGCACATGAGGATTGGAATTCAGGAAATAACAAGTGAACCCTCACACAGATGTCATCTTAATTGAAGATCTCTCTTTGCAAAAACAAAAGTTCATGATGAAGATTAAGATTTATTGTAGTATTTTATTGCATTTTTTTATTTCACTGTATTTTTCCTTTTATTAGTTGTTTAGTATTTTTGTTACATTTTTAGTTATAGCAAGGGTTGAGATGGAAACTTATAGAAGGTTCCATTAGTCAGTGTAGTTATGGATGAGCTGTCATGACAACTCTTGAAAACTCATACTTAGCTAATAGCTTCTAAGAGGTTTCATTTTGACATGTGATGTATTTGGGAGTTAGTTATGGCCCATGTAACATCACATGGGCTTACACCTTCTCAACCAATAGGAGCATAGGAGATCCCTTTTATAATCTTCTCTTCCCCCTATATAAAGGGCCTTAGTCCCTCATTTGTAAATAAAATACTACATTTTGAACGATATATAGAAATTCTAGTTTCTTTCTATATTTGTGTGTTTGTTTTAGTTTTGGGCCTTTTGACGTGTAGTTTACGTCAGTTCAAATGGCCAAGAAATATATCTTTTGTGTCAGCAGCACACGAACACCATGAACTTGGTTGAGATTATGGACATCGAATGCCTAATTAGGTGTAACGCTTGTGCCAAGATCTAATGGATTTGGGTGAGTTTGGAGTATGAGGTCTGACTATTTGTGTAAGGTAGCATGGCATTCCTCTCGCCCATCGTTCTCCTTATGGAAATAACTGTCAGATTGATGATTACCGCGATAATGTCACACCATGATAGGATGTATGATAAGTAGCTAATGACGCCCTTTACATTCCCAATAATGTAGAAGTTTGTTCCAGGTAAAAAAAAAAGGTCCATGAAATCAATGAGTTCCTAAATATGCTTCTGGTGAAAGAGAACACTCATCGGTTCGTGCCAAATAATACAAAAAAAATAGATGCACTTATATTACAAACCAAAAGACACATGCAATAGGTGGCGTTAAGGTGGATGGAGATGATCAAAAGGGGGTCGATGATGATGTCATACCAAATGGAGGTTATCGATGCACAATAATATTAGAGTGGATGTCTCCTCATTTGATAGGGAAACCACTTCAGGTGCTTTTATTGTAACGCCCCGACCCGGAATTAAGGATTAATAAAAGATCAACCAGATTCGCCTCGCGCGTTAATTGTGATGTGTAATAGAGCAACCTATATATTATTTATAATATAATTTTGTCATTATTTAACGCTAGACTTATTAACATGTGATTCCAATTTTCATCAACTACGTGATAGGGACCAAGGGAAGTTACCCTAGGCCAAGTAAATAGACCTACTAATCATAAATGCAAATAATTACTTACCTGTACAGCTCTCTCAAAATACGGGACATCATACAACCTGCCGTGACAAAAGGAAGGAGTGAGCCGAATGCTTAGTGGGAACTTATACAAAGGCAATATAAAAATGAATGGCAGAAAGAACAATCACATGCTACAACTATATGCATGTGAAAATATGTATATATCAACATATATACCTTTGAAAATATATTTCCCAATGTATTAAACCGTTTCAATCAAAACACGTTATTTGACACCGTTCATTCTCCTTGTCTTTACAAAATAATCTATTTGTATTTTATGCTTGAATCTAGCATTCTTTCCCCTTAACTTACACAGTTAAACAATTGGTATTTGTGGGAAAAACCTTTCATTTACTTTCAAAACTTTTATAACTCAACGTTCATTAACTCACACTAGAGTTGTTAATCATTATCTAAAACTTTGTTTCAACACACGCGCACATCGTGTTAGAAAATATTTTTTAATCACTGAAAGACTTATACAACACACACACTTGTGTTATTATGGGTTTAAACCTCATTAGATTGCTTAATTACCCATTAAATCACCTTGCTTAGCCATTTCTCTTTTCTTATGGACATTAATCATTATTCTCAAATTAATTGTCCAAATTATATTAACTAGAACCTTAAACATTTACACAAGTTAGGTTATTTCAACCTAATAACTCATTCCTTATCATGTTCAAATTAATACCATTATCTTTTCTCGGAATACTCCAATATCACTAGACTTGACGGGCTCCACACCGTCAGTTCTAGTTACCATATGCTAACTGCGTAGTGGATTTGGACTCTTTCACCACTAGGGAAGTCATGCCCTTCTTAATTATTTCTCGGCATCATTAGAGTGTTCCTTTATCTTTTCAATGTGTTCAACATTATTACAATGTTCACATTAATCCATATTTACGGGCCGAAGCCAGAAGTCCGAACTTAACCATCTGTTTTTCCATTTACACTTGGAAAATTATTTCAATCTCCTTTAAGTTCTTTATTCACACACATGTTGATTTTATACCAAAAATCATTCACGCTTTATGAATTAATTAATTTTCACCCACACTAGTGTAAAAAAATCATCAGCATTTTAATTCCATAAAAATTTTCCACTTTAAGTAAATTACCAATTTCCCTTTATTTACCAAAACATACAATTTGGGCCTTTAACCAGTGTCATTTTCCAAAAAGTAATTTACGTTTCCAATTCAACACTTAAAAACATTTAACCAACAAAAAAACACTTGTCCATTATCACACTTGACTCAACTTTCACATTTTACACTTTACACACCTATAATATTTAAATTCGTACATTTTACATATTAAAACCTTGATTTTCACATATTTGATAAACACAATTTAGTTTTGATTTTTTGTATATATTAACACCCATTTTACCAATATTTACACATTAACCCATACTATTTTCTTATTATAAGTTTATTGTGACACCCCGCCTAATAAAATACCGGGCGATCACTCCTATATCAAATTGTAACAGGAGTCTCATATGGATTATTCTTAGCATCACTGTCAAAAATCCATTTAATTACTAATAACCTATTAGGCCAGTGTCAAAATTTTAACTTTACTACTCTTTTTAACAACTATAAATAAAACATCCACACAGTTTTGCGGAAATGAAACTGAGATGAAATAAAATAACCGAACACTCGATCAAATTATACAACCATATCGAATGCTGTACTCAAAGAATAAATAAATGCAGTTGGGCCATTGGCCCGAATGTTTATACAGTACCTCCTATCTAGATTACAAGGATAGAAGAGTCTAATGAGAATACTGCACGCATCCACAGCTGTTGCAGCCGACGTCTGACTTGAAAGATGTGCCATCCAGACATCCTTGTGTCCGGACACCTATATAATATATATAGTATAGCAAGAAAGGAAAAGTAGATAAACGGGTCAGAGCCCGAGTTGTGAAAATATTTAGCAAGTGCATAAATGCTTTATTTTTAAAAATATGTTTTATTTCATATTTAAATTGGTATCGCACTCCCAGAGATACCCCTTACCTCTCCACTAACAGTGCACTCCTAGTGCATCCCTCTAAACATCCTAGTAAAGCTACCCTGCTAAACTAGTTTATCTCCCAACACTATCAATCCTAGATAGTCCAAGTAATGTACTAAGGTCTAAGCTTCTCCCTAGTCTCAACACTAAGCCATGTTCGTGCGTGGGGTGTCTCGCAAAGCGAAATCCAAATAAGGAACCCCCCGATACACTACTACGCGGCAAGGTCGATCGTCGAGATCCGCCAGTCCCTCAGTACAAAATATATATAAATATATATACACATACAATAAATCTTAACATAAGAGCACTAAGGATTAAACTTCTCCCCAGTCTCAACACAATGCCATATTCGTGTGTGGGGTGTCTCACAAAGAGAAATCCAAACAAGGAACCCCCCGATACACTACTATGCAGAAAGGTCGATCGTTGGGATCCATTAGACCCTCGGTACTCGATTCATCCATATATATTCATTCTTTTACAATATACATCCGGATCTATCTCCCAGACTGAGGATTCGTATACAAAGTATTTATCAATACTTTTTATTTTTATCTCAAAACTTTCCATTTCCCTTCTCATATCCAGGAAATGTATTTTAAAAGCCAATTCATTATCATGAATTGCTTTAACAAATCATATAACTTTTTAAAGCCAGTTTTATTATCATAAAAATGCTTTTCCATTTCAAAATATCCCATTTCCCTTTATATATTCAGGAAATGTATTTAAAAGCCATTTTCATTATCATAAAAATGCTTTTACCATATCATATGCTTCCACTTCCCTTCTTCCATCCGGGAAGTGTTACCGAAGCTAAAACCTTTATTCCATTTCCCTTCTTCCATCCAGGAAATGTAAATTAAAGCCAATTTATTATCATAAATTGCTTTAATACCAATAATGTCCAACATTATTGAAAACAGTTATATATATCATATAACGCTTTATAAGACCGCCCGTATGGCGTGCCCCTAAATGACCATCATCTTCCAGTGCCTATCAATTACGACACCTGGGCACCTATACGCAATACGTCGGGAAGCAGCCATATGCCTGCGGGCTAGTCATAACCACACCCCAAGTTACCTAACAATCGTAGAAAACATAACCATAACATAAACGCTCATATGGCCTAGAGGACTATATCTACCCTGCATTCTCTAGCCAGGGGGCTTCACCTCAGCGCGCGAACTTCCCTTATGATGTCATTTAGAGAGGGTGTTGACTATAAATCAGTAATTATGAAATCATTTCTTTTTCCATTTTGAAAACATTTGTATTTTATTTTCAAAATCATTTATCTCAAATAATGTATATACTTGAATCACATAGTATACATATTCCATATATTCCTCCTTGAATATATAAAAATGGTGTAATACCCCGTATTTTTATGCTATATTAATTTGGGGATTTATTAAATTTAATGTGAGTTAATTATTTAATAAGAATTCGGAAATTAATTATGTTATAATTATTAACGTGACGAGAGTTAGTGATTATGGGAAATTTGTTGAATATTACTAATGAGCAAAGTAATATATGATATTGATTATATTGAATGTCACGAGCTAATAAAATGACAATTTTGGAAATTTGAGTCGGGACGCGCCCGTGTCGCGTCGGGACTAATTATTGATAAATAAAAGTGAATATTTTATAAGTCATTCGTATGGTCATTTTAAGTGCGCCAACGCGTCCGGAAGGGTCGATATAGTCAGAAAAGTGTACCCGGGGGTTTAGTTTGGGTCTCGGGGCGTTTTTAGGCCTAATTGGTACCCCGGGAGGGCGTTTTGGACATTTCGCATTTTTGGGTAATTAAACCCACGAAAATTCAATGGGTTATATCAGATATCTGGATTGTCATCTAGGGTTAGAAACTCTAAACACAAGTGACGGCCATAGGAGAGAAAGGAGAGAGCTCTCAAGGAAAATTCAAGGCCCGAAATCCACCCGTTTGCACCGCAACCACCACCAACGCGTAGATCGCGCAACGGGCTACACAACCACACCAAAAACATCTGCAAATCAGAACGTCAAAAATCCCAGGCAAGTGTTTATCTTACTTATTTCGTTGGTGCAATTTTCATATTAGTTTAGGAATGATTAGGGATGAAATATATGGAAGAAAATCCAAATTGTGATAAGAATTTGCATGTAGTAAAGACTTAAACCTTATTCTGGAAGTCTTTTGTGATGTAGAAGAATAATCCACGAAATTTTGGTGTAAATAAGAAAGAAATTCTGGGATAAAATAGATTAGAATCATGATTTAGAGATTTTTAGGGTTCTTGAGTTTTAAATGAATTTCGGTATGATTAATCCATGTTTAGTGACGTAAATTGACATGCTCTACGTAGAATGTGTATCATATCATGTTAGGATGTTAGTAGTAGAATTTTTGAGACGTTTGGGATCGGAAAATATGGATTTGGATGAAGATAGATAGTAGAACCCGTAACTGAAATTCTGCAGAAATCAAAATACCTGCTTGATCGATCGATCGATCCCAGAGCTTCGATCGATCGAGCCCCAGACCTCGATCGATCGACCCCTCCTGGCAGACTCATGTTTCCCTTATTAATTAGTTGAAATTCAATTTAATGTGAAATAATTCTTGGACATCCTTAATAAAATGTTTTGGGAGATATGGAGGACCAGTAGGACATATGAATGATTTTGGGATTCTTAATATGAGATGAGAATTGTACTTGTGGAATAATTACTTAAGGGTTGATGAATTTATGAATTAACGGGAGAGTTGCATAAGAGAGTTACGTTGGAACATAGAAAGGACACCTACTAAATTTTATACTTGGGAAGATAGAGTCCATGTGAGTTAAGTAATAAAATAGAAGAATCCTTCGAATTAAGGTTAGAAATGAACCCTTATACGCGATACCAATAATGTGAAAATAAGGATAAATGTCGTAACTATGGGATTTGAGATATACCTAATATTGTTATGGTAATATTAGTATATTTATATGATTGTGTATGCATATACTATTTATGTTTGAAAATCATGCCCACGCTACTTGCTATCCCTGAGGTTACCGCACTAGGACAGTCTTATCTCGATGGGACCTTTATGGAGGATATTGACTTGTACCCTAGAAGATAGATATCCTTGGTACAGGCTATCGGCGTGATAGTTCAGACGGTCCTAAGAGACGCAGGCATGTGCCATCCTCTTAGAGACTTGGAATCTATTCTTCGCCTCAATATTGTTTGTGTATGTATGTTAATACATTTCGAGAGTGATTCCGAATGTATTCCCCTTAATATGAGTGATATGGGGCTTTGGATAGTAGAGTATGCCGCACCATAGTTTATTTGGGGTGCTGTTATAATATATATTATACGAGTAGTTAATATATATATGAAATTCTGAAATTTGGAACTGCCTACTGTGATTTGATATGTAGGACATGGTTGATGACTCAAATTGTGAATACTTGTTTTGAGAAAGTATAATTTGACACTGCAAAACTTTATTGATTTATAAAGTTAAAATGAGAAACTTTAGTTACTAATTGAAATATTCTTTTCAAACAATTAAATCGTTAAATTTTGAATCATGCGAATAATCTAAGATAAGTTAAACCATTGGGAAAGGATAGCGTGTTATATGATGAGATGGACCATTGGGAAGGTTAGTGCGATAGGTGTGCATATTAGAAGAGAGGTAAGAATTTCTCAAGAGAGTGTCGCACTAATATGTTGTTGCATTGTCCTGTATCAATTTAAATACTTGCTAAACGAATTTTTAAATCATACACACTATCGGGCTCTGACCCGTTTCTTTTTCTCTCTCTCTTGTATATATAGGTATATATTACAGGTGCCTAGCCACATGGGCGTCTTGCTTAGGATCCCTTGAAAGGAACGTGCTGCAACTTAGGTGGGAGTTGCAGGCCACTTGCATAGACGACTTCGTTTACTTGATTCCACATCTATCATTCTCATTTATTGGGCATGTGTCGCCCTTTCCTCTATTTATCTGTTTTATTGGGACATTTGTTTTTCAGTTATTTCAAGTAAGGTTATTTTGGGATTTATTCAGCATGAATGTTTTACTTTAGGTTTTAAATGTTGGGATTTTGAATGTTGAATGTTTCAATTAATTGGATTATATTCCAGGATAATTGCGGTATGATTCTTACTTATTGATAATGTTGTTAATAAATAAATAAATGATTTTTCTTTAAATATAAAATTTGGAAAGTAATGTTAATAATGGTTTTGACACTTAGCTTAATTAAATAGGGTGTTAATTTGGAAAATTTATTTTTACGACAGTGATGCTAAGAATGAACCAACTGTTCACCTTGATTTTAATTTAATAAAGGAGTGATCGCCCGGTATTTAATTAGGCGGGGTGTCATAAATGGCCATATTGCCAATTACATCTAGCGATGACCAATAATCCCAAAGATTCTCTCAAAGAATCATAATCATGCATTCATATTCGCATGATACTAAACCCAAAGTATTTTCTTACTTTAACAAGTAAATATTTACTTTAATCCCATCTAAGGATTTATTGGATATCTCCAACTCTAATACTCCATACTAAGTGAAAACATATATTTCTATATTCCCAAATCATTCTAATCACCTCATAAGATTTGCCCAACAATAATCAATATAACTATGCTTTCTATACACATAATTATAAGGCCCTAAATGCCCACTGAAAATATCCTATGGATTTATCCACGGATCATGCCCTACACCAATTCAAGGCCTTCTCATCCAACTGGAGGTTTATTTACCCTCAAAACTATTATTTAGGAGTCCCAATATCATAACTAGGAACCTCTATAAAAATACCAAATGGTAATTTAACTCCCCATACTCTTAAAGGGAGAAAATTGGCAATTTTGACCTAAGCGAATCGATTCGCCCCTTTAGCGAATCGATTCGGGTAGGCGAATCGATTCGGTCCCCAATCCGAATCAATTCGAAAAGTATTCTGCAAACAGGTCTTAAATGGTGAATCAATTCGGTCTAATCTCGAATCGATTCAGCCCACTGCAGAAACCTAATTCCCTTTAGGCGAATCGATTCGGCCTGCACCCGAATCGATTCGGCCAGCTCGAGGGCTACTGTTTGGGCGATTTTTCAATCTCCAAAATACCCAATCACAACCCAAACTCCATTTTTATGGTTTCTAATCTCACCCAACAACCCAAATAACATCCTAACACTGATTTACAACTAATTCTTCCATAAATTTGGGGTATTAAACTACTTTATAAGGTTTTGGATCTTAAAACCCAAAAACCCTAGTTTTGACATTTCTCCCGATTCAATTCGATTTATTACTCCATTATCATGGTTTTAATACTAGAAAGCATCAAGAGTTTACATTGCATCAATATTTAAACTCGTATGTAAGTTTTTCCCCATTTTTATTTTGGGGTTCTACTAACTTTGATATGAAATAAATGCATAATCGAAATAAATCAAGTAAACACTTTCCTGGAGGATGAAATCCGACGACCTCGAGCCGAATCCCGCGGTGTTTGGCCGGAGTTCCTCCTTTTCTCCTCCTCTTTCTTCTTCCTCTCTCTCTTCTCCCTCTTTCCCTTTCTCCCTCTTTAAATAAGAAGAAAAGGGTTATACCCCTTAAAACCCAAAAACGACTCGTTTACTCAATTACGAGCCCGTTTAACCCAAAAATTCCCCGAAACTAAATTTTGACAACCGAACACTCTTTATCGACTATCTCGGGCATTCCGAGACTCACGGCACAGTCGAAATTTCCATCTGAGGTACTTGACCGCGAATTACTATTCTAACCCATAATAACTTAATGCGGGTTTTCTACTCAAAATCTTATCTTTTTGTCGTTTTACTCCATGGCGACATATAATTAAAATACTTAGATCTATTTAGGCCCAAAAATAATTACAACACCCATCGAAATCATCTAATCCTAAAAAATCCCAAAAATTACTATTTCAAGAAATTCTCCAAATTTGCCAATTTATACTTAATTATGGAATTTAATTGTCTCCAAAAGGACGGGTTGTTACATACTCCCCCCCTTACAACCGAATTTCATCCTCGAAATTCAGATACGACCTACACTACCACTTCTAGAATCATTCCAAAACCTAATACCTCAAAGGGGAACGATACTAACCCAATGGTTCCCAACCATATACCATACTGCTACCACGGTCGTAAAGTGACTCCAATAGTGTCACATTGCACTCATCGGTTTTAATGCCTCACGACATAAACTTCAAATTTATATACTATGCCCATTTTATTTCAGGCGGTATATAAACCAACTTACTAAGGTGCCCATACACCTTAGTAATACTACATTGGGATTTTAGTTACTTTAATCACTTGGTTTGGGGGTTATATTTGTCCGAACTTAGGGGAATTGGGGAACAATGCACAAATTTTGGTTTTATAGTAGCATTGAATGAAGACTGTATAGGCTGGGTGGGGGGTATTTGGATTCTTTGAAACCCCCTCTCCATTTCTATAACCCTGGTCAAAATTATGAACAATGTTATCCACTTGGTGGTCTCCAAAACTGGGTATGAAGATTGGCTCTTCCCATCCATATATGCCAACCCATATCGTGTGATAAGATCTCGTCTTTGGGAATATAAGCTCTAGAAAAAGACTCTAGTACACCATGTCTTGTGGTAGGGGACTTCAATGATCATTGGGACTAGGGAAAAAAAGGAATCTATACATTATCTAAATCTTTGTCTAGTTGGGGCTCTCGTTTTACTATTGATATTAGGGAGTGTAGTCTGGAAGATCTCGGATGCGCTGGTCCACACCTCACACCTAACCTGGTCAAATCCATTGTGCCGTATAATCTATCCTAAGGCGGTTGTCCAAAATCCCTCTCATTCAACTTCCGATCATAGCCCTATATTGATCTCCATGAATGATAACTTCCTTCCCTCTATTTTTAACATACCATGTAGACTTCTTGCGTTCTGGAGCGCTACTTCTCCCATATTTTTTTGGAAATATTTTCAAGAACAAAAGGGAATTCGAATTGTTCAGGAGCACTACTTCTCACATAGTTGGACATTTCGGGGAAAAAAAGCTTAGAATAGAATATCTCGATGTTTTGAGCAACTCTATTGACTTAAAAAATTTAGAATGTAGTAGATTTCTCAAGGCGATAGGAGTATTTTCAAGTGCATGCAATTAATTGAAGAAGAAACAGAATTGACCGCCTCTGTATTGACGGTGAGTGGAATAATAACCCTTTTGACATAGTTAATCATGAATGGGAGTACTTTAAAGTTGTATTATTTTTTATATCTCACAAATCTCACGTGCAACGGATTTTGACATGCTCTTGTCCTCCTATGTCATAGTATGTAGATGACTAGATTAATAGGAGAACACCTCACAAAGCTCAAATATAACATGTGATGTTAAGGTTCAAAAAGCTCGTGCATGTGTGTAAAGGCATATAAAAGTGAATCCATTAAGCAAGTCAAACTTAAGCTACTCCATGTAAGCATGATAAAGAACATTTTAAGGATTAAAATTCTAACCAAAAGTTCTAGTCACATGGAAGCGAAATGAGGATTCAAACACAAACATATGACACAAAATGTGTGTAAAACAAAAATACACACAAAATAAAATCTTTTTCAGTTTTTTTTACTTTTTAACCAAAAATAGAAATATTTACTCAAAAGACACACATAAATCATTTGTATTTTTCATTAAGCATAAATTACGAAAAGGGTAAAACACAAATGATAAACAAAAATCTTTTTGTATTTTTCATTAAATCCAACCTAAAATGAAAAAAAAAATATAATTCAAAAGATAAACAGGAATCATAATTCTAGCATGTCATTAAGAATGGAGCATAGACTAGAAAATGATTAAACATGCTTACACCTAGCAATGATATATAATATGAATCACAAAAAGCTAGAGTATGCAAACAAAACTAACACATTGAACCTTTAAATTTAGCAAGGGAGGTTTCATGTGAAAGCATATGAGAATCAACAAATCTAATATCTAGTGCATCTAAGAAAGAATTCCTAACCAATATAGATGTATATTTAAAATGATTGGATTTGGAAACTAATGAAATGCTAGACATAGACTTCCTAAGGCTTCTTTTAAGATCAAAACAAAATGACCTAAGGTGATATTTCCTACCACAATGCAAGCATGTGTAAACACGAGGAATGTTACCTAAGGTGTGACCTAATCTAAAGTCCTTGGATAAAGTTGACCCTCTAAAACAAATTACGGTCTTAACTTTAGCAACGGAAATATTTGAACCAGATGATCTAGAACCATTACAACTACTACTTGAGTCTTATAAGTCATTTTTCAGTTTTAAAAATTTGGACTCAAGTAATAAATTAGACTCCTCAATTTTACGGGATTCCTTCTATAAATTTTCCATAACTCCTAGAACGTTATTACACTCCCCCTTAGAGTCTTTTCTCGACAATCACTCTCTTTCTTGGACTTTTCCAAAATATTAAAATTGTAATTTATGTCCATGAGATTTTCACGAAAAATATCTTTTTGAGATATCGAGGTTTGCAAAAATTCAACTTTGACTTTAAAACAGGAATTATCATTTTCTAGAAATTTAATTCTTTTTTCACATCTCAAATTTAATTCTCTTAATTTTTCATTACATTTATTAAGCCCATTAAATTCCTCTCGAATAGAAAAAAACATCATTATAATTAGAAAAGGACAAATTATCAGTAAGACGTCCCATCGAGAGATACAAAAAAATGAGAGTGAGTAAAAAAATGAACCACCTAAAAAAATACAAGGAGCACAGAAATTATAAAAGCCGAAAAATGGATCTTTGACGCGAGAAATTAGCGCCCCGTCTCTGATACCACTTGTTGGAACATGAGGCCCCCAATTTCTAGATTTTACACATAACGTAATTTCAATTTTCTTTCTAAGATATGCGGAAGCGAGATGGTTCAATTAAAGAATTTAACAAATTTTAATTTCTTTCCAAATTAAAGTTAAACACAACTTAAAGTGAAATGAAATTAATTAACAAATGAATTTTTAAACCAATTTAATTCAACTTAAGTCCTAGAAATCTGCCTAACACATTCATTAGTCATTCTTGCAAATTTAGGCCAAACCAAATTTTATCAAATTAAATTAATGACTTGAATTAAATTAACATTTACCTAAGCATGCGTTCTAGGTGATTTTGCAAAAGATGAAATAAACAAATAACCACTATGCCGTGATGTACGAGGAAAAACCCACAACGGGAAAGACCTCGGACGACCCTAGCCTCAAATCCACTAAGTACGGAATTTACAATTACAAGCAAGATGACTTAAATCACTCGACTAAACTCCTTTAATCCCTGAATCATCTTCTTATAACTACCTTTGCCTAGCGAATAACCACGTAACTCCACCGCGTTCTCGGAATCCACCAATCGGATTTTTCCTGGTCACCGTAACCCAAACAAGGAGCCATTCTCCAAGTGGGTATGTCACAACAAACAAGCTTCTTCTTTGTGGGATGTTGAAGAAAACCCAAACTCTCTTTTACGGTAGAGATGAATCCAGAGACAAACAAACTCTCTAAGCAAGATGTATACATATATAGATAGAAACTTGGATTAACATAAACAATTGGGTTTAACCTTGGTTTTGTTCTTTGAATATATCAAATTGGTTAACAAACACCAAGGGAACTTTTTCTTTAAAAATTGATCTCTCAAACACTCTCTAGGAGATGGAAAAAGGTCTTAGAAAAATTTTATCCCCGAAGTCATTAAATTCTGTGAAAGAATAGTGGGACAAAGTAGTGGAAAAGTGCCAAAAAACTGCCAAAAACTGTTCCCGCTGAAATCTCGTTCGAACGACTTTTTCGTTTGACCGACATTTTCATTTGAACGACATTTCGTTCGAATGAACTATCTAACGAGGTTCCAGTGGAAAGTCGTTGGCAAACCTCGTTCGAACGACATTCTCGTTCGAAAGACAAACTCGTTCAAACGACAATTTCGAACGAAAAGACAGAAAGCTTAAAATTTAATTTTTACCCCAGAAACTTTATTTTAATGTTTTAAAGAAACTTATGAAAACAAACCTCAGTTTAAAATAAAAGTACACCCAATATAAACTTATTCCAAGTCTCCCTATATAGATATAGAAATGCATTCATACCTTTGGAGACTATGGAATATGATGTTGCTATCGTAGAAACCTAACACTTGAAACTCAGCAATGATGAACCTTTATAAGTCTTGGCCGCTACGTCTTCAAATCTAGTATGTCATAGGATTGGAGGATACTCACTCAATACTATCCTATGACACAAATGTTTTTATCCGGAATTGAGCCAACACTACATTAAGACTCAATTGGAAATTTTTTTCTTTACATTAATTGACAAAAAATTTCAAATTGACAAAACCTTAAAAGAAGGAATAAATGAATACATAGTAATAGTAGGCCCTAGAAAATAGAATCACTAAACTCTTTCCCCCAAAATTGGCACACGCCTTAGTAAACCCGCTGCGCCTACCCTCCTGTCAGGCGCTGTAGCTGCGCCTCGTGCCTAGGCGTGCCTTTGATAACTATGGCCCCGACAAATAAGCGGGTGTGGGCGGATTTGGTCAGGTCGTTAACGGGTTAGGGTCATGAGTCGAATTAGGGTTGTCAACGGGTCGGGTCTAGACCAGATCGGGTTCGACCCTAATCCGTTTAATAAAAAAATTGGTGGATCAGGTCTGACCCAATAATCCGATGGATCTTTAAAATTATGTTCCGGACCCGAATTTGTTAATGACCAGATACTCCGATCCGATTCTCCGATCCGTTTAATTTTATGTTTTTATTATTAAATTTATGTCTTGACAGGTCTGATTATCCACCAAATCCGATTACCCGATCCGTTTATTTTTATCCTTTTATTCTGCTTTGTTTTTAATTGAATTTCCACATTCCACAAAATCAAGTATTCTATTTTGACAAAAATTGAAACAAAAGTTTACACATTCTGTACCTGTTTAGTTAAACAAAAGTTCACAAAAATTGAAGCAAAAGTTTACAAAAATTGAAACAAAAGTCTACACATTCCACAAAATCAAGTTTACACATTCTTGTAAACTCACAAACAACCCACTATACATTTTGTACCTGTTTAGTTAAATTTTAATAAAAAAAACATTTTGCTTAATTTCAATGCCACTATAACAAGCATAAGCAAAAAAAGAAGTCTTTCAACACTAGCCGGTTCAAATTGAACCGTTCAATAGCTTTTCCTTAATTTCAAGCATTAGCTTTTCCAAAATTTCAGCCAAGAGTCTTAAAAACAAAGTCTTCAATCTAAAAATAAAATACCAAAAGTAATTATAGTTCAATTACAAAAAAAATTTCAAAGCAGAAGATAAAATATCCAACGCGCAGAAACCCTTTTGAACATAACACCACCATCAACTCCAAATCTGTGAGACTTCAATTACCTGAAATAATAAAAAAAATAATGAACAAAACATATTTTGAGATTATCAAAACAATACTTGAAACATATTTTCAAATGAATTACATATTTTGAGATTATCAAAATAAGCTTTCCAATGTGATATACAACTTCCCACTATCAGATTCATCCACATCTGAAAAATATACAATCTGAATGAGAATACATAAATTTTCCAAGTAAATAAAATTTAAAAAATTATATTTACATACTTGACTTCCTTCTTGACTCAATCCAATCACTTGTAGTCACTATAGTCTCCACAATTTCTGGAAGCAATGAAGAACGTGTCTCATCAATCACCCTACCCCCAACACTAAATGCCGACTCCGAAGCAACGGTTGTAGCCGAAACAGCTAAAAACATCACGAGCCATCTTAGCTAGGCCTGGGAGTTTGCGACTACTAATTTTCCACCAAGTCAAAATGTTGAAATTCTCATTTCTTGGAAAAACAAGTTTTTCCAAGTATTGATCAACCTCAGACTTTTGAAAGGAACGAATATTAGACGAACGAGATTGAGTCAAACATTTATCAAAGTCAGACATCTTATCATATGAGTTGGAACAAAAATTTGAAGCACTACTAGAGCTGCCATCACTAGTATTGTGTCCAAAAACATCCATAGACAAAATAGAATCACCTCCGTACTCATTAAATAAATCGTAGAAAGCATTACGGACCCTACAAACATAACTACCCGCAAGATCTCCGTATATCTTGTCGTAATAAAATTCCACTAGGTCTAACTTAAACCTTGGATCAAGCACAACAGCAATGGCCAAAACCAAACTACACTCCTCCTAATATTTTTCGACCTTTTTCCTCATCGGACCAGCCATCAAACGGAGACAAGAATGCTCACAATTTTCCCAATCCATCAAATAAAGCTGAATGTTACATATATCAGCAAAAAAAACGTTTGTTGTTGGGAAATTTGTCCCGCTAAAATGGCGTGTTGCATAAAAAAAACCTTTAAACAATCCTTTATCAAAAAAGCAACTTGCCACTCTTCTTCCGATGGATTATGATTATAATTCTTATCAATTAAGGCCAAATGACGCACAACTTCCTTCATTTCCAATGTTGTCTCGAGCATTAAATAGGTTGAGTTCCACCTATTTGGGACATCCACTGGAATTTTCTTCCTACATCTCACCTTAACTTGATTGCATGCAACATAAATTTTTTTTTACCGTAAGGGGACTTGTTCAAGTACCTTACGGTATCTCGTATTTTAGTTACAAGTCCCCCAATTTCCTTTAAACCATCTTGCACAATAAAATTAAGAATGTGGGCGCTACATCTCACATGAAACATTGCTCCCCCATAATAAAGCAATGATTTATCACAAAGATAACTTTTTAAAAGCCTAGTCATTACATCATTTGCCCTGGCATTATCCACCATTGTTGAGAATAACTTTTTATCTATGTTCCACTCCAAAATTAAATCATAAATCAGCCTAAACAAAGTTTTGCAATCATGTGGCCACTCAATCCACCGATAATTAAGTATCTTCTTTTTTAGTCCCCATTCTTCATTAATAAAATGAGCAGTCAAACATGCATACGCAATGTTTTGATGGTTCGGTGTCCACAAGTCAGTGGTAAGTGTGATTCTACAAGACAAATTATCTAACAAGCTATAAATCTCCCTCTTTTTTTCTTCGTTCACAACAATGCAAGCAGCCCTAGATGTGTTACGATTTGGAGGCTTAAAAGTTGGATTAAGACCTTTACAAAACTTTATAAAATATTCATGTTCAACCATGGCAAAAGGATAAGCATGCTTCATCGTCATAATAACAAGATCTTTTCTACTTTCAAAATGATCAAACTTGTAATTCTCAATTTTAGTAGAACCATCCGCTATCCTTTTGGATGCTTGTAACATTTGTTGCCCTATATCCACCTTGGTTCTAGTGTTGCACCTACCCAATTTTTTTTTCAAATGGTTTGTTCCCTTACTACTATCTCCAACAAAAGATTTTTTACAACAGTTACATTTTGCCAAAATATCCCCATTTGACCCTTTAAATTTAGTAAAATCACTCCAAACCACAAAAGTTAATTTTCTTTGTTTTTTTCCATTTACCTCGTGATTTTCACCGCTGTCTGCGTGATCAAAATCCTCCTGAGTTGTGTTGTTTTCGTCCACACCTGGGCTTCTTACGTTTTGACTTTGATTTTGATTTGTTTCCGCCGTAGACATTTTAAGATCCTGAAAATACACAAAAATGTCATTTTAATAATATAGTCTACTATTAATACAAAATATCAAAATATTTTTAGATCGAATTAATAATCAGAATATATGTAGTAATATAAAAAAAAGTCTACTACTGATACAAAATAGTTTTTATGAGACTACCATTTATTTATATTTAATCATCAAAACTGAGCAGAATATACTACTGAGGGAAATCAAATTTTACAACCCTATTCAACTAGCAAGGGTACAAAGTAATCCACACATTAGAAAGAGGAGTAGACAAGGCATGCATAACAGACATATAAAAAAAGCACATATCAAAAACATACCTGTGGATGATCTTAACGACAGAGGCATTGGTGGGGGAAAAGCTCCAAAGCAAAAGGCATATATCTGAAATGAAAACCCTTAGTTTTAAATCTAAAGAAAAAATAAAGAAACTTAAATTTCACATATTACACACAACACAAGATCTGGGTTTAAGCCCTAACAAAACCGAAAATAACACAACTCATATATTTGTGGTGAGTAATGGGTTTAAGCCCTAACAGATTCAGATATGGATCGGAAAAAAATTGTTCGTGGGTCTTTACCATAGAAGTGTAGTAGTTTATTTGTGTGGTATGGAATGAGTCCCATTAAATGAGGGAGAAGAGAGAGAGAGAGAGAGAGAGAGAGAGGGTTTACCTTGTTTTGTTTCTCCCTTGGCCGCCGAAAGTGACAGTAAAGAATGGGTGGTGGGTCTTTGATTAATTCTTTAGGGTTTTGCTACAATCCAACGGTTGGTATTATTCACACTTTTTATTATTTTAAATTTTTATATAGGTTAAAATATTTCACATAATATTATATATATGTATATATATATTCGGTTCGGGTCTTAATCGGATCGGAGCTACTAGTATCCATATCCGGTCCGTTCACTAAATGGGTTATCGGGTTACCGGATCTAAAAACTTATACCAGATCCGGATATATGGATTGGGTCCTTATTGGGTCCAGGTCTGGACCCGGTCCATTGACAACCCTAAGTCGGATTAACCATCGACCCATTTTCTCATTCAAATTTTTTAATTACAAATCCCTAGTTTATATGAGTAGGAATGATAGAAGGTCATTTCTCAACCCGCCTAAACCCGCAAATAATTGATGAGTTTCTAGTGACCCATATGCTAACCGACTAAAACATATGTGATGGTGCTCATTTTCAACCACTGCGGGTAAAAATGGATGAGTGATATTGTTTGGGTCCACTTTTTCCGGCCTTATGAGTCGGACATGCACTCCTATCCACGCCCGTGCTTCATAGTTACTTACAAATTTTGTTTCTTATCAAAAAAATTATGACGAGTTCTCTCCACCCATATGCCGACTTCTTTAGTGTAATATTTTATAGCTCATTCTTTTTTCCTCTGATATAGCCTTTCATTTGAATTCTCTTAATTTTTATATTTCTTCATTGTGCCAAAGTAAAATGGTTTATATGGTATCCAGTGTGTGTCATTCTCATGTTGGCGAGTGTCCGATACATATCTAACTTGTATCAGTGTTCTAGGTAGAATTATCTTTGCGTCTTCAAGTTAAACTCCAGTCATTAAGTAACAGGTAATCAGCATTGCTTTTCTTTTTGGGTCGACTGAAGTAGGCCTGTCAATGGATCGGGTCTGGACCCGGACCTGACCCGAACCCGATCCTTATAATAGGGTCTGAGCATATTCTTTTGGACCCGAATACCCGAAGACCCGTTTATTAAACGGGTAGGATCTAGATCTTATACAAGACCCGGACCCGAAGACCCGACCCGAATTGTACATTATTATTTTTTAAATATATATACATATACTATAAATTTATATGTATTTATAAATATATCTTATCAATATAACATGTAAGTAATATATATAAAAATATATGTTTATGTATATAATAAATATAAATAATATATGTTTTATTTATACTAATAATATTCTATAATACATTACAAAATATTTTAATTTAAGATTAACAAATAAAGAAGGGGAATAATATAAAAAAATGTATATATTTGGCCGGACTCGGACCCGAACCCGAGACCCGAAGACCCGAACGGATCCGGGTCTGGATCCAATAATGTAGTCCCGATGAAGACCCGGATCGAATGCGACTCCTGATCATTTTAATCCTCGCAGAGGTCTCCTGAATTACCTCTGGTCCTAGCAACTTGTTATCCCCCACCTCAAGCCAATAAGTTGTGGAACGACAAGGCCTGCCATACAAAGCCTCAAATGGAGCCATACCAATCGTGAACTGATAAGAGTTATTATAAGCAAACTCTACTAGTGTAAGGTGTGGCTCCCAACCTCCTCCAAAATCGAGAACACACATGCGTAGCATATCCTCTAACATCTGATTAGTACGCTCTGTCTGCCCATCTGTCTATGGGTGATAAGCTGAACTCAATCTCAACTCTGTACCCATAGCCTCCTGAAAGCTTTCCCAGAAACGAGACACAAAAATCTTATCTCTATCTGACACAATATTCAGGGGCACCCCGTGTAATCTGACAATCTCAGCGATGAACAACTGAGCATACTGACCCGTGGTATAATCTGTCCGCACCGGTAGAAAATGAGCCACCTTGGTCAGACGGTCTACAATCAGCCAGATAGAATCGTGGCCCCTCTGTGATGTAGGCAACCCTGTAATGAAGTCCATGGAAATATTCTCCCACTTCCACGCGGGTACTTCCAATGGCTGAAGCAATCCTGACGGTTTCTGGTGGTCCACCTTAACCAGCTGGCAGGTAGAACACTTGGCCACAAACTCAGCAATGTCCTTCTTCATCCCACTCCACCAGTATTGTCGCCTCATATCCTGGTACATCTTATCGCCTCCCAGATGGACTGTAAATCGGGACCCGTGAGAATGAGTCATCACTTCATGACGTAACTCTGCTCCTTCTGGAACCACTAATCTCCCATTAAACCGCAACCCTCCATCCGAACTAACAGAATAGGACTCTCGGCTAGAAGTCGTACAATCTTCTCCTGGCAAAACGGGTCTGTGGTCTGCGCCTGTATCAGCCTTGTAACAATTTCAGGTGTGACTGACATGACGGATATGAACGAACGGGCTACTGCGTCCTGGTGTCCCAATTCCTTCCACTTTGCTTTCCAGATGTCCGCTACATCGTCCACCGGTCTACGGCTCAACGCATCAGCAACTACGTTGTCTTTTCCCGGATGATACTGTATATCGAACTGGTAATCTTTCACAAACTCTAACCACCTGCGCTGACGCATATTCAGCTCTCGCTGAGTGAACAGGTACTGTAGTGACTTATGGTCTGTGAACAAACGGAATTTCTCGCCCAATAAATAGTGCCTCCAAATTCTCAATGCAAAGACGACCGCTGCTAACTCCAGGTCGTGGGTGGGGTAATTTTTCTCATGCGGCTTAAGCTTGCGGGAAGCAAAAGCTATAGCCTTCTCCTCTTGCTGGAGTACTCCTCCAAGTCCTCGTAAAGACGCATCGGTGTAAACCAGGTACTCCACACCCGGTTTTGGTAAAGCAAGGACTGGTGCTGAAGTAAGCTTGTCTTTCAGCTCGTCGAAAGCTAATTGGCAAGCATCATCCCAAACATACGGTACCCCTTTGCGAGTCAGATTCGTCAATGGACCCGCTATTTTGGAGAATCCCTGAATAAATCTCCTGTAGTATCCGGCTAACCCCAAGAAACTTCGTACTTCCGTCGGTGTCGTGGGCTATCCCCACTCCCTCACCGCTGACACTTTGCTCGGGTCAACTGCTATCCCCTCCTCAGAAATAACATGGCCCAAGAACTGTACTTCTCGCAACCAGAATCCACACTTCTCATACTTAGCATACAACTGATGCTCTCTTAGAGTCTGAAGAACCTGTCTCAAGTGCTCGGCATGCTCCTCCTCGGAATGGGAATATATCAAGATGTCATCTATGAAGACAATGACAAACTGATCCAAGAACTCTCTGAACACTCGGTTCATTAAGTCCATGAACACGGCTGGAGCATTGGTGAGGCCGAATGGCATTACTCTGAACTCGTAAGACCCATATCTCATTAAGAAAGCAGTCTTCGAAACATCCTGCTCCCTAATACGTAGCTGATGGTACCCCGACCTCAAATCTATCTTCGAAAAGAAAGTCGCTCCCCTCAATTGGTCGAACAGATCATCGATTCGAGGCAACGGATGTTTATTCCGTATCGTGAACTTATTCAACTCCCGGTAGTCCACACACAGCCTCAGTGAACCATCCCTCTTCTTCACAAACAATACTGGAGCGCCCCAGGGTGAGGTACTTCTGCGAATGAAGCCCTGACCTAACAGCTGCTCTATCTGATCTCGTAGCTCTCGCATCTCTGCCGGAGCCATACGGTACGGTGCGCGTGCTATAGGTCTCGTATCTGGTAATAGGTCTATAACAAAGTCTATCTCACGACTGGGCGGTAGGCCTGGTATCTCCTGAAACACATCGGAATACTCCCTAACAACTGGGATCGAATCCAAAGGAATCACAACCTCCTTAGAGGTATCCTCCTCAATGTAATATAAATGAGTGGTCGAACCTCCCTCTGGGCGAGGCATCGCCACTACAAACATCTCTTGCCCCGGAATGGCAAAAATAATGCTCCCACCGAAGCAATCAATCATGGCTCTATAAGCTGCGAGCCAATCCATACCAATAATAACATCGTGCTCATGCATGTCTAAAACTAACATGTCCGTAGGTAATACCAGACTACCGATCTCTACCCCCACTCCCTGGCATATAAAGAAAATGAGTGACCCACTCCCCAATGGTGAGTCTACACACATCACTGTGCTCTCTGCTGTGGCTAACAACCCTAAGGCCTTCGCGAAATGCGTAGCTATAAAACAATGCGTGGCCCCCGTATCAAATAAAACCCGACCCATAGTACCATGGATAGGAAACATACCCTCAATCGCGGGTGGTGCCTGCGGAGCTGCTGCCTGGTGGACGTTATAAACACGCCCATACTGTAACTGTCCCTGCTGCACTGGAGCTGCAGGAATGGCTGGTAGAGCTGGCACCTGGGCTGGAGCTGGAAGGGCAGGTGGGAAGAGTGGTCTCCGCGGCTCATTACGGGTTCCCTGCTGCTGTGGGGCCCTATCGCCCTCTGGGCAATCATGGCGCCTATGGCCATGTTTGCCGCACCCAAAGCATCTGCCTTTGAAATTACCGCCCCTCTGACCCTGCTGTCCACGGCCCTGCTGGCCGTTACCTCCTCGCCACTGGCCCTATTGGCCCTGATGTGCACGCTGTTGGCCCTGCTGGCCCTGATGCTGACCCTGCTGTCGGTGCTGGCCCGGATGATTAGGCTGGCCCTACTGGCCCTGCCTATATCCCCCATTTCCCTGCCTGGAATCACCCGAACGGAATCGCTTAGCAGGGTCCCCCTGATGGGAACTCTGCTCGTGCTGACGAGTCTGTCCATGAGATGGCGCCCCACCGGCACCGTTACCCCCTGTCCTGCCCTGCTGGCCGAACTCTCCTGCTCTCTTGCTTCCCTGAAGATGGAAGCGGTGATCCTGGAAATGAAGTAACGCGTCATTGAGCACATCAGTGAACATACTCAAGGATAAATTCCCAATAAGGTGCTGACGGATCCTCCAAGCTAATCCGTCTACAAACAGCAAAATCTTTTTGCTCTCAGTAGGTGCCTCATCTGGCACAATGGTAAGAAGTCTCGTGAACTCCTCCTCATACTCCGCTACAGTAAGGTTTTCTTGCTTCAGATTTAGTAATTTCCTCCTCATCTCAGTCTGCACTGCGGGTGGAAAGTACTTGCGGTCAAACCGCTCCCAGAACATCTGAATAGGGATCGTGTCCCTCTCCTCCAAAGTAGTAGTGGACTCCCACCACTGTAACGCATCTCCCACCAGCTTAAAGGAAGCCAACAACTGCTTTTGTACCTCGGTGCACTCATACATGCGGAGATGCCGCTGGATGTCTTTCTTCCATTGGCTGACCGTGACAATATCGGAGCTACCAGAGAACTCAGGGGGATGTGCTTTCTGAAAAGCATCCCGAACCCTCTCCCATGCAGATGGAAGCTGTGCTGGTACTGGCGCCACTGCCTGAACCTGAGGTGGAGCCTGCTGAATCACTGCTATCGCGGCATTCACCGCCTGAGCAACGATGGCGGCTACTTCATTAGCAATCATTGTGCCTGGTGCCGGAGCTGCTGGCTGCTCGGCCTGGGCACGCCTATCTCTCGGAGCACGTCTCGGAGGCATCTGAAACGTGAAAAAGTTTATTAGTCTACAGTTATCAACAAATCTCGAATAGCTGAAGACTTAAACGTAAAAGCAGGAATACAACAATCCTAAAAATAGGGCTCTATAGCAAAAAAGTTAGGCTGAAAGCGAAATAAGCCGTACAGATCCTATGGACACTAGAACCTGATGCTCTGATACCACCTGTGACACCACGCCTAATTAAATACCGGGCGATCACTCCTTTATTAAATTAAATCAAGGTGAACAGTGCGGTTCATTCTTAGCATCACTGTCGTAAAAACAAACTTTCCAATTTAACACCCTAGATAATTAAGCTAAGTGTCAAAACCAAATTTTAAACATTTATTTCCAAATTTTATTTAAAGAAAAAGGGTTTATTTTATTTTATTAACAAAGTATAATAAATCAGATTCACACCACAATAAATTGGAACAAAAATCCAATATATAAAACATTCATCATCGAATGTCAACAAGCGAGAAATAAAGTAAAACATCCATCCTGAACAAAATCCCATAATAGCGAAATAAGAAATAACTGAAATGACACTGTCCCAACACAAATGAAAATAATGGAAAGGGCTACACGTGCCCATCTGAATGGAAATACTAAGAGTGAATTTGAATGAACGAAGTCGTCTAATCAAGAGTCCTGCAACTCCCACCTAAGCTGCAGCGCGTTCCTTCCAAAAGATCCTAAGCAAGACGCCCCTGTGGCTGGGCACCTGAAATACATATATATATACAAGAGAGGGGGAGGGAGAGAGAAAACGGGTCAGAGCCCGAAAGTGTGTATGATTTAAACTTAGTTTAGCAAGTATTTAAATTGATACAGGCCAATGCAACAACATATTAGTTCGACACTCTCTTGAGAAATTCTCACCTCTCTTCTAATGTGCACGCCTATCGTACTAACCTTCCCAGATGGTTTATCTTAACATATATGTTATACTAACCTTCCCAAATGATTTAGTTTAACTTAACTTACGCTTAAGTTTTCAAAACTGAACAATGTCATTGTTTAAAAAGGTTATTATCAAATTGTAGCACAAATCTCATTTTAGCTTCATCAATTTATAAAGTTACCCGGTGTAATATTGTACTCACAAAACAATTATTTATTATAGGAGTCGTCAACCATGTCCTACTTAACAAATCACAGTAGGCAGTTTAAATTTCATAATCTCGTATATATATTAACTACTCAGATAATATATATATATAACAGCACCCCAACTAAAACTATGGTGCGTGCATACTTCCACTATCCAAACCCCATACCACTCATATCAAGGGGAATACGAATTCGGAATCACTCTCGAATCGTATTAACACATACACAAACAAGTGAGGCGAAGCATAGATTCCAAGTCTCTAAGAGGATGGCACATACTCGCGTCTCTTAGGACCGTCTGAACTATTTATTCAATAGCCTGTACCAAGGATATCTATCTTCTAGGGTACAAGTCAATATCCCCCATAAAGGTCCCATCGAGATAAGACTTGCCCCAACGCGGTAACCTCAAGGATAGCAAGTAGCGCGGTATGTTTTTCACATGCATATAATATATGTACACACATCATATAAATATACCACTTTCATCGTATTAATACAGGTTCCTCTCATTACCCATAATTACCACATTTAACCTTAATTTCCCATTATTACGATTACGTATAAGGCTTCGTCTCTAACCTTAACTCGAAGGGTTTTCTCACAAATTACGTGACACCAGTGGATTCTATCCATCCAAGTAACAAATTCAGTAACTAGACTTCTATTCACTACCGTAGGTATTCTTCGTAACCCCTCACTTGAAATACGGAGTTTGTCATTCCTTAGTTAATTATCCCTAAAACACATTTATCGTCTCATAATAAAGTCCTCAACACTTATTCATATGTCCTACTGGTCTCCCCTATATCCCGAAACATTTTATTTATAATGTCCAATAATTATTCCACGATAAATTAATTCAACTAATTAAACAAGGGGAAATAAGGGGATGCCAGGAAGGGTCGATCGATCGACTACTGGGTCTCGATCGATCGAACCTTCGATCGATTGACTATCTATGGTCGATCGATCGATCAAGCAGGTCTGCGAAAATTCTGCAGAATTGCAGTTACGGGTTTCACCAAAATTCTTCATCCAAATTCATGTTTTCCAACCCTAATCGTCCCAAAACTTCTACTACAACCATTATAACATATTACCAGGTGTTTCTAACGTTAAGCATGCGTATATCCATCATTAAACATGATTAAACAATCCAAAATTTCATCTAAACATTAAGAACCCTAAGTTTTCTTAACTTTTGTTCTAATCAGTTTTCTCCAGAATTTCCTTCTACATAATCATCACAAATCCGTGGGTTAATCATCTACTTCACATATTAATTTCCAGAATAAGGTTATAATGATTTCTACATGCAACTCCCTATCAAAATTGGGATTTTCTTCATTTGATTATACTCCTAATCATTCCTACACTAATATGATTATTGCACTAACGAAAATATGCAAGTTAAACACTTGCCTGGGATTTCAGAGGTCTGGTTTCCTGCTGATAATGGTGTGGTTGCGTTCTCCTCCTCGCGATCTACGCGTTGGTGGTGACGGTGGTGTAAATGGTGGTGTTTTGGCCCTTGAACCTCCTTGAAAGGTCTCTCTTCTCTCTCTAATGGCCGTTCTAAGATTTTGCAGGTTCTAACCCTAAAAGTCTAACCTAACCAGTTGATAAAGGCTGCTAAAATTCGTGGGTTTAATTACCCCATTTTGTAAAATTACTAAAATGCCCTCCCGGGTCACTAATTTGGCCTAAAAACACCCCGGGACCCAAACTAAACTCCCGGGTACACTTTTCTGACTATCTCGACCCTTCCGGACGCGTTGGCACACTCGAAATGACCATACGAACAACTTGTAAAATATTTACTTTTATATCTCAATAATTAGTCCCGACGCGACACGGGCGCGTCCCGACTAAAATTTCCAAAATTGTCATTTTCATTCACTCGTGACATTTATCATATATTACTATGCTCATAAGTAATATTCAACAATTTCATATAATTACTAACTCACGTCACGTTAATAATTATAACATAATTAATTTTCGGATTTTTTTATTAAATAATTTACTCGCATTAAATTTAATAAATCCCCAAATTAATATAGCATAAAAATACGGGGTATTACATACTTCCCCCCTAATAACGGAATTTCGTCCCGAAATTCAGAAAATAAGGCATACCTGGTAAGAATAAGTCTGGATATCTCTCGCGCATATCTGCCTCACGCTCCCAAGTGGATTCCTCCACATTATGATGTTCCCACTGGACCCGTACAAGTGGAACTATCTTCGACCTCAATCTCCTCTCACTATAGTCTAGGATAGCCACCGGTCTCTCCTCGTAAGAGCTATCAGGCTGTAAATCGATCTCATCTATTGCGATGCGAGTATGGGCCATATCATCTCGAAGGTATCGTCTCAAGGACGAGATGTGAAATACATCGTGAATGCGATGTAGATGTTCTGGCAGTCCCAATCTATATGCAACTGCCCAATCCTCTCAATGATGGGGAATGGTCCCACGTACCTCGGAGCCAACTTTCCCTTCTTCCCGAGCCTCATCACTCCTTTCATAGGAGACACACGCAGTAATACTTGGTCCCCCACGTTAAACTCCCTGAAGGACCGTTTCGCATCGGCGTAGCTCTTCTGTCTGTCTTGGGCTACTCGAATGCGACTCCTGATCATTTTAATCCTCGCAGAGGTCTCCTGAATTACCTCTGGTCCTAGCAACTTGTTATCCCCCACCTCAAGCCAACAAGTTGTGGAACGACAAGGCCTGCCATACAAAGCCTCAAATGGAGCCATACCAATCGTGAACTGATAAGAGTTATTATAAGCAAACTCTACTAGTGTAAGGTGTGGCTCCCAACCTCCTCCAAAATTGAGAACACACATGCGTAGCATATCCTCTAACATCTGATTAGTACGCTCTGTTTGCCCATCTGTCTATGGGTGATAAGCTGAACTCAATCTCAACTCTGTACCCATAGCCTCCTGAAAGCTTTCCCAGAAACGAGACACAAAAATCTTATCTCTATCTGACACAATATTCAGGGGCACCCCGTGTAATCTGACAATCTCAGCGATGAACAACTGAGCATACTGACCCGTGGTATAATCTGTCCGCACCGGTAGAAAATGAGCCACCTTGGTCAAACGGTCTACAATCAGCCAGATAGAATCGTGGCCCCTCTGTGATGTAGGCAACCCTGTAATGAAGTCCATGGAAATATTCTCCCACTTCCACGTGGGTACTTCCAATGCTGAAGCAATCCTGACGGTTTCTGGTGGTCCACCTTAACCAGCTGGCAGGTAGAACACTTGGCCACAAACTCAGCAATGTCCTTCTTCATCCCACTCCACCAGTATTGTCGCCTCATATCCTGGTACATCTTATCGCCTCCCGGATGGACTGTAAATCGGGACCCGTGAGAATGAGTCATCACTTCATGACGTAACTCTGCTCCTTCTGGAACCACTAATCTCCCATTAAACCGCAACCCTCCATCCGAACTAACAGAATAGGACTCGGCACCCTCGGCTAGAAGTCGTACAATCTTCTCCTGGTAAAACGATCATTGGAGGAAGCTTGCCATGTGTCCACGAGTTAGCCCAATGGGAAAAGATAGGCCAAGTAATTCCACTGTGGGCACTAGACGATCATTGGAGGAAGCTTGCCATTATCCCGGACATCCCTTAGTATCGTGACCTTGACTATACACCCGAGATGATATTATTTAAGAAAAGGTGGAATGAGGCAGGTGAAGCCGTAAGAATGATGATGCTAAATAAGTTAATGGATATTGCTGAACCCTCTAGTACACCCTTGATGGAGCCCGTAAAAATTCGTCAAAAGGGTAGGCCACCTAAGGGAAAAAAATCTACCGATATATCTACGAAAAAAACCCTTTGTGCTTGGGAGCAAGATGTACCGTCCAAAATGAAACTTAAAAAAGTCTTCGCAAATAAGACCCCATTGACCGGCATGAAACCAGAGGCGTGGTCTCGGGAGAAGAAGATGTATATGAAGGATGTTCCCGACTTCTTCCAATCATTTATGGAAGATATATATGATGAAAAATCTGATGGGAACTATGGATATAGGGCTATTTCGAAAGGTGCAGGTGTTGGAGATGGACTGTAACATTCTCATGCTATTTGTAGTGCTTTGTTGTCTGAACTACATAGGGAAAAGCCATTTTGGGCTACAGTAATGACCTCATACGATATTGATGAGTATGATAGGAGATTAAACTATTTCAAACACTCCTTCATGAGCGAGAGATGGTTTATAATGCCAGAGTTTGTCTACCTTGTGTAACCCCCCATACTTTTGGGCATAATTAAATTTCATAAATGGGTGTAAAATGGAAATCTGAGGATTTTCTCTGAATAATAATTTTTGGAAATTATGAGGGTTAGATGATTTCAGAGGTGTGTTTTATTTACTTTTGAGACTTAGTAAATGAGTTGGATTATTTTAATTACATGTCGCAGTGGGTAAAGCGACAAAGAATAATATTTTAATTGGAAAACTCGTATCGAGAGGTGTAGGGTTTAATTAGTAAATTGTAGTTAAGTGACTCGGATGGGGATTTCGAGTGCGTGGTTATTTTTAGAATGGCCGAGATAGTCAGAATAGAGTATCCGGGGGTATTGTTTAGGCTCCGAGAATTTTTGGGCTTATAGGAACTCGTAATTGAGTAAACGAGTCATTTTTGGGTTTAAGGGGATAAACCCTTATTTCTCCCTATATAAGTCACGGGAGAGGGAAAGAAAGGAAAGAAAAAGAGAGAAGAGAAGAGATAAAGGAAAAGAGGGGGAGAAAAAGGATTTCCGGGCCAAACTCTGCTGGATTCGACTCGAGGTCGTCGGATTTTATCCACGAGGCAAGTGTTTACTTGCTTTATTTATTTTTGGAGCATAAATATCATATCATAATTTGGTAATAACAAATCAGAAGATTTTGGGTTTGGGATTTCATGAATCAAAATGGGTTTTCGGAAGTTAAACGAGTAAAGCCCGAATTATATCCAATTCGAGAAACTTAGGAAATAATTGAAATCGTTTGTTGGTTTGGGGTTCTAGTATGTTTAGAACCCTTTTTATATGTGAATATATCGTTGTTTGAGGTTGGAGGACGTTGGGAGAGAATATAAAAGCTTGGGGGAAGCTTTAATGGCTGAAATAACTTCTCGAAGAAGAAGCTGCCCAAAGTGATCGATCGATCGAGGGCCAAGGGTCGATCGATCAATCCTTCAGGATTTTTGGAGATTTTGCCTAGGGTTAATTATATGGGATGAATTCCAATTTTAAATTGATTCTAGCTTATTTATTTGAGGAAATAAATGTTTAACTAAGGAAGATATATTTATCCAAGTGAGGGAATTTATAGCGACTAGGAGGGTGCTAAATTGGTATGGCACTAAAAAATTATATTTTCGAGGAAAATAAATGGATTAAGAAAATAAAGGTTTAGGGTTCCTAAAATAGAGTTGGGACCTATAAATTATTATTTAAGTGAAATGTAGACCTTGGTTTCATGGAAAATGGAATCCATGACTTAATTATTTAAGGGTGTTTAGGGCGAGTAACACTCGAGTTGATATTTTGATGGCGGATTGTAGGTATAGAATTAAGCACGTAGAGAATGTAATTATGTGTCAAATTGTGTGTGAGAAAATCCTACAAGGCGAATAGGATGAAATTGGGATATAGGCTAAAGAGGATTTAGCGGTTTCCCGACACGTCTATTGACGACGGTCATTATAGGTGGTGCGATACTTATGAGAATTAAGATAAATCAATGGTACCCTTATCTAATTAGTACAAATTGGTACATTAGGGTTTATGTACAGGTACTTAAATAATGATTAAGGTGTGAGTTACATTTAAGAGAGAGAATACTTATGAGATCAGTATTTAAGTAGGGGAATACTTAAATATCGTTATGTGATTGGCAATTGTAGCCATATATACATTTGAGGAGTGATATATATATATATATATATATACTATGTGATTACAATATATATATAATATGATACGGATATGTATAGATATCTATGTGTGGATGGTATATATATATGTGAAGCATACCCCCTCTAATGCTATCATGGGAAGTTCTGCGATGTGGGTGAGGCCCTTGGCTTGAGGAGCAGGGAGCAGGGAGCATATAGTCCCCAGGTCATAGCGTCCATTGTTATATTGTGTTATTTTTATTAGGGGTGAGACGTAGTGGGTATGTTTCGTCTCATTTTCGGGGAGGAACTATGATTATTTCCCAGACATTGTGATTTATGATCGGGATGTCGGTGATATTGAGTCCGACCGCTGGTCCCCAGGATGGTATGTGAGTGATGCCCTGAAAGATGATAGCATTGAGAGACCGCATCCTCGAGTTATAGCTCGTTGGGATGGTTATTATTATACCGGTGTGTATAGTATATTACTTGTGCATGAGAACAAGATATTATATATCTCTAACCAGAGTAAAGAGATAAAAGGAATAAAGACTTAATTCTCATTCCGAGAGATTGTATCCGGACATATGTTGTGATTCGTATTATAAATGAGTAGGTTATGTATATGTGTATATATGGGTGTGTATACTGAGGGTCTAATGGATCTCGACGATCGACCTTGCCAAGCAGTAGTGTATCGGGGGGTTCCTTGTTTGGATTTCGCTTCGTGAGACACCCCACGCATGAACATGGCATAGTGTTGAGACTGGGGAGAAGTTTAGCCCTTAGTACTTGGTTTGCTTAGGATTTTTAGAGTTTGAGGGTGACGGATTAGTTAGGCAGCGTAGCTTGATTAGGATGTTTAGAAGGATACATTAGGCATGCACTATTAGAAGAGATGTGAGGGGTATCTCATGGGAGTACGATACCAATTTAAATATGAGATAAAATATATTTTAAAAATAAAGCATTTATGCACTTGTAAAATATTTTCACAACTCGGGCTTTGACCCGTTTATCTACTTTTCCTCTCTTTTCCATCTTAGGCATTGCTGCAGCAGCTGTGGATGCATGCAGGTTTACTGTAGACGCTTCTATCATTGTAATCTAGATAGGAGGTACTGTATAAACATTTGGGCTAATAACGCAACTGCTTTTATTTATTCTTTTATCTCCTTTCTATGCGGAATTCTATTGGGTAGTATTATTGTTACCGAGTGTTCTGTTATTTTATTTCTTTTCAGTTTCATTTCTATAAACTGCGTGAATGTTTTAATTTTATAATTTGTTTAAAAATATTAGTTAAATAAAATTTCGACGACAACCTAATAGGTTATTAGTAATTAATTTGGTTTTCGACAGTGATGCTGAGAATGAACCATATGCGACTCCTGTTTTAATTTGGTACAGGAGTGATCGCACGATATTTTATTAGGCAGCGTGTCACACCTTGCGGCGAATGCACTTAAGCTAATGGTTGTGTTGATTTCCAAATTGTAATGCTTAACTTTTGTTCCATTCGACGTTGGTCCAAAATCTAGGATGGAAAATAATTGCATCATCTACATCCTGAACTCGTCAAATATTCATTGGGTGAGTTTGAAATGCACAAGATTTTACCCTACCACCAATTGCCTCTAACTGGAAATCAAGGGCCAGTCAAGATGCCCTTCAGTGGCCTACTTTGTTTAAGTCTCGCTTTCAAACATTTCAGAATCTATGTCCCAAAGACATTGCGACAAGAGATAAACCATGGTTGATATCGTCGGATGAGGAAGAGGGCTTGCCAGCGGCTCAAATAGAGTGGTGAAAGTCTTTTGCAATTATCAAAATTGGAATTTTTTGTTATATGTGATAAATTGGTTGTTGGATAAAGTCTAGGGACAATGATTGTAACTTTTTGCAACTTTTTGCAATCATTGATTATATGTAAATGGATTGTAACTTTTGTAAATGGATCGTAACTTTTTGTATCTATTTGCAATCATTTATTATATGTAAATGTGATAAATTGGTTGTTGGAGAAAGTCTAGGGACAATGATTGTAACTTTTTGTAACTTTTTACAATCATTGATTATATGTAAATGGATTGTAACTTTTGTAAATGGATTGTAACTTTTTGTATCTATTTGCAATCATTTATTATATGTGGATATGATAAATTGGTTATATGTTATAAATTGGTTATAGTAAATGTGATAAATTGGTTATATGTTACATGGTCTAATCTAACCGTGAATACACAACACACGGTGGGATATGGCCATAAATATACACCATACGGTCTGTCCTCATCGGGATATTTAGAAAGTGAATTGGTCCCATTTTCACACCAACTTACACGATCTAATCTAACCGTGAATACAAAACACGATGGGCTATGTCCATAAGTATACGTTATACGCCTCACCGGGATATTTAGACAGTGCCTTTGTCCCATTTTCACACCAACTTACACGGTCTAATATAACCGTGAATACACAACACACGGTGGAATATGGCCATAAGTAAACACTATACGGAATGTTCTCACCTGGATATTTAGACAGTGCCTTTGTCCCATTTTCACACCAACTTATACGATCTAATATAACCGTGAATACACATTACACAGTGGGATATATCCGTAAGTATACACTATATGGTTTGATATCACCGGGATATTTAGACAGTGCCTTGGTCCCATTTTCACACCACGGTCATATGACGCCATGGGTATGATAATAACACTGTCACAACACCGTGGATATCAATTTGATGGTGACACCACACTGTGACAATACATTTCTTTGTTAGATCTAACCGTAACAATTCACTACAAATCAAATGTGTATAATGTAACACATTCAAAATTGTTAACATTCAAGAAGTTAAAATTTATAATATAATTCAAGCACTTAACATTTATAATGTAACTGTTAACATTCAAAATTGTTACATTAAAATTGTTAACATTCAAGAACTTATAATGTAATTGTTAACATTCAAGCACTTATAATGTAATTGTTAACATTCAAAATTTATAATGAAATTGTTAACATTCAAGCACTTAACACATTCAAAATTGTTAACATTCAAGAACTTCACGAACAAAACTTTTAAAAATACAGTTACATTAAAAATGTTCCAACAAATTCGATCTAAATATGTATTAAAAAATATTTGAGGGACTTTTTGGTATTTGATCCTATATAGAATTACATCATACCCATAACAACCTTCAAAATTACAAATTTACAATTTTAGCATGCCCATAAATAGGGTTGGCCATAGCCCGAGGCTCACCAAGCCCGCCTGAAAAAAATAGGGCTTGGGTAAGGCAAATATGCCCACAAACTGGGCTTGGTAAAATTTTATAGGCCCGATTTTTTTCTGGACGGGCTTGGGCACGTGTTGTTATGCCCGTTTGGGCCCGACTTGAGCCCCGAGAATTAGATATAAGATTGATCATATATATATATATATATATATATATATATATATATATATATATATATAGATATGTGTGTGTGTGTGTGTGTGTGTGTGTGTGTGTGTGTGTGCAAGCCCATTTAATATAATTCGTCGAAGTAGCCGACCAACCCAAATAAATAAGCACACTACCCTTAGTCTTAAGAGTAAATTTGGTTAAAACTTATAAAAAAGAATATAAATGGAGAACATTTAGAAATATTAATTTTATGCTTTATTTAACCTTAGTATTAAGAGTACATTTTTAAAATAAATTTGGTAAACAATAAAATAGATCATAAATTTTCTAAACTATAAAATTTAGGTAAAAAAATTATGTTCGGGTTTGGGAAAAAAGGTTTCTAATTTCGGTGCATTTGAGATTGCACAAATACTAGGGAGAGCTCTTCACTAATCTATTAAACACGACCTATTAGCCTATGGGTCCTATGGGTCTAATAGGATAGGAGTGATTGGTCCCAAATTATAGCCGGTGAAGAGAAGTATATGTAATAGGCGATTCAAATACATATATGTATAATACCTACGTCATTCTTTCTCAAACAGGAGGAGGAGGAGGAGGAGGAGCGTGTAACGATAACAGATCTCCAATTTCTCCCTCCAATCTCTGCTATATTTGAATCCCTCTCCTTGAATAAATGGGAACGCTCTCTCTTTTTCAACACACAAACCATTTCATTTCACCCACTTTCCTCTGTCCGAAAATTAAGCCCTAATTTTGTTTTTTGTGCCTGAGCCTGAGCCTAACTGTGTTTTGAATGATGTTTCGGCCTTTGAATGGTGAATCTTCTTCAGTCACAACTATGGCTGAGAAGGTATGCAAAATTTGATTGTTCATCCCCTTCTATGTGCTTCATTGTCCGATTGTGGTTTGAGTTCACTGTACGATTATATTATCCCCATGTCCCAAAATTTCTCCCTAAACACTTGTTCTAATTATTTATGATAATATGTACTGGTCTAACACTCATGGTACTCAAGGTTGATCTAATTACGTTACTAGTTACTTGTTACTCTTGAACTGAGTCATATAATCCTTTTTCAATTCAATTCAAACTGTTTACTGTGTTTTACTACTACTTGTTGACACTTCATCGAATTACATTACTGTTATATTTATGCGTGTTGTTTTCTCAACACTATCTAGATTAATCAATTTCACTATTTCTTGCATACGATTTGGGTTTACTTATGATTTGTATTTTTCGCATACTCATCTTTGTTTTTCTATTTTACCTAAAGTTTAGTAGCCCCTGATTTCCCAGTTTCCCTTTTGATTTGGTTATTTTTGAGGAAACTTATAGTGTTTTCATTTTCATTTTCCATTTCATTCTTCTACACTAAGATTAATTTTATGTTCGTTCTGCTAAGTGTCTGTTACGGGAATGGTTCAAAGTAGTGACCGAGTCAACTCGGTATCGGCCGAGTCAACTCGGTATCGGCCGAGTTAACTTGGAATCGCAGGTCACCGAATCGATGCCGAGAAATGATTGAAAAAAAATAACTATCCCCCTATACCGTCAAATCTCGCCGAGATCTCGGTCATGTCGGAGACATCTCGCCGAGATGTCATTTTTTGACGAGAAAAAAAACAGGGAAGAGGAGGGGATTTGAAAGAAAATAGCATACCTGACTTTTCTTAACTTATTCTCCATATCCCATAGCCCATGAAACCCTAATTCTTGTCGAAGATGATCCCACTTCTAGTCGAAGAAATCCACTTTTTGCCAGAGAAAAAAATTCCTATTTTTCGGCCAAGAATCTCTCTCTCTCTCCTGTGTTGTGTTGGTAAGCGTGGTTTTTTGGGGGGTTACTATAGTCTGTAACAAGGGCATCTACCGTTGGTGTCTAATTCATGCTCTATTGACAAGTCAGGAGGAATGTCTTATCCCAAGCGGACATCACAAAACACACACAAGTTGGGGGCGGTCCCTATGCAGGACACCTGTATACGACCCATACCCAACAATGATACAGGAACAGTTAGCGCCAACCCAACACCTCAAGGGTGGAGCCTCCATGTAGTACCTACATGGCCTACACATCGTCAAATCCATTTCTGCCGATGTGTGGTATGCGGCTCGAACGCGCGAACTCCCGAGCCGATAGGACGGTTTACTGGTATGTCCACACACAAATACATAATAGCACATATTATCATCCCATATAATATGTAAAGGTAATTACTCTATGATTACCATAAAAGTCCAACCAAAGTCCACAACCTTTTCCATTTATTTTAACAATTTATCATCTAATAAATTATTAATATCATCCCATAAATTAATTACTTAACCAACTAGTCATATGTAATTTTTCCAACTTAATGTGAGCATGTTTATATTTTTTTAAAATAATTTCATTATTGACCCAAACGTGGTTCTACCCACTCGCTTGGACTCTAAAAAATATTCTAAACCAAACCATATCCCCCACTCGATCTACCCCCACGGCCGAATGGATTCGGTTCATGTGTAAAACCCCGGATTTTAATTTCTCACAATTAAAATCTTATTTATAATTTCCTTTTGTAAAACACGAAATGAAGCGGAAGCGTTAGGATGGTGATGGCTCAAGTTTATGGATCCCCGGGTTGTTTAGGTAAACTCAAGAGATGCGGAAGCGTTGGAATGGTTCAACTTTAAAACAACAAATTTTAATTTCTTAAAACAAATTAAAATGAAACCAAGTGAAGTAAAATTAATCAATTAATATATTCACTTAACCAATTAATTCATTAATCCAAGTCCTAGAATTTGCCTAAGTCATATTTTTCATTTCAACAAAGTTAGGCCAAATCAATTTTTGCAAATGACTTGAATTAAATAAACTTTACCCAATATTTAATTTAAGTCCAAATTAAATTGAGTGTGATAATTTAAACCAAATTTTATCTTGAATTATCCTAAGCATGCGTTCTAAATTATTTATGCAAGATAAAATAAACCAATCACACTACGCCGCGATGTACGAGGAAGAACCCAAGACGGGAAACAACCTCGGATGGCCTTAGCCACAAATCCACTAGATACGAAATTACAAGTACAAGACAGATAGACTTACAACGCACGACTCGATCCCTCTCAAGCCTCGACGCTTCTTCTTGTAGACACCTCTTCCTAGCGAATAACCTTGGAACACCACCGCGGTCTCGGAATCCACCGATAGGACTTTATATGGTCACCGTCACCCGAACATGGAGCCTTTCTCCGTGTGGGTAAAACAACATAAGAACACTTCTTCTTTCTTTGTGGGTGGTAGAAGCAAAAACTCGAAACTTCTCTTCTTCAATTCGGTAGTGAAAACCGGTGCCAAAACTCCAAGCAATTAATATGTATATATGTGAACTTGGATAAACATATTTGGGTGTAAACACTAGATTGATGGATATTTTTCTCTAAAAATTTCACTCAAAACATGAACATTTTCCTTAAACCATTTTTCTCTCAAACTCTCTCTAAGAGATAAACTAGGATGGAAAAGTTAGGAAAAGTTAGATTGGAAAATGTTCTTCCCGCACATATTAAAGTATGAAAAAGTTGGTTAAAAACTTAGTGGGGAAGTGGGTGCAAAACTGCCAAAAAACTGCCAATAACTGTTCCCGCCTGGCATCTCGTTTGAACAACATTTCGTACGACGTTCCAGATTGAACTCGTTAGAATCTCGTTGGAAATCTCGTTAGAACAAAAAATCTCGTTCGAACGACATTTCGAACGACGTACCAGTATACCTTGGTGGGAACTCGTTGGCAGGTTCGTTCGAATGACATTTTCGTTCGAACGACAATCTCGTTCGAACGACTCTATCAAACGAAAAACCAAAAAGTTTGAATATTCTTATTTAAGCCCAGAAAACTTTATAAACATTTATTTAAAGTTTTAATTAATTCTTTCTTAAAACAAAACGCAGTTTTTATAAAACCTAACACCCAATAAAAACTTGCTCCAAGCTCCTATATATATATAATTGCATTCATACCTTGGGAGCATGGAACCATAGTTGATGACGTAGAAACGAGGCACGCAAACCGGCATATTTGATGAAGCTTTATACTCTTTGCCGTTACGTCTTTAACAATCACTTCATAGGCTTGAGAGTATTACAATTACATACTATCCTACGAATAAATGTTTTTGTCCGGAATTGAGACAACACTATACATGGACTCAATTGGAAATTTGTGTCCTTACAAATCTCCCCCTTTGGCTATTCCGGGACAAAAACCAAACAAAAATCCTAAAGGGCCGTCAAGCTCTACTAGACTCAAAACATAACCCACCCAAACTTGACTCAACCCAAGGATCAAACAATGCCGCTTTAGAAGAAATCCTGCACACTTAAGCAAACTCATCAAATGCATAGGGAATATCAAAGTATTTAAAGCAATTGAAATAAATATTCCCCAAAATTAATTCTCCCCTTTATCAAACACATGACCTACTTAGAAAGACGTCTCCCCCTAAGATAAATCTCCCCCAAACGAAGATACGATAATAATAGGATTAGATACCATTTCTCCCCCTATCATCATTCTCCCCCTTTTTGTTCAGGAATAGGCAAAGGATAAAGAACTAATAGACAGCATGTTGAAGCTCAAAGTGATAATACATGAAAGCATATGGGCAATAAAAGCAAGGCAAAGACAAACAAATATCATATATATATATATATATATATATATACTAGACATATACCAATAGAGTACTTGCATATATATATATATATATATATATATATATATATATATATATATATATATATATATATGCAAGTACTCTATTGGTATATGTCTAGTATATATATATATAGATATAAACACACACATGACACAAAATACAATAAGTTTGCACACTCGTATGGCAAAAATGTGTCATATGGAAAATTTAGACCCAAACACTTAATAAACGTTCACGGAGTTCTCATTTGATTGCAAACTTCATCACATTTAAATATAACCTCATGTGATAAGATAGATTGAACGCAATGAACAAACATACACAATGCATACAAGCCTAGCATGATGATGATTCTACAAACCAAATAGAGTCATGACATTAAAGACAACTAGGATAAACGGACATTGTGCAAACCATTGATATACCATCCAATTCTCCCTCAATAAGCATATATATTCTTTTTCTTTTGAATGAATATATCAAACAAACATAGGCCTTGGAAATTGTTTTCTTTTTAATGCCAAATATTCTGTTTTTAGGCCTTTGGATCACGTATTTCTTTTAGATCTAATAAACGGTGGCTTACTATCGCAAAGGATTGAATTCATCCTTTCGGAGCCCTTCCCCGTGCACATTTAGATGCATAATTTTTATCTCACAAAGCTCACGTGCAACGGATTTTGACATGCACTAGTCCTCCTAGGTCATAGATATGTAGATGACTAGATTGGTAGGAGAACACCTCAAATAGCTCAAATATAACATGTGACATTAAGATTTCAAAAGAGCTCGTGCATGTGTGAAAAGAGGCATATAAAGATAGAATCCATTTAAACAATACAAAATCCAACTACTCCATATAAAACATGGTAAAGAACATTTTAAGGATTTAAAATCTAAACCAAAAGTTCTAGCCACGTGGGAGCGTAAAAGATGGGATTCAAACACAAATATATGCCACATAAAGTGTGTCAAACAAAAATACACACAAAAAAAAATCTTTTTGAGTTTTTAACATTTTTAATCAAAAATAAATATTTACTCAAAAGGACAAACAAAAATCATTTGTATTTTTCATTAATCTCAAATGAAACAGATAAAACACAAATGATAAACAAAAATCTTTTTATATTATTCAGTTAATTCAAACAAAAAAAATATAATACAAAAAGATAAACAAGTCATAATTTCTAGCATATGATATGAAATGAGGCAATGACTAGAAAATGACAAAACAAGCATACATTTAGCATGTGAATATAGCATGAAGTACAAACGCTAAAGTATGCAAACACTAACACATTCATCCTTTAGATTTAGCAAGGGAGGAAGAATGTGAAAGTAAATGAGAATCAAAAACCCTATTTTGCAAGGCAACCAAATCGGATTTCCTAACCCAAATTAATGAATAATGACTATCTTGGGGTGTAGGAATTTTAAATACAGTGGTTGCAATACGTTGGGATTTTCTAGGAATTCATTTAAGATCAAAACAAAATTTCCTAAGATGACCTTTTCGACCACAATGAGTGCAGGTAAAAGTATGTCGAAAAGATTTACCTAGGGGGTGATCATTAAATGCATTCCTAGTAGATTCTCCTAAAACATTGGCCTTGTCTTTATGAGTAGATTCATTACAAGTATTGAAGCCTAAACCACAAGTGTCATTTTTAATTTGGACCGTTCCTAAGATTTTATCTAGTTTTTCCGAACGACATTCCAAATCAAATTTGACATTACTAGAGTCTTTTAATTTATTTTGTAATTCTAAAATGTTAGACTCTTATAAAACATTTCGCTCTTCAAAAGCAAGAAGCTCCTTTTTCAAGGATTCCATTAAACCCCTAAGGCTATCTCTTTCGCCTTCTACATATTCAAGCTTCTCTTGAAGAGTCCTCTCACGTGTCCTAAGGTCTTCTATTAAAGCATTATCATCAACGACCTTGACATTCTCTCTTAAACTAGCTTCTAACTTCAAATTAGCTCTTTTCAATTTAATTGATTCTTTATAAAGCTCTTGAAAAGCATTTTGAAGTTCACTCACATTAACCTCTTCTTCATTTTCACTCTCTCTTTCTTCTCCACTCTCACTATCATCAGAAACAAGAGAATCATAAACAATGACCTTGGAAGTGTCATGTGTTAAAGTTTCATCAATCGATGAGTTCTCACTATCACTCACATGACTCGCCATAAAAGCCACAAAATTTTTCTTAGTGGGGGAATCGGGCTTATCTTCCTTATCACTATCACTAAGGGTCGCATTATATGAAATAGGTCGCTTACCCTCTTTCCTTAGTTTAGTGGGGCACTCATAAGCCCTATGGCCATAACCTTCGCAACCAAAACACTTATGAGACTCGTCCCTATCTAAATTTTCATTACTAGGTTTAGGGATCTTCTCGGCTTTAGAAATCTTTTCGCCTTTGTCATGCTTAGAAGATTCAAATTTCTTAAAATCATTTTTAAATTTATCTTTGTTAATTTTAAGAAATTTTATAAATTTACGTGCAAACAAAGCCATGTCTTCCGAGTCACTATCACTCTCGCTCTCTACTACTTGTTTGACCTCTTTTCGGGCTTTTAAAGCAACGCCCTTTTCGATTTTCTTTTCAGTTTTAGAGGGAAACATATCCAGTTCATAGGTTTGTAAATCACCTACAAGCTCTTCTAATTTCGTAGAGGCTAAAGTGGGTAAAGAATTTAAAACGGTCACCTTTGGAATAAATCTATCGGGTAGGGACCTTAAAATTTTCTTTACAACATGGTCGTCAGGTATTTTCTCTCCCAAGTTAAAAGATGAATTAGCAATATCAGAAAGTCTAGCATAAAATTCATCAAAATTTTCTTTTTCATTCATTTTGATAGTTTCAAATTGAGTGGTGAGGTTTTGGAGTTTGGAAGATTTAACGACACTAGTTCCTTCATGAGTTAATTGTAAAATATCCCAAGCTTCTTTAGCGGTTTCACAAGTCATAATACGTCGGAATTCATCCTGTGTGACAGCGCTAAACAATGCATTTAAACCTCGGGAATTAAAATTAGCAAGTTTAAACTCATTTTCAGTCCATCTATCGGCGGGTTTGATAACACGTTCATTTTCAACTAAATAAGTTGGTGGGGACCACCCGTTAACAACAGACATCCAAACTCTCTCGTCGATAGATTTTAGTGCCGATTTCATTCGCGCTTTCCAATACGCGTAGTTTGAACCATCAAAAATAGGAAATTTTGAAAATGGGGAAAATTCCATTTTAGCCAAAAATTAATTAAGGATCTTTAACGAAATAATTTATCGCTCTGGCTCTGATACCAATTTGTAAAACCTCGGATTTTAATTTCTCACAATTAAAATCTTATTTATAATTTCCTTTTGTAAAACACGAAATGATGTGGAAGCGTTAGGATGGTGATGGTTCAAGTTTATGGATCCCCGGGTTGTTTAGGTAAACTCAAGAGATGCGGAAGCGTTGGAATGGTTCAACTTTAAAACAACAAATTTTAATTTCTTAAAACAAATTAAAATGAAACTAAGTGAAGCAAAATTAATCAATTAATATATTCACTTAACCAATTAATTCATTAATCCAAATCCTAGAATTTGCCTAAGTCATATTTTTCATTTCAACAAAGTTAGGCCAAATCAATTTTTGCAAATGACTTGAATTAAATAAACTTTACCCAATATTTAATTTAAGTCCAAATTAAATTGAGTGTGATAATTCAATCCAAATTTTATCTTGAATTATCCTAAGCATGAGTTGTAAATTATTTATGCAAGATAAAATAAACCAATCACACTACGCCGCGATGTACGAGGAAAAACCCAAGACGGGAAACAACCTCGGATGGCCCTAGCCACAAATCCACTAGATACGGAATTACAAGTACAAGACAGATAGACTTACAACGCACGACTCGATCCCTCTCAATCCTCGACGCTTCTTCTTGTAGACACCTCTTCCTAGCGAATAACCTTGGAACACCACCGCGGTCTCGGAATCCACCGATAGGACTTTATATGGTCACCGTCACCCGAACATGGAGCCTTTCTCCGTGTGGGTAAAACAACATAAGAACACTTCTTCTTTCTTTGTGAGTGGTAGAAGCAAAAACCCAAAACTTCTCTTCTTCAATGCGGTAGAGAAAACCGGTGCCAAAACTCCAAGCAATTAATATGTATATATGTGAACTTGGATAAAAATATTTGGGTGTAAACACTAGAGTGATGGATATTTTTCTCTAAAAATTTCACTCAAAACATGAACATTTTCCTTAAACAATTTTGCTCTCAAACTCTCTCTAAGAGATAAACTAGGATGGAAAAGTTAGATTGGAAAATGTTCTTCCCGCACATATTAAAGTATGAAAAAGTTGGTTAAAAACTTAGTGGGGAAGTGGGTGCAAAACTGCCAATAACTGTTCCCGCCTGGCATCTCGTTTGAACGACATTTCGTTCGAACGAAATCTCGTTCGAACGAGACTTCTAACGACGTTCCAGATTGAACTCGTTAGAATCTCGTTGGAAATCTCGTTAGAACGAACAATCTCGCTCGAATGACATTTCGAACGACGGACTAGTATACCTTGGTGGGAACTCGTTGGCAGGTTCGTTCGAACGACATTTTCGTTCGAACGACTCTATCGAACGAAAAACAAGAAAGTTTGAATATTCTTGTTTAAGCCCAGAAAACTTTATAAACATTTATTTAAGTTTTAATTAATTGTTTCTTAAAACAAAACGCAGTTTTTATAAAACCTAACACCCAATAAAAACTTGTTCCAAGCTCCTATATATATATATATATATATATAATTGCATTCATACCTTGGGAGTATGGAACCATAGTTGATGACGTAGAAACGAGGCACGCAAACCGGCATATTTAATGAAGCTTTATACTCTTTGCCGCTACGTCTTCAACAACCACTTCATAGGCTTGAGAGTATTACAATTACATACTATCCTATGAATAAATGTTTTTGTTCGGAATTGAGCCAACACTATACATGGACTCAATTGGAAATTTGTGTCCTTACATCATGGCCGAATCGATTCACTGCCAGGCCGAATCGATTCAGACCTGGGAAGAAGCCCATATCTATTCATTTCTTCCATTACGGGATTTCTATATATCATTTCAAATCCACTTCCAATGGTTTATTCACCTTCATACTTATATGTTTGAGTCCCTACAACTTAATTAGACCCATTAGGATCATAAATTACGTGGATCAATACCAATTTCATTCCCAATTTTCCCAGGACTGGTGAACATCAATTACCTAATTCAAGTCAAATCTTTAAATCCCAATTCCCTTTATTACAGAAAGTGCAAAAGTTGCTAATTATGGCTGGTCGGGGATAAAAACCCACCAACTGTAGTTGGTCGACAAAGAAAATTTACCGACCTTAGTTGGTCGGAAACATTTAAGAGAAAAATCTACCAAGTATGGCTGGTCGGGGATAAAAACCCACTAACTGTAGTTGGTCGACAAGCATAATTCAATAACCTTGGTTGGTTGGAAAAATTTTCAACATTTTTTACACTCGTGACTTTATTATTAAGTGATCGAGCAATATTATTGAAACTTGAATTTTTTTAACTATTACTGAGTTGGTCGACGAACAACACAATATTGTTATTTTTTTTTAAACAGATATGCATAAATGTAAAGTGTTTTATATTTACAAGATAATAGCAATTAAGATTTTCAAACAGAAATGAAAGTCTTTCATTAAATTCGAAATAAATTACATTGATAATAAAATGAAGGTTACATTGATATGTATACTAACTATTACATCAAAAATTCCTATTCTACTGGTCTTTTCCCCTCTACTTTTGATACAGGTTCCTCGCCAGCAGGCGGATCATTTAAAGACAGAGGAGAATTGATGAAGTTGAGATCCTTCAACATCCTGACATTCATCACGGATGGTCGATCTAAGAGATGCTCGGGACGAGATACCTCGATTTGAGAATGTAAATTGTAGTCACTGAGATACTTTGAAATTAAGCTCCGAGGAATGGCCCGAGCAGGGATCCAATCCATGTCCAAATTGTATGGTGGCATAGGCAAGTCGAGAAACCCGGGATCATGGTAGTCCCACAGATAATGACCTTGTTCGAGCTTCAGCACACCTAAGGCATTCAGCCAGCCTTGCTTGTAGCCCTCATTGTTGGAATTCTGGATACGATCGTCCAAGTGGAATAGTGCTTTGTTGTATCCAGCCATCCAGAACTCCCTGGGCTGTTTGTGGAATTAATATGTTAGCCTTTCTAGCTACTCTTGGAGATTCTTGATGAAAAGCTCCTTATTCTCCAAGACTGACTTCTGCGCGGAGAGCTATTTTTCCAGGTCCCTAATCTTCTTTGACATATCAGACAACGCCTGGTTCTTCGCCATTAGTTGGAAAGCCTGGTTCTCTAAGGCAGACTGAGTTCTCTGTTCCTCGATAAGAACCCGAGCTGCTCTTGCTCATCCCCGAGGAGCTCTTGCTCGTCCCCGATAAGATGTGGAAGGGCCCGACCTCTTCAAGGTGTCCAACTCTTCCCTTAACTTGGCGTTCTCAACCTCTAAGAATGAAAATCCCTCGTCGGTCACTGGGATCAAGGCACTAGAAGTGGAAGCTGCAGACTTCAATTGTGATAGCTCCTTTTGTAGGTTGTTGTTTTCCTTTTCCATCAACTCAGCAATTTGTCTACATTCTTCGACCTCACCTCTCAAAGTTCTCTCCCTTACATCATACCCAGCAAAAAGCTTCTCGTAGCCCTTGTCAGCCATGATCAGCTTGTACTTCTTTTCGTACCCCTCATGCAGCAAGGCAGTGGATTCTTTGTATTGAAGCTGAAGGTCTTCGAGGGTGCCTTGGAGATCCTCGATCATTTCATAATAGGCTACATTATTGGCCACCGCTCGATCAAGTAGACACTTTATATATTGATATGCTTCCACTGCCTGTTCTGAAGCATTCTGGCCGAGGATGTCGACAACTTGTGCAACACTCAGGTCTGTGTGACCAGCCTTAAAGTACTCATTACATTGTTGTAGCAACTTTGTATCATGGGTAGATAGGAGTTCCATCTTGGTCAAAAACTAGCAGAGAAAGTAGAGCAATCATCAATAAGAAATATAAGCAGAGTATGAATAGAAGATGAACAACAGTATGCAAAAAGAACTCAAGTTTTATTAGATCATAATTCAGAGTTACACATTCTGGATTACATTTGATAAAAAAGAAACAAAATAAAGAGAAACCCGAACAACACTACACCTTTTCCTTATCTCTCAAAACCTTCTCGGGAGGCTGGGATGAAGAGGTAGGTTGCTCGGAGGGAAGGGATAGTTGCTCGGGGAGAGTAAGCAGTTGCTCGGAGGAAGAAACGACTTGCTGATTTTCCTCAGCAGCAGGCTGGATGGCTAAGGCATGATCTCCCATCACCATCGAAGACTATTCGGAGGTAGCTTCATCCTCTTCTAAGTCTTCTAGAGTTGGAGGGGGACCAGGGATATGTCTCTGGAAGAGCTCGAAAGACTCGTCGACCTTCATTTCCTGAAGGGTAGCAACCCATCCATCCCTAAAGTATTTGAGACTGCCATAGTCCACTTGAGACACCATGGCAGCCAACCCCTTGTTCCACCCCTTGTCCCAGCCAGAGCTGAAGGACTTCTTCATAGCAGCTTTCCTCTTCAGCTTCTCTGAGGAAAGTTTCTCGGACAGCAGGTTCTCAGCAGCCTTCAATTTATTTTCTGCTTCCTCCTTGGGCCGACCTACTTCTTGAAGCTGGTCCAACCTTTCCTCAGCAACTTTGAGCTTATTATCAAGATCCCCTACAGCTCTGAGTTTCTCTTCAAGCTCTTTATTTGCCTTCTCCAAGGCAGTCTTTTTCTTCTCCAACTCCTAGGAGGCATCAATAGCTCGAGCATTTTCTTGCTCGGTGGAGGCAAGCTTTTTCTCCCAAACAACCTTGTCAGTGGCATATGTCTGGCGAGAATCGTCCAAAGACTTGATAGCTTCTGCCAAAGCTCCCTCCACACTGGATGAGGAGCATGAAGCTTTAATTGCTTTGTCCTTCTTTAGGATTATGTTGAAGCAGCTTGTCAACTGTGAACAGAAAAAGAAAACAAGTCAAAAACCGAAAGACAAAGGAAATATGAAAAGTTTAAAGTAAAGAGACTTACTGAAGCAAGGTGACGAGCAGCCAAAGAAGTAACCATGTCCCGAGTAAGGTTATCTTCAGTACCTTGGACCTCGAGAATGGTCCAGGACTATTCGAGCTCATGGCAGAGCTCGGGGGAACAAAAGTGGGAACTCCAGTCCCAGCAGCTGGGGGCTGAGTAATGGTGTCAGCCAAATTGACCGAGGAGCTCTTCTTCAGCCTCCTCGGGGGAATAGGTACAGATTCAACCAAGGAATAACCCTTTGTCGGTGATATCACAATCACCTCTCCAGGAGCAGCAGACCTTCTCGGAGCCACTGCGGGCTTCTCGGCAACTTTAGCAGGAGCAGCTGGAGGAGCTGCATCATTCTTCTTCGTCCCCTCCCTTGGGACATCAATCCTACTCCTCTTTGCCTCCCTAGAACCGGAGGCAGTTTTCTCAAACAGGGTAGGAGGTCTTCTCTTCTTCATCCTTTCACTTAAAGGAATATGGGATTCAGGCGATGAGCTGGTGGAAGCTGGTACTGGCTCTGATTCACTTATCACTGGACGAGTAGTGAAAGAAGTGGTGTAGCTCTTGTACTGAAGCAGATACGAAGCCGACCTAATGTGCTCGTCGGCAACACTTTGATGCAGACTCCATATAAGTTTCAAATGCCTTATATTGACATCTGCTTCTTTTGGGCACTTTCTCTTGTTCTCAACTGCAAATAAATAAACATTGTTATCAGTGGCACATTTTATCAAACATAAAAGAAACATGATTTCAAAATAAATAAAATGAAATAAAAATAACCTATCCCATTGCCATAAGGAGGACATCTGGGACCCTGGTAAACCTCATCTCCAGTTAATGGAGGGTGTTGCCAATTTTTTATGACAACCCCGTGTTCAAAATAATCCCTATTGGCATCAGGGAGATTGACTACTAAGGCTCTATTTAAAAACCTAGTTTTTAAATAAAAAATATTATCATTAACTGCCCATCTATAGCAGTACATGATTTCTGGAATTCCTATAAGAGTTCCATGCACTTGATTTAATCTATGCACCCCATTAACTATTCTCTATGTGTTGGGGGCTATTTGTGCAGGAAGAACATCAAAGTACTGACAGAATTCCAGACACAAGGGATTTGGTGGAAAAGAAAATCCACACTCAGCAAAAAAGAGACTGGGGAACCAATGTCCCTCAGCCAAATTGAAATAATTAGAAGGCTCAGAAAGTTCTTCCAAGACAACCCAGGAAAGAATGGAAAAATCAGAGCGAAAATTTTCAAGAGACTCAACAGGGTAAACCATGATGATGAATAAAAGAAATGAAGAAGAAAGAAGAAGATCTTACAGAAAAAAAGTAGAGCTGATGACGACGGACGATGGAAGAGATGAATACACAAGAAAGTAGAAGACAATGAAAAACTCAAAGATACAAATTTGAAAAGGTAGAAGACGATGGAAGTGTTTGTGAAGTTTAAATACCTTGCCTTGGGAAATGGTGAAGTAATGATTACAAAAAGGATGATTACGTTACCGGTGGCTAAAAAGATGAAAAGTGGCGCGGGAATCAGAGCGGGCAATAGCGGCTAAAAAGACGAAAAGTGACGTGGGAATCGAAGTACGCAGAAAAGTCCAAAAAAGCATGATTCTACGAATTAGGAAGGAGAAATAAATACAAGGGAAACGCTCCTAAAAATCAGGAAGACTATTTAAAGCTACCATATTCCGAGAAAGAATGTTCCATACTCCTCAAATTTTGAACTATGAAACATTGGGGGCTTCTGTTGATACCAAATTTAATCTGCTGACATGGACCAATCATATGAAGACACGTGGCTATCTACATGGCAACAACAAGCACTTCCGAGATGATCACACGCTCTGAGGAACAAGACTACAATGAGGAAGACTAGTTCCCCAAGGAACACTGCTTCCCCGAGGAACTCACACGCTCCGAGGAACAATACCTCTCCGGGGAACTCTTGAATACCGAGAAGCTTAGGCGGTCCGAGCAACTCAGGCGTTCCAAGCTGCACCTCGAACAAAGCATTAATAACTGGATAACCAACAGTTATTAATGATTCATTAAATGCTCATCATTTAGACGCACACGCTTAAGGGGCATTAAATGTATTACCCTTTCATATGTATCCCATTTAATGTATTACCCTTTCACATTACAGCCTCAGGGCTATAAATACATTGTACAATCCTCATTGTAAGGCCCCGAATCCAAACCCTGGAATCGAGAGAGGAATTTCTTGAGAGAACTTGTAATCGAGAATTCCTAAACACTCAACAATAACACAACAGTGGACGTAGGCCATTCTTATAAGGCTGAACCACTTTAAAATTCTTTTGTCTCATTTATTTATCTGTGATTGAATTATTAGAGTGATCTAATTTTTTACATCAATAAGGATATAAACGAAACTCCAAATACTTCCGAACATAGTTTAAGGAAAAATGGTGTGTATGAACCCCGAGGTTCGAACCATGATGAGAGCCTTAGTTCACCCTTCTGTGTTCGTATCTTATTTATCCTCATTGACATATAACATCACCCATTTGAGCAAACCAAACACACCTTCCTCCTTGCCCAACTCTCATTCCATTCAATCCCTCTCTGTCTAAACTTGTCTGGTACTCTTCTCCATGATATGAAAATGATATGAAGGTATATAAGTCGGGTCATTTTTTTTAAATGGTAATTTGTGTCCGTAGATCTCAGAGGTGGGATGGTGTTAATTGGGTTTAAACAGGATTTGTTGCATATTTGAGATCGGTGGTGGGTCGGTGTGGTCGGCATCTTATCGCGTTATTCTCACCGACCTGATTTGGGGATGAGTTGAGATCGCTACAGCAAATCCACCTCTCCTTGATTCAGTACCAAATCATTGTTGTGGAATTTTCTAGTTGTGGATCAAGGAAAGAACTTCACCGTGACCTTCCATAAAAAAAGGTCATCTTCATGGTTGCGCTGCCATTCTTGTCAAGACAATCAGGAATTTTAGATCAGCGGTGGTGGTTCTCGAATGGTGTGATTTGAAAAGATGATGCCAAGATGCTGAAGAAAATGGGTGAGATGGACCATTACCATTTTATCTTACAAATTGGCCGATTGAGGAGGCTCTATTGAGGAATGATTTTAAGGCCGACCTTCGACCAAAACAGTCATCAACGCCCTCTCCGTCTTACATCTCTCCAAACCAAGTCAACACCACGTGTGGCATGTAATAAAGTTATTGAAATATCAAATCCAACCTTCAATATAAGTGGAAAAGATGAAATGGAAAGAAAAGATAGGGCCAAAATCTTTGTACCAAATGAGTCTTTGACTCTTAGAAATATCGAAAATCATCATCTCTGATCAGCTTACGGTCTCGGAAGGAAAAAAAAGATGTAGATAAGAGACAGCATAGAGAGGAAATGAAAGTAAATGAGATTGAAATGGTGCCTGTTTTGGGAACCCGGAAGTCATAAGTAGAGGTACGGGAGGGAAAAGGAAAATTCAAAAGCTAGAAGAGAGACAAATTATGTACAGTTATTGTGACGGTTGGTTTTAGATGGAAAAGTGAAAATTGGATTTCTTTTCTCATATGCCACGTGAATAGCTTTAGTGATTAGGAGAATTGAAGCCTTGTATAGCATTTTATAGTATTACTAGTTGGAAATCCGCGCGATGTGCTGTTTAGCTGTATTTTAAAGCATGTTGAGTGAATGAAATTTGGAAAAGGAAATTGAAATTAGAAAAAAAAACTGCAATAGAGTCATAATGTAGAGTAGTTGTGATATATAAACCGAATGTAGAAATGTAGAGAAACATTGTCAATGTTTTACATATTGCGAGAAAAGTAAAGATGGAAATTAATGTAGTAGCAAAAAGTTTAATATGCTGATGAAGATGGGACTCTTGAAAAGAAATTTACAACATCCTTTTTTTCTTTTCATTCCTTTCATCAATGTTCCTACAATGAAAGAAAAATCTATGTATATGAAAAATGGTAATGGTGAATTCAAAAGGTGAAGAGAATTTAAGTAGATGAATTGAAAATACCTTGACGAACGCTTCCTTTTAGAGAGAATTTTGCTTTCGATGGCAATTCCATGAAAGATAATTTCAATGTCTGTGATAATGATTGGACCTTGATTTGGCGTGGATGGATTTGTTTACTGTTATGTAGAAGAAATATGATAAGAGAAATGAAAAAAAATGTAGTAAATTTAGAATGATTATGTTTACAAATACCTTTTGAATGGGGATGTTACCTTTTGAATTATCTCGAGTCTTGGAAAATTCTTGAGATGGTGAAGTTTTCATAACCCCAGACTAAGTTGTAGTTATTGAGCTTGAGTTGAAATTTATGAACTTCTAAGCGAGCACTGCACATAAACTTGTTTTGTTTTCATTTCATAACATTTTTGATATTATTTGTTCTTGGTTTGTGGGTTTGGCACAATGAACCCTTATGCTCCACTAACGGAATAAAAAAAACAGGGTAATTACAACCGTTATTTGTAGATTATATACCCCACATCAAGAAATCACAGCTTTGCATGCTCGACAACTAATAACTATACGACCATCTTTGGACATGGTGAGCATTTTTCATTGCCACATAGGCCGAATTAACATTTTGGTGCAATACCAACCTACAAGTTCAACAAATGCTCTAGGCAATCTCCCGCGCCATTTTGTTAGGCCATCCCGATTTCGTGATGCCAATAGGAAAATGGGAGGTTGTTTTTCTAACAATTTTTTTTATCATTCATGATTGGCTAAATGACATCCACTCTATAGCATGTGTTTACACAGGTTCAACATGTATGCATGCCTGTCTCTAGAGATGGTCTGACCCTCAGAAATGACGAGCTCAATTTTCCCCTTCTCAATTCTCCTATTAACTAAAAAGAGCATAGAGATATTACGATCATAATAAATCATCAGAAATCGTATTAATAATATATATGAAATAGTGTACTTGACGAGGAACCAGTATATTACGTGGTTCAAAAAGCCCTTTAATGCTTCTATCTTCGGTATTTCAGATTTCATCTCTGAACCGTAATTTCCTGGACCCATATTGTAATTGACGGCAATGCTTTGAGCCAGAGTCTGCTGCAATTTGTCCACACCTTGTGAAAGAGCATCCTCAGCTTGTTGACATGAGTGTCACAAATTATACACACTCGAAAGTTGTTGATCAGTCAAGGGCTCAAGTTGGGGCATTAATACCTGCAAAAACCAAAATCCATAAGCAGATTCACAAAGCACCAACAGAATTCAAGGCAAAAATTACATTGACAAAAATAAGTAGTTGTTTGTTTATGTGTTTGTGTTTTTGTGATCCCCCAAATGATAAATTCACATTTAAGGTCTCATAATTCATGTCTGGGAGTTTAAATGACACAATATTAATTATCTTCGTAAAGCTCACACCTCACATGTGGATTTAACAATTGAAGATTCCTGGAAAGTATAAAATCTCAAACCAAACAGGTACCGAGAAGTTTATGATTAGTGCTAAAAGTAATATGGATATACATATAAGTGGATTAGTAACATATCTTGAGAATGTAGGGAGAAATTTAGCAAAAAAAATATGTCAAGGTGACCATGGTGAAAAAATAATATGAAAATCTAGGACAAATAATTATGTTGAAGTAACTCATTCAATCTAGTAATTGAATTGAAACATTTGACTTAACAACCACCATTATTGGCAAGCCATATTCCAAGAAGATATGAGCTATGAAGCACAGACACTCTCTCGAAAGACAATGTGTCGTGTTCGACAACGTGTTGGACACCTATGAAGCACGAACACTCTCTCGGAAGCCACGAGTCAGGTTGACTCGAGTGATGGTGATTGTGTTTTATTTATGATTCTTAGGGTCAAAGTGTGTTTGAATTTTGTTTTGTATGGTATGTTTTCTTAATTTCATGTTAAGAATGCTCTAATAGTGTATTTTATGGAGAATATTTGTTTTATGTCATTAATATATATTTAAATATATATTATATATCATACGTATCATAACGTGTTGTATCCTAGTTTTTGGATCAATCACGTGTCGCGTGTCGAAACAAGTCTTACGTGTCCGTGCTTCATAGTTTATGAGATACACGTAAAGGGACAGAACATGGAAATAATAAGTAATTAGTAACAAATTGCTATTATCAAAGACACAATTAAACAACACTAAGCGTTACGTGTAGAATCTCTGAAGGGTGAAATCCTCCAATCCAAAGAAAAAAGCTCTCAGCCGATGTTCTCCACTTGCCAAATAATACATAGAAGACATCGGCCTTTGTATCATCTCCTTTCACACGAAAAATTCATTGTAGTGTCTAAGCAACTTTCTACAAATATGCGCAGCTCGATTTCGCTTATTTAAGCCTGCAACACATTTCTAAGCTCACAAATCCTTTTTTGTTGTTCTTCAAGCCAGATCACATATTCCATCTCAAATGCAACAATCCCTGCAGATTCATAATTAGGACTGTTATAAGCAGGATACCAACACAAAAGCATCTCACCAGAAGAGTTTGGTACCCATTTGTTCTATCTTATTAAATTTCGGTTGTCAACTGATGCAGTAGTTACCTTTGACCCAAAAATGACCTTTTGTGACATTTTTTCTTTGTGTACTCAATTTGAGCAGAGGCAGTAGTGATAGATTTATCCCAGCCTTATTGAAGGAATTTTTCGTAGCCATCTTCCTCTTGGCCTTTTCGGAGGAGAGATCTTTCCTTAGCTTAACCACTTGTCCTTTAGCAGTTTTTGTCCTGCGCTCAGCTTCAAGGACAACCATATCAGCTTTTTGCCAAGCTTTTTTAACAAGATTAATCTTATCCTCCCAAGTTTTCTTCTCTGTTTCCAAGTCTTGCTGAGACTCCAATAAAGATTATTTAAGACCATCAAAGGCCTCTTTCATGCCATTTGAAGAAGAACGAAGAGCACCGTCCTTTTCCAACACCTGGTTGAAATCAACCAGGAACTACAAAGAAGAAAAATAAAGCTAACACAAGAAGTAGAAGATAATGCATAAAGAAAGAGGTCTCACCAGAGCAAGGCATTGAGTAGCCCTCTCAAATATCTTTAGTCAGGGCATGGAAGCAGCAACACCCCTATAATCAGGAAGAGTACTAGACTTAATTAATTTCCTGGCCAATCCAGGACCTATGTCTATAGAGGATCCAACATCAGATGGAGTAACACAGACCAAGCATCATAAATGTAGATCAAGCTATAACCAAGACTAAATGCTCCATACTTTCAGGCAAGCATCAAGCATGGAATATTGGGGCTTCTGTTGATACAAAAAATTACCCACTTATGTGGACCTACTAGAGACGGACAGGTGTCATCCTACATGGCAAGAATCCTAGTCAGCAAGTTATAGCATCACTGACCTACATGAAGAATGCTAACCAACTCCAGGAAGGTTGACCAACAATGGGAAGGCCGACCAACTTGATTACCATAACGCCAACAACCAAGAGCATTATGCACGTTATGTACTGATGTAAATGCCTAATTTATAAAGGCATTCCATTAATTAATATTATATCTTCTAACTCCTTACTTGGCTATAAATACATTGTAATCCTTTCATCAAGGTAAGTTAAAGATATGCAAAGTACAAAAGGCAAGACAGATACAAGGCAATAAGAAACACGGTGGGAGTAGGCTTTCCCTTATAGCCAAACTACTTTAAAAACCTTTTGTCTTTTTTTTTATTTACATGTATTTATCTGTGATTAAACAATTAGACCTAGTCTAGTTTTTTACCTCAACATGAATATAGGCACATTAGTCTACGACATCAACTTTTGAGGCAGTTACTCAAGGAAGGAGTAATATTAGTCGACTATATTGAAACGAATAAGAATTTAGCAGATCTTCTAACTAAAAGTCTTGTTAGAGAGTTAATATATATATAACCTCAAAATGAATGGAACTAAGGTTTGTCAAATAATTCAACCACCTTAAATGGAAACCCATCTTATGTCTTGAAAATATAGACCAAGTTCAATGCGTAACTAGCAAGTTAAATGATAGTTGTGGAATACTAGGAACATACATATGAAGTTCCATTATTATGAGCCTAGTGTTAGTATTCTGTATGGTGGGGAATGAACTTTACTTTTTAATAAATCAAATAAATGTGACTCAAATAATCACTAAAGTTAATTTACCTATATGAGTGTTAAAAGTGTGGCCGCAACACACTTGAAATCATAATAAGCACAAGACCAAAAATGTGCGTGCTAACAGAACATTCTTTAACACAGAGATCAATATATGCAATTATTTCAACTTGTCTTTAAAGGTCCTTGATTTAAGATACATTCACCACTCATGAAACTTTGAATTATTAACACTAAGTGGAAGTTCAAGTCTGAAAGACACTTCTCATATTTGTACTAGATTTCAGTGATAGTGCCAACAAATTTGTATTGTTGTCCTTATACTCTCATATATTCGACTTTTTATAATATAAGTAATGTTTTATTTATTTGTACTTTGATAATGACGGGGGATTGTTGGAAAATTTTAAAATATTAATGGGTATTAAAATTGTTTAAATGGGTTTTTAATCTTTTTGTAAAAAGGGAAATAAATAGGTGTAACAGAAATGTGTGCAGTTTCTAAAGTCTCACATAGAAACTTTATACAAAAGTAAATTGGTATATAATAAAATGACAAAGTGACTACTTGTCTTGTAATCAAAGAGGCTATAATATGGTTCTTCATACTGACCATCGTGACACGCAATGCATGATCCGATTTATAATATAACTAGAATGGCATTTAACATTTCTAGAATGTGCTTTGTACTAATTTTGATTCAATTTTTATTCCAAAATGGTTTTTATTCCAAAATGGTAACATTTTGGGTAATGTCTTGTTGTTGGTAGGCCTGTATAGTTAGTTTGGGTTTTTGCTTCGAGTGTTAAGGCATGTGTGCCTTTGTTGCATTTTGTGCATTTCTTTGTATTTTCTCTTGGACTTTTGTTTGGACTCTTTGTACTTTCTCTTGGACTTTTGCCTTTTGATAATTATATTCACATTTTATAAAAAAAAAACATTTGAGATAAAGATACTTAAATTGACTTGATAGTATATTGTTAAAAAAACATTGTATTATATGATTTAATAAAGTATAATAAAAGAAATAAAATTCATGTAGACTAAATATTTAGTTGAGTTGACACAATGATGTTGATAAGTTGAAGTAGTTTGTTCAAAAGTTAATAGATATGTTACTATGTAGCTATTATTTGTCCCATCGAGAGGAAGACAAGACTTTTTGCATTCAATGCATTCATCCTTTTTTTGTGTACTCACACTATGCATTATATATTGAAAAAGTTTATATTAGGCGCACTTGTTATGTAAAGAATAAATTATGCATTCATGTATTATTGCTATGGAAATGTCAAACACAAAAATAAAGGAAGCTATTAAACTGAAAGAGAATCAATTGTTAAATTATTATTTCTTAAATTTAAAATATGTCGCTTAACATGTTTTGACAACCTCATAAAAATAGATCATTCAACCTCATAAAAATAGATCACTTCTCTAATACTCTAGTGAGATGACAAAGTGCATAAAAAGGTATAAATAAGCATTATTAAATCGAGACTAAAGTATATTCTTGGAGAGGACAAACATGAACAAGAAACTAAACGAAATGCTCCCTTCTACTTGGCTTTGGGTGCAGGTGCGGCCCCATTCTTCTTGACATTGGGTTTGGGTTCAACTGCAGGCACTGCTTGGGCTGATGGGTTGAGCTCATCCCAGGCTTCAATCCAGGTAACCATAGCATCCCCGAGCTTCTGGAAGTAGGGGTCAATAAGTCCCAACTTGTCCTTAACGTGCTTTGAGAGCTCAGTGTAGCACTTTTGCACAGTGTTGCATTCTTTAGGCAGGGTAACAGATTGGAAGAAAGGGATGATCTCTTCTTGCCAGTATATACCCTTGTATTCCTTCTTCAAGTTCACAAAAGGGTTACTTGCCTTGCTGTGCCAAATGTATGGCAATCCTGTCTTCACCCCAAGATCCAAATGGTCACAGATAACCTGAAATTTTTTAAAACATTAAAAAAAATGTTGAAAGAGCATTAAGTATAAAAAAGTATAAAGTATAAAATTAATTTTGTGGTACAATCTTCATAATATTGAAAGAGCATCAAGTATAAAAAAGTCACTCAATGAAATGGTTATTATAGTATTATAGATGCAGTCTTTGAGAGAATATGAACTCTTGAATGGTGTTCAAATACCTGATCAAAATCACAAATACCTTATGCCTAAACTAATTTGCAAAAATCTAGACAAAATTCTAGTAGCTAAAAGTAACCAGACATATCCAAAACATTTGTTTCTCTGAGGGGATTAATTATAAATTACCTTGGGAGATACCTAGGTAATGATAATGAATAAAAAGAAAATGAATTCAATAAAAGAATACATACAAAAATGTACTGAGAGAGAAACATGAAAGAGAAGAAGCAGATGGAGGTTACCTTGCAACACCAGCCAGCCCACATATCATCGTATCGGCCAATAGGTTGGCCATCTCCCATGATCCCAAAGTACATGGCTGGCCCAATCAGCTCCCTATTGAACCCAAGGTTCATCCCACACATTGGGAACAGTGTTCCTTTCGGAATTGTCATCACAGCATCCACATACCTGTTTGAACTAATATTAATTCACATAACTAAACGAAAGAAAATATTAAGTGTAACGCTTAGAACGATAACATGGTATACATATTGAGACTTCCACTTTCAACAAAATTACTAAATTATATAAGTTTGTGATACCACATTATCGATAACCGTCATATTTAATATTCATTGCTTCAAATATAAAGTGGTTTAATTTCAAACCTTGAGTTACGCTCGAGAGGCTTAACAAGCTGAGTAGGGGCATCATAGTCAGGGATGTTGAGCCAGAGGCCATGAGAGATAGCAGTGAGTTTTCCTTCCCTCATGCTAAATGGGTAGCCACGCACGAAATCAACACCTTCCCTGTATGGGTCATACAGTGTGTTGAAGAACAAGGGTGTGGAGGGTGACAACAGGTTTTTTATGTGCTTCGCCAGTGCATTTATCTCTTTCCCACTCGGATCCTTTGCCACCTTTTTCCATTTTCAATTTTGTTAACACCATAAAAAGATAATTAAATAGAGGAAGATAAATGGTACCACCATCCATGTTCTGTTAACTATATTCACACTTTCATTCTCTTTATAAAAAGAGACATTAGTATATCCATCAATTCGTAAAGATTCAATCTCACATTCTAGCTTTTAAGTCTTATACATTCTAAACCACATTCTAAAATGCATTATTTTCTAATAAGTAAAAAGCCAAGGGGACCATGGTCCCCCCAGTTAATTTGAAATCAAGTTGGGTGTATATTTCGCTGTGTACAAACTTTTGTAGTGAATGATCTATAGCTGTCGGAGAATAAAGTAAGATTTAGTCCTACTGTCATAAGTGATAATATTATTGAATGTTTCCACCAAATGCATAAAATACCATGGCTATAGTAGTCCAAGGGTTGATCGAGTACGTTGATTGATTATTTTATCATTCAAGAGGTGGTCCATAAATTTTATTTTATTAACTAAATATGTGTTTCCACTAAAGTCAATCATTCTAGAGGATGATAACCAGGGACGGACCTTGGGGGTACAGATAGATAAATATGTCTAAGAATGTATAAATAGACGTCCTTTACATAAATATGTCTAAGAATGTAAATTTTTCTATAAATAACAACTAAATATTGACGTTTGATCATAAATTTACATAGATATACCAAAAAAAAAATTCTTATTTCCAATGGGGTGGACTCCTAATAGTTTTTTAAAAATTTTGAGGGGGCAAAATCCTTTAATTACCAAAAAAAATCATAAGAAAATACAAGTACAATAAGGAAATTTCAAAATTTTATTGAAGTTTATTAGTTTTAATATTAAAGACATATTTGAGTTTGATAATGGGAGTTGGTCTCAAATTAGAACTATATATTATATAAAATTATGTCATATTCCAAAATTACCTATCAGAACAATGCATATGAGAAAACAATGATTCAATTGCATGTTTTAGATTATAAATTCATAGCTTAAAGATATATTTGAAAACTAAAGTATTTTCTCAAAATGTTTAACTTATAAATAAGGACTATTAATTCGGTAACAATTGTCACAACTGAATAAATATAAATTAATCCCAATTCACCACATGCTTAAATTGCCAATTCTAAGAATCACATTAGAGATATATAAACACACTCATATATATAATAAGCCTTAAACTATGAACCTCGTCATTCAAAGAATAATTTTAATTTAATTAATATCTCTCGATAGACCATTTTGGTAATCAATGTAGAAACAAAATTGAATAGAAGCTATATTTGAATTTGAAAAATAAAAATGCCACTTTGAAAAGAAAAAAAAATTGAACAAAACTTTTCCAGGACTCATGTCGTACGTCCATATCTATATATTTCACTCTTGTCATAATCACGTATATTACAAACATGAAATATCACAGCGGTGAAAAAACAAAAACATAAACAAAAATGAATTTTGGTCCCACACGATTTATAAAGACCCCACCAATCTCTATCAACGAGTGGGGCCTAGATTAGGACGACAAACCAAAGACAACACATATTTCGTTTTGCTATCGTGAAGACGATCATCAGCAACTCTAAAAAAACGTTGACGTTAGAGTTTTAGATCCATAAAATAAAGAAACTGAATAATAATAAATGAAAAACTTACGAAGCAGTCATCGTCAATTGTGTAGATGTACTTTTTGTTGAACACCACGAAGCCGAAGCAACGGCAAGCGGAGTCCTTGAAGGAGATGCAACTGGCCTTGGGCCCAAGGATCCGGGTAATATCGTTCCTGTTGTAGAGTTCGTAATCGAAGCCTTCAGGTACCCGGATGACCTTTGTGGGATCTCCATCTTGAACGATAATCAAATGGTATGGCTGGAAAAATGGCCTCCACATTTCAAGGAAATCAAGATTCCTGATTGTGGGTATCACTATGTCGAGTTCATCTTTCAGTGGGGGTATTATTGTTGCCGCTGGCTGACCCATATTCAATATATTTATATATATATCGAGAGAGGGAGAGAAAAAGAGAGAGCAGGTGAGTGAGGTATGGAATGGAGAGAAGGATGGCTTTTATAGAGAGTGGGAGTGCGTGTAGACGTAACGAGGAAGGAAGGAGTGAATGAGGAGAGAGATTTAGTTTAATATGGATGGAAGTCGAAGAAGGTGGAGAGAGAGAGTATGTGTTGGCTCTGGGCCTCCCAGCTGTTGGCAGTAACTACAGCCGTTTTATTTATCTAAAGGAATGCTATTGTACCGCCTAAATTGCACACCATTTGTCAACCGGGTTATATGGCCACCTGACCTGGAATCCACCCACAATAAAGCCCCATTGATTTTTTTGAGAGCAAATTCCAATACACACGGGCAATCCTCACTTCAAATATTTTTTTGGATCATATACCAAATATTACTTTAATTATTTTTTAATATATATTTAATTCAAACTTTTTTATTTTGTTTCAAAAAGTTACGCACCACATAAAAATACTCAATGTGTGCCGCTGGCACAAACCTTCAAAAATAAGATAATTGATTAAATGAGTGTTTGGGGAACTTTTTTAAATGTGTATTAAAAAATGTTTGATGGACTTTTTCGTAGCGGACCATTTATTTACTTCAGACAAATCAATTAAAAAATTACACGATGCGATTATGAATATTTTATTTTTTAACTAACAAGACCAAAATAAAACGCGACGTGGCATGGTCAATGATCGTATTTTTATGTCTCATATCCAAGTCGCTCTAGTTTTATTCAAAAAACAGTTTTATCGAAAAAACATAAACAACAATTTTATGAAAAAAAATAATTTTTTAGTAAAAAAACATTTTTAAACTAGTTTTAACACAAAAATAGGTTGTCAGCGATCGGTTATCGTCATCGATCGGTTATTGTCACTGGCGTGGATCCGCATCATATAACAGATCAATTTTAAACTTTTTTTAATTTTGATAAAAGTTGTTTTTTATTTTTCAGCAAAGCTTTTTTTTGTTGCTAAAATCTATTTTTTCTGTTAAAACTAGTTTGAAAATGTTTTTTTCATTAAAAAATGTTTTGTTTTTGTCACAAAAAGAGCAGTGCTATTGGTCACACAAAAAGAGTAATGCTATTGCTTTTACTATTTTTTACTATTTCACAAAAAAATAATTTTTTTACTATTTTTAAAATAGTAAAAATGGTCCGCGTCAACATTATGAAAAAAAATACGACTGAACATAGAGAAAAGCTACGTCGACACAGAGGTCGACACACGATCACAATATATTTTTTCCATTCCTCAATTGGCACTTTTATTAATATGGGTTCGCACTATCGGAACTAAACAATTACGATAAAAAACGACACTAAAAAAATATGGTTTTTAACAACTTTGGATTTTTTTATAAAAATATTTTTTTAGTGCTGCTTTTTTTAACAATTGGTTAGAACTGTTGGCGCGACCCCCATTCATTTAGAGATATGTCAATCGCAACACGTCATGTCAGCATGTCGCAACCGACACATATAACACGACACGACAAAAACAAAAGAAAAACATTTTTTTAGCAAAAAGATGTTTTTAACAATAAAAAATAATTTTGACAGAAACAAAAGAGTTTTTTAATGAAAAAAAACATTTTTTAGCCTTAAAAACAGTTTTATCGAAAGATAAAAAAACATAAAAAACATTTGGGTATTTTTAATGAATTGGTTCGTGTGCGTGTTGGATAAAAATAAAATCGTATTGTGTTGTATGTTATTTGGGTCTTGTTTATATAAAAAAACTGTGTTTTAAAAACAATGTTTTTAATAAACAAAAATATTTTCTATATTAAAACAGTTTTTTTTATTTATTAAAAAATGGCAAAAAAATTGATGTCTCTAATCGCAATTGGTTAGTGCTGCTGGCACGAAACTACATCATTTACTGAATATGGATCCGCACCAGCGACACTAACCACATCGATTTTTTTCTAAAAGAATTTGTACAAGTTTTTAAAAACTATTTTATAAAAAAACATTCTTACATTGTTTTCTATTAATATATATAGAAAAACTTGGATAACAGTTGCTTTTTTAAAATAAAATTATAAAGAAAACAATTTCTTAACAGTTAAAACAATTTGTTAGATAAAAAAAAATCTTTTTTATAAAACAAAACAGTTTTTAAAAGAGGTCTTTTATAAATTTTTTTTATTAAAAAGCACTTTTTTTTTTAATAATTATAACACTTTATTTTTGTAAAAATAATTTATTTTTTATATAATATTTTTGTAGGTTTTAAAAACAACTAATCAATTTAATGTTCTTGAGATTGCCACATCCACTCACTTAACTATAAACCATTAATGTTCTTGAGGTGGCGATGTAATTTGCCAGTACCAAAATATTTTCTCTATTTATCTAATCTCAATTTTTCAAATGGATTTACATAATCTCTTAAAAATTACTATGTATCCAAAATCCTCGCTCAACCCACAACCCAATATTTTTTTTATCAACTTTTGGGTCCACTTAAAAGTTTATTATTTTATGTTTTTGATGTAGTTGTAAGAGATTATGAAAAATAGTAGATATATTTAAGTTATTTAGAGATAAGAAAACCAAATTTGGAAAAATGCAAACTTAAATGCTTTAAGTTATGAATTCCAAGTGAGTTGAAAACTTTTTCATATAAAATAAAATAAGCCAAATGTTAAACATGGGAAAAGTATATATTTTCTATTAATCCAATGACTAATACCTTTTTTTAATAATCCATTAAAATCTAAAATGATGCGTTTGCATAGATCAAATTTACTGATAGAATCAAAATTTATAAGTTTACCAAGGGTGATCACAATCCAAAATATCTCACATAAGAAGATTCCTCGGGAACTTGCTCTCAGATATATTAATATAATGATTGCCCAACATACATGGCTTATTGACCTAACAAAGTGAATCACAGTCATCAGCAAATCAGAACAACAACTATATGAATATTTCGATCCCCATATCCATCGGGATTAAGATTTTATGCACCATTTGCAAGCTGCGAGATTGTGAAAATCTAATCTAATCTAATCAACACATAGACTCGAATATCACATTTGGTCCCCTTCAATACATTCCTAATGTACGAGTAAAAAATTTCTTTGAATATCATACAAGTTACCAAATCATCAGACGGTACCCCATGGACAAGATAAACTACTAAAAATACAGTTGCAAGATATCTATTGCACCATATAGTATGGCACCAACACAATTAAAAGAGCTAAAAATATAGCTACAATATTTATTAGATCATGATTTTATACGACTTAGTGTGTCACTATGGGGAGCCTCAGTATTATTTATGAAGAAGAAAGATGGAACCATGAGATTAGCATCAGTTGAACAAGGTGACGACCCGTAACAAATACCCAATACCTTGCATTGATGACTTATTTGATCAGTTGCAAGTAGGTATCATATTTTTAAGATCGATCTCATATCTGGATACCATCAGTTGAAAGTAAGAGACTATGACAATTCTAAAACTGCTTTTTTTTTTCCAGGCATGGTCATTATGAATTTCTTTGTCATGCAATTTTGGTTAACAAATGCACTAGTCGTATTCATGGACTTGATGAACCTCATATTTCACCCATACATGGATTCTTTCGTTATTGTCTTCCTTATTGATATTTTGATATATTCTCATAGTAGGAAGGAACACGCACACTATTTGCGTGTTATTTTACAGACCTTGCGAGAGAAGTAGTTATATGCTAAACTTACTAAATGTGAGTTTTGGCTAGACAGGGTAGTATTTTTTGGGCATGTTATTTCTACTGATGGCATTTGTGTTGATCTTAAGAAGGTGGAAACGGTAATGAAATGGGAAAGGTTACTTAGTGTGATAGAGGTACATAGCTTTTCAGGATTAACTCGATATTATAAGAGATTTAAACCCGGGTTTTCTTCTATTTCATTGCCACTGACTAAGCTTAATATAAAGGAGAATAAGTTTGTGTGGAATGACGATTGTGAGAAAATCTTTAAAAATTTAAAGGGTAAGTCAACATCATCTCCAGTATTGACAATTCCAATAAGTACAAAAGGCTTAGTCATTTATAATGATGCTTCGTATCAAGTATTTAGTTGTGTATTAATTCAGTATGAAAGGTAATTGCTTTTTCTTTTCGACAGTTAAAGACACATGAATGCAGCTGCCCTACACATGATCTTGAGTTAACCGTAGTAGCTTTTACATTGAAGATTTGGAGGTGAAAGAGTTGGCGCTTGCGTTCAATTAAGAAATAATATAATAAATACTATTTTTAACCCAAATTAACCCTAAGCATGCAACTAGGTGTGATTGAAACAATATGAAATCATGCAAGAATTATTCAACACACAAAGTTAAGGAAAAATCCCCCACATGGGTAAAACCATTTGTATATCACTATAATTTGTAAGAAAACGGCTTACAATCGGATTACACTGAAATACAAGTTTTTTGACAAAGAATTACCCTCGGGTATCGGATTCTGTAGTCGCGACTGGAATTATCCCTTTCCAGTAGGGCTGCAATGAAGAGGAAGGAGCGGTCCACTTCACAAGGGTTGAACAACAACAATGGTGTTCTTGGGTTACCAAACTTGATTCACATAGATATGGAAGATGTGTGAATCTAAAAACCTAGAATCATAGGACTCAATAGGTGAAGACTTTAGGGTTGATATGCTCTGAAAATCGTTGAAAAGTCTTCTCGAAACCAACTACTGATCGTGGTTTAAATAAGGAGTCAAAACCCTAAAAAATCTGCAACACGATCTGGCAGAGTTTATCCAGGGAGGACCGGTCCGGGCCTTAGGCGGATCGGTCCGATAGCGGACCGGTTCTTTTAATTTGAAGCTGATTCGGTTCGGGGCTCTCTGGACTTATTTTGCAAGGCGGTCCGGTCCGGGTCTCAGCGGATCGGTCCGCAGTCGGATCGGTTCCTTTTTTATTTCAGCGGATCTGTCCGAGGCTAGGCGGATCGGTTCTTTTTAATTAGAGGCGGACCGGTCCGGATATCTGGATTTTTGAATTCTTCCTTTCTTTTAATCTTCGGATTTCGTTGATGATGAATGGACTTTGAATCTTTGCAACGGTGTTACGGCTAATGACATATACAAGTATGTTGGACAAAAATGTCCTTACAAATCTCCCCCTATGTCTATGCCGGAACAACATTAAAAAATCCGAATTATCTATAATCACAATGCCTATACAAATCTACCCTTCCATGAACCCAAAAACTGAAAGTGGTACAAATGACTAAGGCTGCATCGTTTGTTCTTCGAATCTTCAGAAATCTCACCGCTTTTCTCATCAGGGTGTGCAACATGGGATTATCGAAAGATGTACCTACACACATGAGACAAAGCAAATACCAAGTGACGTATCGAGTTTGAAATGAGATAAACATAAGCATATATATCAATTTAAGATGATATTCTCAGAATTTCAAAACTCCCCCATAATCAGATAATTCATTCTCCCCCTTTTTATGATGTCCCCAAATAGACAAATGAGAGAAATAAATCAAGCAATCAAGTACCGGGGCGACACAAGGCATAAAAACACACCATGAATGAACATAAAACAACCAAGTTGGTGATAGCGTAAAAGAATGGGCGTGATCAAAATTCGATAGGAAAATCAAAGCATACAAACATGACATATGTGCACGATGAATATTGGATATTCCTAACGAATGAACTCAAATGCTTCCTTTGGTGTAAAAGATTGGAAATATAAGACATTGACTATATCAAATCTACAAATCAAAGCTCAAAGTTATTTTTACACCAATAACGTCCAAAATGATTTTCATGCTTTTTCAGGACATTCAAGGAAATGCAAACCCGTTTTTCAATCTCCAACCAAACTCCCTCAGATTTATATTTTGAATAGAGGAATACTAAATTCTCAAACTTCGGAGAATTGGGTGAAACCTAAATGGCCCATATTTGGCATGAATTGCTTTTTATTGCCTTATCAATTTTTTCGAGCTCTTTTAACCTCTTAGGACCTCGGATATTAAAATTCCTCCATTTTTAGGTCCTTTTTAACGGTGGCTTTTGCGCAAAGGATAAGAATCAACTTTCGCAGCCCCTCCCCGTTATGAAAATATACACACAGTCTCACCAAAATGGTTTTTACATGCAATCCAATCTTGTCAAGTTTTATCGCATATTGTACATTGTATAGACAGAATTGAGATAGAAACACTCAAGCCAATATGTGATAGACAAGTGCAATAAACAAATACAGCCGTGCATGTGTGCAATAAAGGATATAGGAGTCAAGCATGTAGGAAATATCACTAATTACATCTCAAAGACTCCATACAATGTAAAGCACATGGATGAAATGATGTAGCCTCTCAAATCTTTATCAAACAGTCACATGGATATATGGAATGAAGTTGTGACTTGGCTATCTTAAATGCTCATCCATAAAAGTAGCAAAAATAAAAAATCTTTTTGGTTTTTTTTTTTAAAAAATTTTATCAAAGGAAAATCTTTTTGTATTTTTCAAAAGAAATATACAAAGCAAAAAGAATAAAACAAAGCTGTACAACTAAGCAATGGTACATATAAAACAGACTAGCAATAGGAAGCATATGATAAGCATCCTATTCTAGACATAGACCAACCCCTCAGTCAACTGTGCAAATCCCCAAAGACTTCCTAAGACTCTCAAATCTAAGGGCATCTGAAGGTTTCATGAAAATATCGGCTAACTGACGGTCGGTGGGAACGAAACTCAGGGATACGACTTTCTCTTCAACTAACTGACGTATAAAGTGCTCACGTATCCTGATGTGTTTTGTGCGCGAATGTTGCACAGGATTGTGGGATATGTGTATCGCGCTCGTGTTATCACAGGAAATGAACATGGTGTCATGTGAAATCCCATAATCCTCCAACATTTGCTTCATCCACATGAGTTGCGTGCAACAACTCCCGGCGGTGATATACTCAGCCTCCGCAGTGGACAAAGAGATGGAGTTTTGCTTCTTGCTCAACCAAGAGACAAGACCAGAACCAAAGTAGAAACACCCACCCGAAGTGCTCTTACATCCATCTACATCTCCGGCCCAATCGGCATCCGAATAGGCGGACAAACGGTCATCGGTATCAAAGGAATACCAAATACCGTATGAGAGAGTCCCACTCACGTATTTGATAATACGTTTTAGAGCGAATAAGTGTGACTCTTTAGGAGACGCCTGATAACGCGCACAGACTCCAACACTAAAGGCAATGTCGGGACGACTAGCAGTCAAGTAGAGAAGACTGCCTATCATACTCCGATATAAGGTTTGCTCTACGTCCTTGCCTGAAGTGTCCTTACTAAGCTTGGTAGTGGTACTCATAGGTGTACGAGCAAGCTTAGCGGAGTCTAAACCAAATTTCTTCACTAGGTCTCTAGCATACTTGGATTGGGAGATGAACATCCCATCCTCTAGCTGACGAACCTAGAGACCAAGGAAGAAAGCAAGCTCACCTACCATGCTCATCTCAAACTCACTTTTCATCTCTTCCTCAAAGTGGTGAGCATGCTGGGAGCATGTGGATCCAAAGACTATGTCGTCCACATAGACTTGGGCAACCAAGATAGCACCGTCATCTCTCCTGACGAACAATGTCATATCAACTCCCCCTCTCTTGAAGCCACGGGCTAAGAGATAGGAAGTAAGCCTCTCGTACCAAGCACGGGGTGCTTGCTTCAAACCATACAAGGCTTTCCTCAGATAGTAGACGTGATCAGGGTGCTTAGGGTCTTCAAACCCTTTTGGTTGTTCCACATAAACCTCCTCCTATAGAATGCCATTCAGAAAGGCACTCTTGGCATCCATCTGTATAACTTGAAGTGCAGATGACATGCGATGGCGAGAAGTAAGCGGACGGACTCAAGCCTCGCAATAGGAGCGAATGTCTCCCCAAAGTCTACACCCTCTATCTGTGTGTAGCCTTGAGCGACCAACCTAGCCTTATTTCTGGTTATGGTACCATTTTCATTCATTTTATTCTTGAAAATCCATCGGGTACCAATAACATTAGTATCACTAGGTCGGGGGACAAGTTCCCAGACATTGTTCTTCTTAAACTGAAGCAACTCATCCTGCATAGCAGATATCCAGTGTTCATCTTTGAGTGCTTCTTTGTGGTTCTTGGGCTCGACTTTGGACGTGTAGCAATGATGACTAACAACGTTCTCTAGTTGAGCACGAGTCTTGATCCCTAGAGTGGGATCGCCAACAATGGCTGAAGGATCATGACTCTTGCGAACCCAAGCAGGTGTGTCCCCTAACACAGGAATAGGGTCCACAGAGTGTGGGAGAGGAACAAGAAAATAACTGTCAGAACAGTCCTCATCCTCACACTGAAGGTTGGGATCAATAACCGTCGGGGGTTCATCATCTTGCACGGTGACGTTTATTGATTCCATAACCTTAGAGCTCTTCAGGTTAAAAACCCGGTATGCTCTATTGTTCGATGAATAGCCTAGTAATATTCCCTCGTCGCTCCGGGAGTCAAACATTCCTAATTGCTCTCTATCCCGTAGGATGTAGCATTTACTCCCAAAGACACGAAAATATGCCAGGTTGGGTTTCTTGCCTGTCCACAATTCATAAGGCGTCTTAAGTGTGTGTGGACGCAGATAAACCCTATTCACCGTGTGGCATGCAGTAGACACTGCCTCTGCCCAAAATCTCCTAGAGACCTTACGACCTAGAAGCATAGATCTAGCCATTTCTTGGATCGTTCTATTCTTTCTCTCAACAATCCCATTTTGCTGAGGAGTTCTCACAGCAGAAAACTCATGTTTGATCCCAAGGCTATCACAGTAAAGGTCAACTTTTGCTTCTGTGAATTCAGTGCCGTTGTCACTACGCATCCTGTTAATAGTGACACCGTGTTGGTTTTGCAGTACACGACACTTGGTCGTTAGGAATTCAACAGCATCTGATTTCTCTCTTAGAAAATCGACAATAGAGTATCTAGAGAAATCGTCCACCATCACGAGAATGTATCTCTTACCACCTAGACTCTCCGTGCGAGTAGGACCCATAAGATCCATGTGAATCAACTCAAGAACACGTGAGGTGGTAATGGAATTCAACTTCCTATATGGGCTACGGATTTGCTTTCCCAACTGACAGGGTCCAAAAATCATGGAAGTTGGCTTTCTAAGAGACGGTAAGCCACGTACTAGGTCCTTTTTAGCTAAACGGAATAATTCTCTAACGTTCACGTGACCTAGACGTTGGTGCCACAGATCCATAGGAGTGATTGTGGCGCTGTTGCAGACAAGTGAGGATTTGGGCTCAGTCCCATAACAGTTATCCTCTGTCCTCACCCCTTGCACTAATAGTTTACCGGCTTGATTATAGACCTTACAAGCTTCCCGGTCAAACTTTACTGCAAAGTCATCGTCGCACAGCTGGATGATGCTGAGAAGGTTTACTTTCAAACCTTTGACGTACAAGACATTTTCTAGCTTAGGAAGTCCTGGTAACTCAACTGTACCTCGTCCTACAATGCTAGACTTACTCCCATCTCCAAAGGTAACTCTCCCATCATCATAATCCTCAATCTGAGTAAAAAGGGAGATATCACCTGTCATGTGTCTGGAGCATCCACTGTCAAAATACCACTGAGAGGTATTATGTGCTTTGAGAGCAACATGGACAACAAGGGACTTTTTCTCTTTCTTAGGAACCCAAGAGTAGGTACCTTTTTGTATTCCCTTGTTCTTGTTAGTTTTAGCCGGAATGCGGGGCGCATTCATTGATGGTAAGGTCATCCATCGGAATTCCTCCATCAAACTCTGTGATGTGGCGGCTAGAAACTCAACTCGCTCTCTCAGACTGGCAAAATCATCAGTATGATGTGGAGGAGTAAAAGTACGTCGTGTCCGACCCAAATTATAGCAATCATCCCTAAGGTGTCCGTTTCTTTTGCAATAGGAGCAAAAGGGCACAGTATTAGGAGGACCTTGGATTGCTTTTCTTGGTCGAACTCTCCTTCTTGGTTTTTGATGACGGCCATAAGGAGTCGTAGTAAACTCAGGAATTGGTCCGGGTGCAATTTGGGACATGGAGGCACCATCAAAACCTATTCCTTGCCTGTCACCAAAACCTAAAGTGGGACCGAGGAGCATCTTTCCCATCTTCCCAGATCTGTCCTCGATTTGTACCTTGACTTTCCTAGCTCTCTCAAGGTCATGAGTAAGCTCAAGGGCTTCAAGTTTCTTCCGAGTCTCCAGGGAGGAATGGAGCTCACTCGTAAGACTAGCCACTTGTTTAGTCAAGTCCTCTTTCTCTTTCTCACAACTGCTATCTTTCTCTCTAAGAGACTTCTCTTTCATAGAGCAGGCAGACTCTCTCTCTCTCATAGCGGTGCAGGTGACGGACTCACTCTCTCTCATTTCTCCTAACTCCTCTTCTAACGCGGTGATCCTAAGCACTAGGGCTTTATTACGCTTTTTAGTTTTAAAAGATTCATTATACAACTCAGCGTACGCGCGTTGAAGGTTACTCTCGTCCTCACTACCTTCCTCCTCTCCCTCACTCTCTTCGCTCTCGCTGTCGAGGTGTCCCTGTGAAGTAGAATCCTCATCGTTGTGAGATGCACTAGGAGTACTCACATGACTAGCCATGAACGCGGTGAAGTTACGCTCATGCGGTGAATCATCTCCCGAGTCCACTGACTCGACCTCACTGTCGTCACTAAGGGTAGCATTTAGGACAGCTTTACCCTTTTCCCTATTCAGACGAGTGGCACACTCAAACGCTCTATGTCCCTTACCGTCGCACTCAAAATACCTCTCACTGTCTTTAGGGGGTTCTTTGAAATCTTTCTTTTCAACCTTATTTTTCTGAAAATTCTTTTTATCTTTGAAGTTCCCATTTTTCTTAAATTTCAGAATTTTCTTGAAGTTTTTAGCAAATAAGGCCAAATCATCTATGTCAAAATCACATTCAGAATCAGAAGTTTCTATCTTTCTAGATGACTCGACTCTCTTTCTTGCCGACCCCTCATTTTTTCTCTCTTGGGCTTTAAGGGCAATTCCCTTATCTTTAGACTTGGCAGATTTAGGAAACATGTCAATTTCATAAGTTTGTAAATCTCCTACCAGTTCTTCCAATTTTAGTGTATTTAGATTACCCAAGGAATTAAGCACAGTGACTTTAGGGATAAAACGCTTAGGAAGGGAACGAAGAATCTTCTTAACAACTCTAGCATTAGGAATATGTTCACCTAGGTTAAAGCTAGTATTAACAATGTCAGAAAGCCTAGCATAAAATTCATCAAAGCATTCATTTTCATGCATGGTGATTGTTTCAAATTGAGTTGTCAAGTTTTGCAATTTTGACTCTTTAACAGCATTTGTTCCTTCATGGGTAAGTTGCAAAACATCCCATTCTTCTTTTGACGTGGTACACGTCATTATACGTTTGAACTCATCAGGTGTGACAGACCCAGAAACAGCACTTAGACCCTTATAATTAAAAGATGACCATTTAAATTCTTCATCAGTCCAAGAAATGTCAGGTTTCAATTTGGTCACATTATCAACAGTCACGGTGGGAGGAGTCCACCCTCGTTCAACCAAAATCCAGACACGTTCATCAATGGCTTTTAAAGCCGACCTCATACGAGCTTTCCAATAAGCATAATTTGTCCCTTCAAAAATAGGCATTTTATAATATGACTTCTCCATTTGAACACGCACTTTTTCAAAAATCAATTTTTTCAGAAAATTGATATTTTAGAAAAATTTTGCGAAAAAAGGAATACACGATAAATTAGCGTAACCGGCTCTGATACCAATTTGAAAGAGTTGGCGCTTGCGTTCAATTAAGAAATAATATAATAAATACCATTTTTAACCCAAATTAACCCTAAGCATGCAACTAGGTGTGATTGAAACAATATGAAATCATGCAAGAATTATTCAACACACAAAGTTAAGGAAAAATCCCCCACAGGGGAAAAACCATTTGTATATCACTATAATTTGTAAGAAAACGGCTTACAATCGGATTACACTGAAATACAAGTTTTTTTTACTAAGAATTACCCTCGGGTATCGGATTCTGTAGTCGTGGCTGGAATTATCCCTTTCCAGTAGAGCTGCAATGAAGAGGAAGGAGCGGTCCACTTCACAAGGGTTGAACAACAGCAATGGTGTTCTTGGGTTACCAAACTTGATTCACATAGATATGGAAGATGTGTGAATCTAAAAACCTAGAATCATAGGACTCAATAGGTGAAGACTTTAGGGTTGATATGCTCTGATAATCGTTGAAAATTCTTCTCGAAACCAACTACTGATCGTGGTTTAAATAAGGAGTCAAAACCCTAAAAAATCTGCAACACGATCTGGCAGAGTTTATCCAGGGCGAACCGGTCCAGGCCTTAGGCGGATCGGTCCGATAGCGGACCGATTCTTTTAATTTGAAGCTGATTCGGTTCGCATTCGGTTCGGGGCTCTTTGGACTTATTTTGCAAGGTGGTTCGGTCCGGGTCTCAGCGGATCGGTTCCTTTTTTATTTCAGTGGATCGGTCCGAGGCTAGGTGGATCGGTTCTTTTTAATTAGAGGCGGACCGGTCCGGATATCTGGATTTTTGTATTCTTCCTTTCTTTTAATCTTCGGATTCCGTTGATGATGAATGGACTTTGAATCTTTTCAACGGTGTTACGGCTAATGACATATACAAGTATGTTGGACAAAAAATGTCCTTACAGGAGGCATTATTTATATGGTGTTAGCTATGAAATTTTTACTGACCATTAAAGTTTAAAATACTTGTTTACTTAGAGAGACTTGAACTTAAGGCAAAGGAGGTGGATGGAACTTATAAAAGATTATGAATACACAATACATCACTACCGGGGTAAGGGTAATGTTATTACAGATTCTTTGAGTAGAAAGTCTTTAGGTAGGGTATCTCATGTTTATTGTATTCAGTTGACCTTTTGTGAGAGTTAACTTTGATGGGGGTGGAATTGCTATAATTGATTCTTGTAGAATAGTAACATATTTAAATGTTAGACATATGTTGATAGACTAGATTCGATAATCAAGGCCAAAAGGTACATAATTGAAGAAAGTTAGAGACGGTATGGAAAAGGGTAAAGCAAATAAATTTTCTATTAGTGATGATGACATTGTTATGTATGATAACCGTTTGTATGTACGTATGTGTTTAATTTAAGGAGAATAATTTTAGAGGAATCCCATTGTTCTTTATATGCTATGCATCCTGATAGCATGAAAATTTACAGACATTTGAAACAATGTTATTGGTGGACGAGAATGAAACACGACATTGCAGATTTTGTTACTAGATGTCTAGTTTGCTAACAAGTTTAGACAAAGGATCATAAGCCTAGTAGTTTATTACAGTCCTTACTTATTCCTGAGAGGAGATGGAAATATGTTATCACAAATTTTGTTATAGGTTTACCAAAATCATTGAGAATGGTAAAAAATAACTAAAAGCTCTGATACCAATTTGTAAATGTGCGAAAATAATCACAGGGTGGTAATAAACTAAACTTGCAACACCAATTGTAAATGTGAAAGACAATTTTATTTAAAAAAATTATCTTTTTATTATAACCATGCATCTATTATGATAAAACATATAAATTAAACAAAGCAATCAATTAAGGTAAAGTTTAAGGAAAAATACCCTCAGGGAAATACCTTTTATTCCACTAATAATTTGCAAATAGAAACCTAAAAACTTACAAGTGAAATATGACAATGATTCTCATAAGAACCACAATGACCGCAGTCGACAATAATGATTCCCTCGAGAATTACAAAGACTGCAGTCTTCCTCCTTCAGCTTCAGCCTCGGTCTTCAATAGTGAATCCCCGCAGGTATCATCAGTCATCCATGGATCTCCTATCCACAAAGGTGTATGCAAAGATACAAAACTTTATAGGGTTTAAACGAATTAAGAAGAACAATATTCATGGATGTTTTGTTATGAACTAAATGGTGTTTTCACAACACAAAAGGTGAAGAACTTTCGCAAGAGTAATGTGGAAACAAATGTGGAAAAATTCTTAAACGTTCTGAACATGAAACAGGTATTTATACAAAATTTAAGGCGGAACATTGTTCAAATGATATAAACAAGTAGTTCTAACGAGATATAGATCTCGTTCTAACGAGATGTTCTCTCGCTTTTAACGACCTAAAGAAAATCAAAACAGTAAGCCTAGTTTGAAAGCACACTTCGAACGAACTTGATATGTCATTCGAATGACATAGGGATATCGTTTGAATGAACTAAAGAAAAAAATAAGACTCCGCCTACAGTAAACTCAGAAGACATATTTTCGAAAATAAAAATCCATGGTCATTTAAAAAAAATAAAATAAACATTCCAAAATATAATTCTGTAAATTAGTTCAAACTTTAAATTGTTTTATACCTTTACGGGATATCGAGAAGTCTTAAACCTGGATATTCTTGAGTTTTATTCGTCTTGATGGTGCGTGATGATTTGTAGTGGGATATGTCAAACTAGCCTAAAGCTAAATGTTAGAAAAATTATTCTTACAAATCTCTCTCTTTGGCTATTCCGGTACAAAAAAAATAAATATTATCGAATACCAAATTAAAATCAAAATCTCCCAATACAAAAATACTAACACCCTTCCCAACCCTAGAACGAAATGACATAAGTCTCTTTATCTTCAAAAACTTCTTCCCAAACTTTGTCTTCATTCGTGTGTCTTGAATTCCGTTTTACGTACCTACACACATGAGACAAAAAATATATACCCTCGTGATGCATCGAGTTTGAAACAAAGTAAAACTCATAAATAAATTGTCCCCCATAAATCAAACTCATTTTAATTTGTCTCTCTCCCTTTGTTTTTATCCGAAATAGAAAAAGAAGTAGAAACACCAGCATGAAATACGAAGCATCACGTAGAAGATTCGATATCATCACAAATAGGTATAAATCAAGCATGTGTAATAATCATCTGAAAGGCAAACTCAAACCAACTATTTTTGAAAATTTTTAATTTTTCAAAAAAATGTAACACTTAAAAAAATAACTTACAATACCATATATAATATATAAAAAAATATATCAAAGCAAATTCGTCACACATATATAGGTATAAACGACCCAAAAACATAACACAAAACATATCGTTCGAATGAGATGTTCTCTGACTTCTAATGACCTAAAGAAAATCGAAACAGTAAGCCTCGTTTAAACCTCATTTGAAAGAACACTTCAAACGACATTGATATGTCGTTCGAACAACATAGGAATTTCGTTTGAACGATCTAAACAAAAAATAAAACTCCGCCTATAGTAAACTCAGAAAACATATATTTCTTTTTCAAAAATAAAAAGTTCATGCTCATTTAAAAAAAAATAAACATCTTAAAATATAGTTTTGTAAATTAATTCAAACATTAAATTGTTTTATACCTTATCGGGATGTCGAAAAGTCTTCACACTTGGAGATGCTTGAGTTCAGTTTGTCTTGACGGTGCGTGGCGATTTGTAACAAGATATGCCAAAACTGGCCTAAAACTATGCTATGAACAATGTTAGAAAAATTATTCTTACAAATATGTCGTTTGAAGGAGCTAAACGAAAAATAAAACTCCTCCTATAATAAACTCAGAAAACATATTTTCGAAAATAAAAAGCCCTCTCCGTTTTTTTTGAAGAAATAAACATTCCAAAATATAATTCTGTAAATTAATTCAAACTTTAAATTGTTTTATACCTTTACGGGATGTCGGGAAGTCTTCAAATATGGAGATGATTTAGTTGGTTCGTCTTGATGATGCGTGACGATTTGTAATGGGATATGCCAAATTAGCCTAAAGCTATGTTGTGAACAATGTTAAAAAAATTATTCTTACAATCATTATGAGGGTTTGATTCTCTTTGGGTTGTCGTTAATAGACTAACTAAGTCTGCACATTTCTTTCTATTAAAACTACTTACTCATGGATAGATATACCAAAATATATGTTGATGAGATAATTAGATTTCACGGTGCACCCGTTTCTATTATTTATGATCAAGATCCTAAGTTTACTTCTAACTTTTGGCCTAGATTACACTAAGCTTTGGGTACTAAATTGAAATTTAGTACAACTTTTCATCCTCAAACTAATGGTTAGTTAAAAAGAAACATGTTGTGAATTTGTGTATTAGAGTTCATGGGCAGTTGAGATGGGCACTTGTCACTAATAGTGTTCGCTTATAATAAAAATTATCATTCCAGTATTGCGATGGATCCTTATGAAGCTTTGTATGGGAGAAAGTGCAAAGCCCCAATATGTTGATGGATCCTTATGAAGCTTTTTATGAGAGAAAGTGCAAATCTCCAGTATGTTGGACTGAAGCAGGGGAATGAAATTACTAGGGCCATAAATTGTCCAGCAAACTATTAAGAAGATAAATCTTTTTATAATCTCTTAAATGTGGCGCAAAGTAGATAGAAAATATATATAGACAATAGAGAAAAGAATTGAATTTGAGGAGGATAATCAAGTATTCCTACGTGTTTTACCATGGAGAGGAGTTATGAGATTTGGGAAGAATAGAAAAATAAGACGTTGCTAAATTGGCCCTAGTGATATAGTGAAACAAGTTGGACCCATAGCTTATAAGTTGGCATTACCACTAGAATGTCTCGGATACATGATATTTTTAATATATCGATGTTGCGTCAAAATGTACCAGATCCTTCACATGTGTTTATTTCACAACCGATAGAGCTTCAAGATGACTTAACATACATGGAAGAACCAATTATTATTTTACATAAAAAAAAAAAGATCAAGTGTTACGTAATAAAACCATTCCATTAGTTAAGGTAATGTGGAGGATTCATTATGTGGAGTACGCCACGTGGGAAGGAGAGGACGATATAAAGAAGCAATATCCTTATTTGTTTGGAAATTTTCTTTTGTGTTAAATTTTAATGACAATTTTTTTAAGAGATGTATAATTCTAAGGTCCTAAAACATAATTAGGTATGCTAGATACATGACTGATTATAAGTTATGATTGATAAGGTTGGTGATGGGTATTAAAATTTTAATTATCATTTTTAGAGGATGCGTACTAACGTTATATATATCGCTTGCATTAGATTCTAATTGAGCTTATGATTAATAATAACATTCTTAGAGAATATGATTAGTTATGTGGTTAAATGAATTATAAAGTATATTTTTATGAATTATTTCATTTATAAAACTAAATCGGTGTGTTGGTGCGAATTTGGTGAGCTTTGTTTGCAAATTGTTCAAGTTTTAAAATTTTAGGTAGATTCTTATATTCGTATTTTAGCCGAGTTTAAGCATATAAAAGTCTTGATTTTGGAAAAAAAATTAAATATGAAGTTATACATATTTATGTTATCTACGAGATGTAGCAAATGGGAGTTCAATCGGATGCCGAAATAGAAAGTTAGAGTGGATTTATGAACAGGGGTCGAATCTTCCATAAGTTGAAACGTTTTGATTGGACTTTTCTTTCATCCAATTATACACAACTTTTGTAAAAATGAATACATGACCTTACGACCATATTTTTCTGGTTAGAGAGGAGGTCTTTATCATCTTCTTCCTTTCATAGTATAAGCTTTGGAAGAAATAGGCTTGAGGAGAGAGAAAATAGGGTTTAAGGAAGGATTACTTAGGGAAAATTATCATAAATCCAGGAGTTCTTATAAGGTAATTATAGTTTGTTAATGTTGGTCACATGAATGAGTTCTACAATTTGTATATTTTTATTTTAAACTTGGAAAAGATTTACATGATTCCCATTATGCCGAAAGAGAGGGAGAGAGAGGAGAAATGCTTAACACCATAGATCATAAATTGTGCTTAGAATGGAAAAAAGTGGAACTTGAAAATCCTAGACTTGATTTATCATTTTATGAACGTTTATTTATGAGATTATATATATATATATATATATATATATATATATATATATATATATATATATATATATATACATACTTGCTTTAATGTTCTATTTCAGACCTAGTTGTGTTCAAAGTGGCACAACTCAGTGGATACATGTTGAAATCAAGTGATTCCAGTTGCAGATGTTGGATAACGTATATGAGTGTAACATATTCTAATATTAGCATAAAATACCTTTTGGTTTGTCTTAGGTAATGTTTTGAAGTTGAAGTTTCTTTGTCATTTTTCCAAGAAATGACTTGAAATATGTTGTTGTAAAATGGGCATAAATTTCTCTAGAAAATATGGAATTTCATTCCTTAAATCGTGTTAAACCTTAATGCAGAGGGTTTTACAAAAACATAAACTAGAATATCTCATTCTTTTCCATTTATTTCAGATTGACTAACTAATGTGATGTGTGACTAAATTTAACGTTATTTTGTGTATTCAAATACTAATGATGTTGAATTGATAGGTGGGGAGGTGGATAATACTACCATACCAAGGAAGTATATTTAGTACTAATATTATTACTTATTTTGAGGTGAGTGACCTTTCGTATGAAATGTGGATGCTTATACTTTCATATGGAAATTTATAGCTTAAATACTTGTGTTGGGATGCTCATGTAATGATGTGGTGTTTATGAGACATATGCATATGATTAAAAATGTTAATTGTAGTTATCTAATTTTATGTACTGCATTGGGTCCTACAGAATGTGGTGGTCTCATTTTAATTAAAGAATTCAACTAAGATTTTGTGTGATTGGGCCAAAATAAAAGGATGTGGTAGTCCCTATAAATCGTGGTGGGTTAATTGGACTATGGTGGGTCCAACCTTGCGAGAGTCCACAATTCTTACACTACACCAAAAATGCTAATCTGGCACGCTGAGGGAAGGAGATTTTGCACGGTTTAAAACCGTGCCAGAATCTGGCTCGGTTTAATCATAAATTGGCACGGTTTAAAACAGTGTCAGATTCTGGAACGGTTCTAAACCGTTCCAAATATGATACAGTTCATTGAAAAAATAACACCCCAAAATTTGAGGAGGGAACCAAAATTTCAAGAGACAAAATCGTTATTTTTTTCAAAAGACTAAATCTCCCTCTCTCTCTTTCTATACCCGGCAACTCCCCGATCCACACTACCCGGCGACCCTGATCGACGCTACCCACCGCCGCCTCTTCATCGTAGCCTCCCACCACCGCCTCTTCATCGCAAATTCCATACTCCATGATCCACACTACCCGGTGCCTCATCCTCACTGTCGCCTCCATCATCCACAATATCTATGAAATCAAACTAACACAAGTATTTCAATCGTCAGGATGCGTACACGTGTGTATGTGTATATATATATATATATATATATATATATATATGTATCTGATTATAGATTTTCTTTTTAACTCCTTTGTGACTTGTTGATGAATTGATTGTTCATGTATGTAGAGTTGGTAGGGAAGAAATGAAATACATATAGCATTTTTGTCATTGAAGCTTGAGGAAAAATCAGAATATTAATTGCTAAAACGCAGTGTGTGTGTGTTCGTATAATTGTATGTTTTCCTTTTTACAGTCCCGTGTCTCGTTGATAAGTTGATTTTATGTGTGTAGATTTGGAGCTAGAAGGGTGGAAATGAAATAAAAATGAGATTATTTCACTAAAACTTTAAGAAAAAAATGAGAAATAAAGGTCTATAGAGAAATTTAGAATTAGAATTAGAATTATTTTCCAAAACGCGTATGTGTGTGTGTATATATATGTTTGTATATTGTCATTTTAACACCTTAGTGTCTCATCAATGAATTGATTATTTATGTATATATGTGTGCGTGCACATAGCGTGTGAACTTGAAGGTGGAAGGGAAGAAACGCACTAAAGATCAGCTTTTGATTGGTATGAATATGTATATTTGCACATGTATGTATATAAATGTAATTATACACTTTAAATTTATTAGCTCTATGTTTGGTTGATGAAATAGTGCCAAACTTTGTTGCAAAACGTGGCAGGAATGTTGTTGTGAGCAATCACCGGAGACTTGGGGGCATATCAATAACTGTAAGTAAGTATTCACTATATGGAATTTTTCTTTATTTTTTCCATTCTTCATTTGTTTTTCTTTTTATTGTCCAGTAAGAAACCATTCAATAAATTTCTATAATTGAATTATATATAATGATGATGTAGATACTTGATTCTTTTGGATTATACTTATCTCTCACTTTTTTTTCTTTTTTGCTTATCTGTCAGTTTGTTTGTTGGACAATTATGTTTCAGAAATAGAGAGAAGGCATGTTGTTCCATCACAAGTGCAATGACATATTTTGGGTGGGTTCGCCTCTATTGTGGGTTGATTGAGTGCACCATATGAAAAGTCTTCTAACAAGCATGAAAGGCCATTTGTAAATTTTCTTTTGGCAGTTGGTTGTCATCCATTTGGACTGTTCACTTATGCTAAGGATCTAGTTAGCATGGATACAAAGGTAAGCTTATTGTTCATACCCTTTGGACTTGACTTCTTTCTAGTTTATTCTCTGGTTAATTTTGATCACATTAACGTATTGTACGTCAGGATGTTAGCAGTTTATATGTAAAAGTAGCTTCAAAGCAAGGCCAAGGTCAAGGAATTACAAGTAATGTAACTTTCACATGCAGAATCTCACTAACCCGCTACTGGACAGGTAAAACTCTAGTATTATATTTTACTTCTAATAAGATATATAGTTTTATATATTTGCAGTACTTTATATATGCGTGTCCTTTAGTGTATATATGGTTATGGGGTTTAAGACTTTTTTTTTAAAATTAGGTGTTTTCATATTTGAAGTTTTGTTATGGAAGTAAAATTAAAGTTACGTGATCTTATGTTATTAATCAAGACGTAATTGGCTCAACTATGAGAAACTCTATAAGAATATTTACTTATTACTTGAAGTCACAAAACAAAAAACTTTAGTTGTGTGAGCATTCCCACATCATCAGACCTCTTCCAATGATAGGATTTCTAATGAATGGAGTTTGAATAACATGTGTTAGTTTTTCAAAATTATGCCTATTGATAGTAATTATGCCTTACTATATATACACTAAAGGACGATAATTTGCCCGGGTTTCCCCGTTTGAGAATATGACGATAATTTTCCCGTTTTTCAAAATTAGTCCCGGGTTTCCCCGTTTGAGAATATGATGATAATTTGCAAAAATCAACACTTAAACATAAAAACAAGCCGTTAAAGGGTGAAAACCCAAACCAGCCCCCAAACGACCCCGTAAGAGGCACGAACACCTCGCACGGGACCAATGTAACTTATAGGAACTGACCGCGTAGTCCCGGGTCTCCTAGTTTGAGAATATGATGATAATTTGCAAAAATCAACACTTAAACTTAAAAACAAGCCGTTAGAGGGTGAAAACCCAAACCAACCACCAAACGACCCCGTAGGAGGCACGAACACCTCGTGCGGGACAAATATCACTTGTAGGAACTGACCGCGTAGTCTCGGGTCTTTCGGTTTGCGAATAAAAATCAACACCTAATCTTAAAAATAAGCCGTTAGAGGGTGAAAATCCAATTCAGCCCCTAAACGACCCTGTAGGAGGCACGAACACCTCGCACAGGACCAATGTAACTTGTAGGAACTGGTCGCATAGTCCCGGGTCTCCCATTTTGAGAATATGACGATAATTTGCAAAAATCACACTACACTTAAAAACAAGCCGTTAAAGGGTTAAAACCTAAACGACCCCGTAAGAGGCACGGACACCTCTCACGGGACCAATGTAACTTATAGGAACTGACCGCGTAGTCCCGGGTCTCCCCGTTTGAGAATATGATGATAATTTGAAAAAATCAGCACTTACACTTAAAAATAAGCCATTAGAGGGTGAAAACCCAAACTAGCCCCCAAACGGACCTGTAAGAGTCACGAACACATCGCACGGGACCAATGTAACTTGTAGGAACTGATTGCGTAGTCTCGGGTCTTCTAATTTGAGAATACAATGATAATTTGCAAAAATCAATACTTAAACTTAAAAACAAGCCGTTAAAGGGTGAAAACCCAAACCAACCCCCAAACGATCCCGTAAAAGGCACGAACACCTAGCACGGGACCAATGTAACTTGTAGGGACTAACCGCATAGTCTCGGGTCTCCCGGTTTGAGAATATGATGATAATTTGCAAAAATCACACTTAAACTTAAAAACAAGCCATTAGAGGGTGAAAACCCAAAGTAGCCCCTAAACGACACCGTAAGAGGCACGAACACCTCAGACGGGACCAATGTAACTTGTAGGAATTAACTGCGTAGTCCCGGGTCTCTCGATTTGAGAATATGACGATAATTTGCAAAAATCACACTTAGACTTAAAAACTAGCCGTTAAAGGGTGAACACCCAAACCAACCCCCAAACAACCTCGTAAGAGGCACGAACACCTCGCACGGGACCACTGTAACTTGTAAGAACTGACCGCGTCATCCCGGGTCTCTCGGTTTGAGAATATGATGATAATTTACAAAAATCACACTTAGACTTAAAAATAGGCCGTTAAAGGGTGTAAACCTAAACCAACCACCCAACGCCCCCGTAGGAGGCACGGACACCTCACACGGGACCAATGTAACTTGTAGGAACTGACCGCGTAGTCCCTGGTCTCCCGGTTTGAGAATATGATGATAATTTGCAAAAATCATGCTTAGACTTAAAAATAAGCCGTTAAAGGGTGAAAACCCAAACCAGCCCACAAATGATCCCGTAGGAGGCACGAACACCTCACGCGGGACAAATATAACTTGAAGGAACTGATCGCGTAGTCTCGGGTCTTCCGGTTTGCGAATAAAAATTAACACTTAAACTTAAAACATAAGCCGTTAAAGGGTGAAAATCCAATCCAGCCCCTAAACGACCCCGTAGGAGACACGAACACCTCGCACGGGACCAATGTAACTTGTAGGAACTGACCGCGTAGTCCCGCATCTCACGGTTTGAGAATATGATGATAATTTGCAAAAATCACACTTACACTTAAAAATAAGCCGTTAAAAGGTGAAAACCCAAACCATCCCACAAACAACCCCGTAAGAGGCACGAACACCTCTCACCGGACTAATGTAACTTGTAGATACTGACCGTGTAGTCCCGGGTCTCCCCGTTTGAGAATATGACGATAATTTGTAAAAATCAACACTTAAACTTAAAAACAAGCCATCAGAGGGTGAAAACCCAAACCAGCCCCCAAACGGACCCGTAAGAGTCAGGAACACATCGCACGGGATGAATGTAACTTGTAGGAACTGAACGCGTAGTCTTGGGTCTCCCGGTTTGAGAATACGATGATAATTTGCAAAAATCAACACTTAAACTTATAAACAAGCCGTTAAAGGGTGAAAACCCAAACCAGCCCCCAAATGACCCCGTAAGAGGCAAGAACACCTCGCATGGGACCAATTAACTTGTAGGAACTGATCGCGTAGTCCCGGGTCTACCGGTTTGAGAATATGACAATAATTTGCAAAAATCAACACTTAAACTTAAAAACAAGCCGTTAAAAGGTGGAAACCGAAAACAGGACCCAAACGACCCCGTAAGAGGCACGAACACCTCGTACGGGACCCATGTAACTTGTAGGAACAGACCGCGTAGTCCCGGGTCTCTCGGTTTGAGAATACGACGATAATTTGTAAAAATCAACACTTAAACTTGAAAATAAGCCGTTAGAGGGTGAAAACCCAAACCAACTCCCAAACGACCCCGTAGGAGGCACGAACACCTCGCACGGGACCAATGTAACTTGTAGGAACTGACCACGTAGTCTCGGGTCTCGCGGTTTGAGAATATCACGATAATTTGCAAAAATCACAGTTAAACTTAAAAACAAGCCATTAGAGGGTGAAAACCCAAACCAGCCCCCAAACGACACCGTAGGAGGCACGAACACCTCTCACGGGACCAATATAAATTTTAAGAACTGATCGCGTAGTCCCGGGTCTCTCGGTTTGAGAATATGACGATAATTTGCAAAAATCACACTTAAACTTAAAAACAAGTCGTTAGAGGGTGAAAACCCAAACCAGCCCCCAAACGACCTCGTAAGAGGCACGAACACCTCGCACGGGACCAATGTAACTTGTAGGAACTGACCGCGTAGTCTTGGGTCTCTTGGTTTGAGAATATGATGACAATTTGCAAAAATCACGCTTAGACTTAAAAATAAGCCGCTAAAGGGTGAAAACCCAAACCAACCCCCAAACGATCTCGTAAGAGGCACGAACACCTCGCGTGGGACCAATGTAACTTGTAGGAAGTGACCGCGTAATCCCGGGTCTCTCAGTTTGAGAATATGATGATAATTTGCAAAAATCACACTTAGACTTAAAAACAGGCTGTTAAAGGGTGTAAACCTAAACCAGCCACCAAACGCCCTCGTAGGAGGCACGAACACCTCACACGGGACCAATGTAACTTGTAGGAACTGACCGCATAGTCCCGGGTCTCCCCATTTGATAATATGATGATAAGTTTCAAAAATCGACACTTAGACTTAAAAACAGGCGGTTAAAGGGTGAAAACCTAAATCATCCCCCAAACGGACTCGTAAGAGGCACGAACACCTTGCACGGGACCAATATAACTTGTAGGAACTGACCGCGTAGTCCCAAGTCTCCCAGTTTGAGAATAAAAATCAATACTTAAACTTAAAAACAAGTCGTTAGAGGGTAAAAACCCAAACCATCCCCCAAACGACCCCGTAGGATGCACGAACACCTCGCACAGGACCAATGTAACTTGTCGGAACTGATTGCGTAGTCCCGAGTCTCCCGGTTTGAGAATATGACGATAATTTGCAAAAATCACACTTAGACTTAAAAACAAGCCGTTAGAGGGTGAAAACCCAAACCAGCTCCCTAACGAACCCGTAGAAGGCACGAACACCTCGCACGGGACCAATGTAATTTGTTGGAACTGACCGCGTAGTCCCGGATCTCCCCGATTGAGAATATGATGATAATTTGCAAAAATCAACACTTAAACTTGAAAACAAGCCCTTAAAGGGTGAAAACCCAAACCAGCCCCCAAACGGACCCGTAAGAGTCACGAACACCTCGCACGGGACCAATGTAACTTGTACGAACTGACCGCGTAGTCCCGGGTCTCCCAGTTTGAGAATATGACAATAATTTTTAAAAATCAACACTTAAACTTAAAATCAGGTCGTTAAAGGGTGAAAACTCAAACCAACCCTTAAACAGGCCGTTGAGAATATAATAATAATTGTGACTCGTATATGCAATTTTTCTGCTTGAATACGATTTTTTTTAAAATGACTTGGTTACTAATATCGTGTCTTTTTTGTGTCTTATTTTTTTGGTAGGATGACATTTGATCGCTAGCTTTTATCCATTTGGAACGCACAAAGAAGTCAATGCTTTACAACAAGGGGATTATTTATTTGGTGTCATTAATATTCAGGATTCTATTTTTTGTGTTATGGCCGAGCAGGCTTTAGTAGTTTTATTGTTTACTTTATGGCCGTACTGGCTATAGTAGTTTTATCGTCGACTTTTGTGGTCGTGCGGGCTTTATATTGGCAGATTTTATGTTAGGAGGTTTTGGAATGCTAAAAAAATAGAGGAAACTCTGCCCAATTTTTTTTTGATCTTGGAACTATTAGCTCTTGTAATTTTTTGAAGTTTTTATGCACATTTGTTTATCAATAACATGCGATATTCATAATTTGTGAATTTTCTTGATTTTTTTTATTTTTTCTGCAAATAATAAATATTTATCCTATCAGATTTGGAATTTGCAGATTTTTCAGATTTGTTTGCTATTATTTTTTTTTTATTAATTGAAAAATCTGGCACGGTTTTAAACCGTGCCAATTTATAAAAATGAGAATGCTTATAAAATAATCTGGCACGCTTTATAACCGTGCCAAAAGTGTGCCAAAAAATAGACAATTTGGCACAGTTTCGGCATGTGCCAAAAGCGTGCCAGATTTAACATCTAGCACGGTTTAAAAGCGTGTCAAAAGCATGCCAGATAAAAAAACTGGCACAGTTTAAAAGCGTGCCAGTTTGGAAAATCTGGCACGATTTTAAACTGTGCCAGGAAATCTGGCACGCCTGATTCTGGCACGGTTTTGAACCGTGTTAGATTGCGTCTGGCACTGTTTTAAACCGTGCCAATTTCCTGTTTTTGGTGTAGTGTTATTTGGGCTATATGATTTAAAATGTTTATACAAACTTGTTATAGGTGTTATGTGTGTGTGTATAAGGTCATTCACTATGATTTTGTAGCTTACACTCCTATAATGTTTCGTTTCAAGTGTGCCTATCATTTGGAGTTCATTGCCAAGTTAGGACCTTAAAAAGGAAGAGTGAAAGGATATATAATATGGTTTGAATATCAAAAAGTTTTTTGTGAAAATATTAAACTATGAAACTTGTTTATGTAAAGTTCTTTTATACTTGGTAATTTTATATATAAATATAATGATGTCCTTGTTTTTTACTTGTAAGTCATATGTGAAGGTAGCTTTGTTGTCATATAAACATGCCTTTAAAAAAATCATGTGTTATTTTTTGAGAGATTACAATTAAATTATTATTGAAGGGAATTTATCTGTATTAAAAGGGATAATTTTAACTTAATTAAAATAGGGTATGACATTCCACATCTAAAAGGAAGTAATCATTTCTTGAAGTCGTGGATGACAAATTTGGTGAGAACATCATCTATATAGGTGGCTTGAGAAATTCCCCACATCATGAGTTATTTTAATAAATATGTGAAAATACGGGATGATCCCATGAGAAAATGTGATAATTTAATTTACAGTTTTCCAACTAGACAAAATTTGTAATTTTTATTTAAGATATTAGAAAATTTCAACAACTTAAACTAACTAAAATAACGCAAGCAAGATCAAGAGTTAAAACAAATATGAGAAGGTACTAGGATGTTGGATCCATTTATCATTTTTAATTAGTGTCAGACATTAATTTAATTTTGTATTCCTGATTTTATAACTCGAAATGTACCGACTCTCGCCGCGTACATTTCAAAAATAAATAGATACAACGTGCATGAAAAATATTTTTTTAGGTCTCGTTTTAGACGTCTTAAAACCATATTCCTATGACACCACACCTAATTAAATACCGGGTGATCAGTCCTTTATTTAATTGGGTAGGGAGCACAGATGGTATCATAGCATCATGTTCTAGTATCCATTCGATCTATATGTATTACGAAAAATCAGCGTAGCGTTCTTTTGATATAGAGCCCTATTGTTAGGACTGTTGCTTTTATTTATACATGTTTGAGATATCGTGCTTCTGCTATTAGATTTTGTAAAGACTGTGAACTCATACAACTCATTTTAAATTTCAGATGCTGGCAAAGAGATGTTGACCGGCTGGAGCAACAACGAGAGATGAGGTGAGAGGGGTTTATCAGGAACCGGAGGTACAACAACTGCAACCACCATCGGGGTTAGTGGCGAATGCATAGGTGGCCGAGATAGTGTCCTAGGCATCAATGTAGCCATAACTTCCATGGCAGTCCATTTTCCATAGGCCTAACCACAACCACTAATGGAATTAGTGATTTAGGCCCAACTAGGGAAGTTATATTAGCAAAACGTTAGGGATGCTTTTCAGAAAGGCCACCCATTGGAGTTTTCGAGAGCTCAGATGTTATATTAGCTTATCAATGAAAGAAGGATCTACAGTGTCACCTACGTATGATTGAGTGCAGTGATACTCTGAAATAGATACTTGCCACGTTCAGACTTATGGGAGCTGCACTGCAGTGGTGGGAGTCTATTACCACCTCAGAGGATAGGGATACGATGACGATAGCAAAATTTTGGGAGCAGTTTGACTGTAAGTACTTTCCATCAGTTGTTCAGATGGAGATTAAGAGGAAATTTAACGATGTTACACATGGTGATCGTTCAGTGGCAGAATATAAGGAATAGTTCACTTATTTGGATAACTTCGTGCCAGAAGAGGTGAGCACTGAAGAGAATAATAGGCTTAAGTTTACCGATGGTCTAGCCTGGAGGATCAGGATACTTAACAACCCAGCATTATAGACATTTACAAAAGTTGTCAATGCCGTACTTTTGCACTACCAAGACCACCAGTGCTTCCACCTGAAGGGAAGTCAGAGAGCGGGCGATTCAAGCCACCAAGATAGGATAGGAGGGAGTAGTGTTAGTAGCCTGCCTCAGCCGAAGGTGGTGAGACAGCAGGGGCAGTATTCCTGATAGGGGGATCAGGACAAAAGGTTTAGATTAGGAGGCTACCAACGAGAGGGTCAAAGTTTCAGATCGGATCAGGAGGGACCCTAATCAGCAGTAGGTTCCTCAGGGCAGTTAGTTCCAAGGGAATAATGGTGGAGTCCAACAAAGATGAGGTTTTAAGGTTAGCGTTAGGGTCAGCCTAGAGAGGGCCAGAGAGAGATGGAGTTTCCAGGCCAGTTCTTTATTTGTGGATAAAAGGTTTATAAAAGGATAGATTTCCCTTAGCAGGGTAGGTCCCTGAGTAGGTCACCCAGTAGGGAAAATAGTTATAGATGCCTCCAATAGCACTGGCTCCACTAGCCTCACAGCAACAGGGGGTAGATACAGTACAGACGTGCATATAACGTTCGAAATGTGCCCATACCACCAGCACCTCAGGCATCGCCAGTAGTCGAGGGTGAATTTCATATTCATGAGCATGAGGGTAGGATTATTTTTTATATAGGGGGAATCACATTCCTTTATTTCCACTAGATTTGCATGAGCGGTCAATCTTTTAGAGATATCCAGCACTCGCCTTATGTTTGTAGAATCACCATTGGGGTAGTGGGTCACTGATACACTCAGTATGTAAAGGGGTAGACATCATTATTGGGATATTAAGCTGGACAACATACCTTCTTGTGTTCGATATGGAGGGATATAATGTCATTCTGGGCATGAATTAGTTGGCAGGTTATAGAGTGATGGTAGAATGTTACAATAGGACCATAGTGTTCTCCATTCATGGACAAGAGATGTTCTTAGTAGCGATGCCTCTTCCTGAGGGAGGGTCACACACACACACTTATACTACATTAAGGAAGAGACCTCATAGGAGGTAGTTATCCCGTTAGACTTGATTCCAGTTGTGAGAGACTTCGAGGAAGTATTTCAGGAAATACCAGGGTTGCCACCCAATCGAGAAATCGAGTTTATTATCGACCTAGAATCAAGGTACAAGATTGATTGCTCGAGGACCATATCGCATGGATCCTTTAGAGATACGAGAACAAATTTAGTAGCTCTTAGGGCAGGGTTTTATTCAGTAGAATAGATCGTCATGGGGTGCATCGTTATTATTTGTGAAGAAGAGGGAATGTTCTCTTCGCTTGTGTGCAGACTACAGGGAGCTGAACAAGGTCATGATATGAAATAAGTATCCATTGTCGAGGATTGATCACTAATTTGACCAGTCGAGAGGAGAGGCATACTTTTCCAAGATTAATTTGAGGTCGGGTTATCACCAGTTATGCATTTGAGAGGAGGACGTTCCTAAGACCAATATTCTATCACAGTACGGGCCATACGAGTTTAGGGTGATGCCGTTTGGGCTCATCAATGCACCATCAGTGTTCATGGATCTTATGAACAGGGTATTCAGGGAGTTTTTTGACCATTTCATGATCGTGTTTGTAGACGACATTATGGTCTACCCTCGCACTAAGGAGGAGCACACATAACATCTGTGTAGGGTTCTACAGACACTACGGGACCACCAGTTATATGCTAAATTTGAGAAGTGTGTATTTTAGCTACGGGAGCTGCAACTTCTAGGCCACATCATGTCTAACAGAGGCATTGCTATCTGAGTAAGGTATCGACAATATAGTATCACAATATAACGCTATTTACCTACTCATAACGGTAAATAGACAAAACATAGTAAATATTATCCCTAAATCTCACGGGTTATAATATTTACTCCAATTTCCCCTATTGTATAAAATCAGCCCATCAGGCAAAATAGTATAAAATAGTCACTCAAAAACCTGGGTTGTTACAGAACCTAACATATTCTTATCATTATGATATTCTGTTTATTTATATTATTATTCCCTTTAATATTTTCATGTAATGTAGTTATATGTATATTTTTTGTATTCATGTTCCCTAACCAACATTTGTATAACTCAATCATGTCGTATAACTTCCTAAAATTATATGCACATTCAATATCTTAATGCTTCCCATGAGACAATATTCATTTATCACTTCAATCCTACCTACAAACTTTAAGCTTCATTAATCGTCAAATACTTGTGAATTACCACTTCTCTACCACATAAATCATTATTCAGGAATTGCTTCATTTATATAACCACTTGTTTTAGTATGTGTGTGATTTATGTAATATGTGTGGGGTTTGTGTATAAAAATTCTATAAGTTATTGAAACTATTTTTTATTATAGTTGAGTCCCAAATAAGCACATATACCTATCTTATTTTAGGTGAGGCAATGTCAGTTACATGATTGATATTTCATTACAAATGTTTAAAGAGAATTATGCTTCCATGCTCGATTAAACACCATTGTCCCTTTATCGATCATATTTAGTATCCTAAGTCTATGTCATAATTCATTTATCCATCACATCCTACGTTAGCATATATGCTACCCATTTTATATTAAGACCAAATATAATAAAAATTAATTGTATTTTACCATAATAATATCAACACCTTTAGATTTACATAATTATATCATCGAAATAACGCTAAACCTATTTCAAGTATATGTGAGAGTTAGAAACAACATTACCACTATTTCTTTATTTTGATTTCATTTGTATATATGTTTATTATGAGTTTTTTCATTCCATAATTTGAGTAATAATAGGTTCATGTAATAACGCCGCTTTTCATAATTTTTCCAAACTATTAAGTACAAGGTTTCAAACGTGTCTTTTACATTTTCATATAATGTATACTTCCTCCATAACTTAGTTTAATTCAATCCATTATATAATAACAATAACATTTAATTTATACTCACACCGTATCAAAGATAATTCTCATTTTATTAACCTCCGATTCATGTTCAAGGATACGTATTAAACTCCAAACATCATTATTATGATCTCAAACTAATAATAACATTTCCTAGTCATAATTCCCAAAATGATCAATTTCATTAAAATATATTAACATAAGTAATTTGATTATTCTTCCCCTAATTAAGTTTCTAACCATTTTTTATTCTCAATCATAAGGGGTTTAGGCAATACTTAACACATTTAATTGTTAAGAGGAAAAGTAAAAGTACACTCGCCTTTTAGATTAAAAAAAACAAAATATTAAAAATTTTGTTACAATATTTCTAAATCTCAAAAATCTGACTCCAAAAATGAAATATATGTGAAAAATCATGTTGGATCCATGTTTTATGCTTTTCGAAGACCCCAAGAGAAGGTCTTAGAAACTAACGTTGAAAGTAAAAAATTTGTGTAGCAAAAACCCATAACAGCTCCCCCCAAATCATCCTCCAGCTGCCATGGCCTCCTGGGGCACTGATATAGCGGCATAAGACCCCTCTATAGTGGCTCTAGGTCACTCATAGCGGCCCCAAACCCCCCTTTCTCACTTTTTTTGGTTTTCTCTTTCTTTTCTCTTCCTTTCTTCTCGGCCCTCCTACTCTCTCTCTCTCTCTCTCTCTCTCTCTCTCGCGCGCGCGCGCGCGATTCTCATGCATACCACTGGCACAGACCATTTTTGATAAAATAGTAAAAAAAAAATTGGGGCTAACTTTTTTCTATAGTTTTAAATATTTTAGTAGGACCATAAAAAAAATTCAACTCAAATGAATTTTTTTATTACTTTTAAAAAATCAGTCAAACTTTGTTAGTTTTTAACAACTTAAAAACTGACAAAGTTTGACCGATTTTCTCAAAATAGTAAAATAATTCATTTTGAGTTGAATTTTTTTTATGGTACTACTGAAATGTTTAAAAATCATATAAAAAAATGAGGCCAAAAATAATTTTTTTACTATTTTAAAAAAATGGTCCGCACAGAGGGTATACAAACTAGGTATGTATGAGATCCTTTCTGTATATATATATATATATATATATATATATATATATGTTATGACCTTTCACTTTACTCTAGCTTAGATCCCAAAATATGCGTAATTACCCTTTTACCCATAAGTTACAAATTAATTAAACAAATACCTCTTTTATTTTTCTAATTATTATAAAATATCTAAAAATTGTATAAATTGATCTTAACTCATTAAAATATATCATTAATTAAAATAAATTAATTATTAATTTAATTTCTATATTATTTAATTTACAACAAGACCCATAATTACTTTTAATTAACATAAAATCCCCGTAACTATTTTTTAATTAAAATAAAATCCTAAAAAGTTATGTAAATCACAATTGCATTACTTATTTCAATATCTTGACATTGTAATTAATTATCAACGATTTCATCACTTATTTTATTCTTTTCTCATGATATTTATACTATTTTATTATCAAGTTCTTTATTAAAAATACGGGGTGTTACAATGTCCCCCCTAGCAAAAAGAATTATGTCCTTGAAATTCACACAAAACCAAATCATAGTAGCAATATAACTATATTTGTCATTATATAAATTGTAATTATCACCACAGGCTCACACACGTCTAAGTACCATAACTGAATCCAACTAACATTCCATTAATATGAAATATAATTTAGAGCTCATATGCGCCCACGATCATTACTTGGGTTAACATCAATTCCTCACGATATTTGTTTGTCCTTTTGAATTCTTTATTTGTCACGTGAGGCTAAATCGAATGTTGATAAATTATTGCAGTCAAATAAATCTACTTGGATATATTTGAGTGATTGGGTCATTTTCTCTTATTTTTAGTTCACGCCCCTTCATTTCATACTATCATGATTAGACACATTGATAGTATGTGAGTGTGTAAAGCTTATGCGTTTGTGTCCTTTCTGGTCATTTGTACCTATATATAATTGTTCTTCATTGGTAAATGCGCAGTTATATATACGGTATGTTTTGAGTTTTGAGTCTTTGCATTTTCATTTAATCCATGTTTGCCTAATGTTTAATCCTTAATTTGTTTTGGCATGTGTTATGATCATCTTGGTATCTTTCACTTAAATGCTTTCATCTTAGTTGATATCTTTTGTTCGTAGTTTGAATTATTTGTGCTTATGTTGTCGAAGTGTTTGTCGTTGCATGACTTCTTCACACCAATGCATGCTATATTTATTTTTTTTCTTTATGATTACCCATGTTTCACTTAGGGGGAGATTTGGTTTTATTAGGGAGAAATGTCTTATTATTGTGCATCTTATTCTTTGTTCATTACTGAACAAAAAGGGGAGAAATGGTATCCAACCCTTTATGTGTGGGGTAGATCTTTAACTTATGGGAAGACATCCTTTCTTAGGAAGAGATGGATAGACAAAGAGGGAGGTTTTTTCATATACAACGTATATATTGTTATATTATATTTGCATTCGAAGGTGTGTTTAAGTGTGCAGGTTAGCAGCGACGCAAAAAAGGTTTACACAAGAACAAAGCTACTCAAGTTTGTGTTGTTCAAGTGTCTGTAAATTCTTTCCTTTTGGGGTTGGAAATTGAGTTTTAGTGAGCTTGATGGCCCATTAGTTTTTAGTTTTTAGTTTTGTCCCGGAATAGACAAAGGGAGAGATTTGTAAGGACAAATTTTTTAATCGAGTCAATTTGTAAGTATTGGCTTTGTTTTATATTTGGACTAATCATGTTTGTATCATAGGTTAGGACTTGTGATTCAAGACCTTGCGAAAAAGCTAAATCTAAAGCTATATCAAGATTACATTAGAATGCATATTGAGTTTTCGTCTTTAACATTGTAACGATCCGACCCGAATTTGTGGGTTACCCATGAGTCAGCCTGATACGACCCGAGCGTTAGGTATGAAGTGAAATGAAACAGCCTATATAAAGTTGCTAGTCCAGTTGTATTTTTGATTAACATTTCACTTGTTTAGCATGCAATTTCAGCTTCAAATAAACCACGTGTGGGACCCATGGGGATCATCGCGAGTCCAAGTGAACAAAGCTACTAACATAAAATAAAGTCTACTTACATGTATAACGTCCTCAAAATACGAACCCGTACCCAACCTGCCGTAACAAATCTAGGGTTTTAGCCTATGCTTAGTGGGAATCTACAAGCAGTATAGAAACGTACGGCTGAAAAGAATACTCACACGCTACAATCGCAAGCATGCGAAAGTATATATGTATTTACATATATATAGATATACCTTTGAAAGTATATATTCAAATGCATTAACTGTTTTACTTTTAAAAAACTTACTCATTCAGATTAATTTACCTTAATCTTGTGAAGACTTCCTTTATTCATACTTAGCATTTTTCACTTTGTTTAACACACCGGTTCAACACTTAACACCACTACACTTAATTTAGTCCAACCCATTCCTTTACCAGAATCTCCCCTTATTATTCGTTAAAATGAACTTTAGTATTTTCATTGAAAAGTACCATTTAAACACACATTCACTGTATTAGAAAATATCATTTGAAAATCTTTCAATACATGCTTATGCAAATTATGGTTTCAACAACTTAGGTTACTTAACCGCCCATTTTACCACCTTACTTTACCCTTCTTGCCTTAACTTATGGACATTAATAAATTTACACATTTACTTGTCCATTTCACTTTTTATCGGAACATTTATTTCATTCATTAAAGTAAGGTTGTATTAACCCGTTTTACCATGCAACCCATTTCTTGACATCTTCCTCATTCTTTTTATCTTTTCTCGGAATCTTTTTTTATCCCATACTTACACGAGCTTCACACCGATGGCTATGCGCACTATAAACTCTGGCTAGTGATTTAGGGTTTTTCACCTAAGGGCTCTGCGCCCTTCTTGCTTATTTACAATTGCATCTAAATCCTTATTAACATGTTTAATATTTTGCACATATCCATATTCTTTCATTTCCTTACTTTTACCTGGTCAAAGCCAAAACCCGAACTAAACCGTCCATTTTTCCATTAAAACTTGAAAAATTGTTTCTTTTCTTCTTTAAGTCCTTTATCCAAGCATTCACGATTTATACTAAAATCATTCACACTTTAGGAGTTAATTCATTTTCACATACATTAGTGTAAAGACATTCTTTAACATTTTTACTCCATAAAAATGTTCCACTTTACGTAAATTACCAATTTACCCTTTGGCCATTTTAACACTTATTTAATATCACACTTTTGTCCAACTTTCACACTTGTCCCTTTAACAAATTTAATATATAAAATAACACCCTTTACGTTTTAAACTCCCAAAATTTCATTTGTCTTATTTCATGCTTAAAACCCAACAAGCCTTTCTTTAAACTTGCTCACATATTCATTACCAAAATTCTACAAGTTTATACGCATAAAAAGTGGACTTTAAATACTAAAATCCTACCAGGATTGAACATACATTTCAAGTAACAAAGACATTTTATCAATCTCTTTAAACTCAATAATGTCTCTTTATTCATAAACTCTCCATTTTGCAAGAAACTTAAAAATATTTATTTCATAAATATTTTTACAACATTAACATCATTCCACATGTTTCTTTCACAAAAATTTCCATTATTTCCTTTTACTATAATACACACAAATAATATTTTATTCTATTTTTATTTCATAAAAATGGCCATTATTTTTTTTCACTAGAAATGCACCAAAATATCATTTCTTACATTTTCATTACACAAAATTTTTATTATTTCTTTTTCACTAGAAATACACGAAAATGACATTTCTTATATTTTCATTCCATAAAAATGCTGACTATTCCTTTTTCATTAGAAATACACCAAAATGACATTGCTTACATTTTTATTCATAAAAATATTTATTATTTCTTTTTCACTAGAAGACACACTAAAATAATATTTACTAACATTTTATTCCATAAAATTTCCATTTTCAATTTACTAAGAACACACCATTATCTCATAATAATCTTACTCTTAATTAACATCAATAAGACTACAATATTTATCAAATAGAGTCTATAATATAATAAGAGCATATTATCCCACCTAAGTAGTCTCCGGGATGGTGGTGGTGATGGTGAAGATGGGTGACTCCCCCACCTCCAAAGGTGGACCTAAAGGGAGTTAAAAAGCTCCTCCAAATAGTCCTCCATCGAAGCTCTAAGAAATCCCACCAAATGTATTCTTCTTCTAAAATAACCCCCTTCAAACGCACATTAAAAACCTCCAAACAACCAGCTTCTACATATCTCGTTGCTATATATTTTAACATTGGGGAAGTTAATATATTTAGTGGTGTGGGTGTAGGAGCTACATTGGAAGAAAAATGGGAAAAATAGCCCAAGGGAGGGAGGAAACTCTCGAGAGTTTTGGGAGTGAGGTTTTCCCACTCCGTACCACTTTCTCTTATACACATTATGGAGCCTTAACATTCGATATCATCTAATTTGCCAAGTTACAAGAGTGACATATGGTTTGATCAATGGATCTAGTAGTGACAGCAATTTGGTAGAATTGTTTTTTCGTAGGTTTTTAATCCACTATTTCTTTCTTTTATACTCAAGACAAAGGCCCTTAATTCAAAATACGTATATCTCGACGACTTATACTCAGAATGTCTGGCCCAAGAGCTGACTTGGAATTGAGTTTGGATGATCGAAAAGCGAGATCTCCTACTCGTTCAAGCGACCTCCATGGTCATTTGAACGACCAACTTGACACTTCTCAGATTTGTGCCAAATGGTTTCTCAATTCTGAGAAGAGACCCAACTAATTTAATCACTTTGGAATCAAGAATTTTATATACAAATCCATAATCCAGTAAATCCAATTTGTCACCCAAAATCCCTATAATTACAAGTTATTCCTACTCATTTAAAATCTATATATAATATAATTAATTTAGTTGGGCTCGATATTTTAAACTTCCCTCCTTAGGTAATTTCATCCTCGAAATTTTTGGTTTATCGCCATTTATAATCCAGTCCCTTACGACTTGTTTCCATCCTAAGCATTCTCAACATTATGGTCCAAACCCAAGGATTTCACTTTAATCGATCACCCTTTGTTAATTGAATCATGACGGACCCTAAGGTCATATTGTTAGTCCTAAAGCATGCCTAATGTGCCTATGCTAACAAAACCTAGAGATGCCTGATACTCGCCAATCATCGCGGTATTACCAACGAATTCATTAATATGGATCATCCCTATGTTAGGTTACACAACCTACGTTTCCTCAAATAAATTATCTGATCACGCCTGGCATTGGCAGATATAATTTTAACACTTCTTGTTACACATATCAATGACTTCTAAGACACTCGCCTCATCACATAGCTCTACTCGGCCGATATCTCCTACGAGATCCTTATGTCGACCTAGGGTCACCCTGTACATGAAAACATACAAGTGGTCATCTACTCAATTACCAGTGTTCATAATAATCTTGAGTTATAACCTCGGGATGCACGATAAAGTCGTAACTTACTATAATGGTTCACTAACAAACTTGTTAACCTAGAGCAATCAAGTAACTTATGCAAAGTGCGAGAACACGCGCACACACAGATTGGTGAAGAAAAAAGGTGCATTTGAAGAAGGGCGCACTGACACATCGTGATGTATTAGACATAATCGGCCTAACCCGCATCATTACTGGGCCTATGCACCCGAATAAAAATGGATTAACAACTTCCCATTACTGGGATCAAGAAAACACAAGAATGCTACGAACCGGCCGACTGCCACACCTGAAAGGAAATAATCAATTTATAACAATGAATGGACCCACACGAAGGGCAAACCCACAACGCATACTTGAATTCTATAACTCTTCACCGATACGTGCTAAGTACCCTAGCCTTGCCACGTGATATGGCTTGGCCATTTAACCTTGACGAGTTATCATCCGTCCATGCCGGATGTTTGGAATACAAAATTAATTTCCTTCGGTAGGCTGAAACACTGGGCTTCCCTCCTTAGGACGAATCCTAACTATCCATTACTGGTAAGCATAACTATCATAAATCAAATGAAGTTACTTCTCTTGACATTTATCACTGCTAGGCCTCCAAAATTTCAACATGCGATAACTAACCTCGGTCTCTGAGACCACTCTCATCAAGTGAAACATAACGCTTACATAATTTCAAACATTCAATTTATGTACTATTTCTATCAACCTTAGCACCACCTACATGATACCAAACCATAATCATCCTAATGGTGTCTCAACTTTCAAGTATCACTCGTTCCTAATAACTTCCTTCACCCAGGTCGTTACTAATTATACATGTAGCGCACATAGGTGCTATAATTATGCCTAACACTTCATCCCGAATGCTATTTTTAAAATCCATAACGAATCTCGTCGGGTTCTGAGTCTCCCAAGTGCACCACCTAGTATTGATCGACCTATTTTCAAAATTATCCTCAAAGGTCATATCATGATACATGCCTATAACAAAGCCGTAGCACTTACAAAGCCGTAGCACTAATAGACATGATCTAGCCGTACTACAATCATCAATGGTCTACCATAACGTATGTAAATCTCAATACAATAATTATTCCCAATGCCTTACGGGAGACAATATCAAAGTCAATTATTTCTCTAAATGTCTTACATATCTATTACAAGAAACTATAAGTCATACCATGATCTATGCTACACAACCTAGAATCTATCACTAAGAAGTGTATATCGTCATAATAATCTAGACGCAAAGTGATTCCCAAAGTTTTTTAGGAGAGATACTATTATCGTTGTAATATACGGTACATAACCTTAGATTCATTATTTCTAGGGAATGACTACCACTCGCATTAATGTCTCATTAGATAAACCTTAGCATACATCTCCAAGGAAATTCTCAATACGATTTCATAAGTTTATATCTTTTAATCCTCAATGAGTGCTCAACCACTATAACCGAATTGCCTTATCATGCAAACCTCAACTCCGTGTTAATTTACCAATTAACACAACTACATATTTCCGGTAGGATACGGGACTTTAAGCATTGCCTATGAACACTAAGTCCTATGCCTAAGAACGCAATAACGTATCTTATTTTCTCAATGCCACGCTACAATCACCAAACCATAAATTAACACCATCTGGGTTGTGGTAGGACACGGGACATCGGGTATTGCCCAAGAGGAGGCCCACCCTACTGACATCGCAAGAGGTCCACATCACAACTCATTTACTTAATACCAAGTTACCATCATCTAGGTTCTCTCCTAGGTTACCTCAATCATTAAGATTATCCAACTATAGTCAAGGCACATGAATAAGGACATACTAAACTCAAGCTCGCAAGTAAGGGACCTAATACTTTCTCTCCATGTAGCTAACACTTACAAACACACTCATTGGTCAACAACCACTAAGGCTTCCACCCATAAGGATAACATCCTATCAATTAAGACTGACTTATCCTCTAGCATTGACCCATACAAGTTATATGTTCATCATATTGCCCATCGATCACGATATTACCCCAAGGATATCATTTGCCTAATTATAACATTGATATTGATCCCACATACGTGTCGCACCTAAAGACACATAGGATTTAAATCACTATTTCTCATTTATGACACTATAACTATTAATCCCTACCATTGATCATACATAATTTGGTTTCACTTGCCCGATGGGCATTATCTCTTTCTATCAACATCTCCAACGACACAACCTCAACAAGGGTGAAACACAAACACCTCACACTACGAACCACAGTGTCACCACTTATTGGCTTACATGGACACCCGCAAATTATTCACATACTAAATCAAAAATGCGAAAGCAATTTATAGTAGTTAACTTGATCGTACGCCACTTGTCACTAACTTACTTACCATGCTAATCGCTTTAACCTTACCGTCGAGGACACGAACCATAACCATCACCAAATTGACGTTACTGTCTCAAACCAACATTGACGTCGAAAGATTCACTACCGACCTCACCACATCACTCCAAAATGAACCTTGAACCTATAGCTCTGATACCATTTGTAATGACTCGACCCGAATTTATGGGTTACCCATGAGCCAACCCAATCCGACCCGAACTTTAGGTTGAAGTGCAATGAAATAACCTATATAATGTTTCTAGTCCGGTCTTATTTTTAGATTAACATTTCACTTGTTTAGTATGCAATTCCAGTTTCAAGTAAACCAAGTAACTAACGTAAAATAAATAAAGTATACTTACCCGTATAACGCCCTCAAGATAAGAACCCGCACTCAACCTGTCATAATAAAGTGAGGGTGTGAGCCTATGCCTAGTGGTAATGTACAAGCAATATGAAAACGAACGACATAAAAGAATACTCACACGCTACTATCACATGCATGCGAAAGTATATATGTATTTACATGTATATAGATATACCTTTGAAAGTACATATTCAAATGTACTAATTGTTTTACTTTCAAAAATCTTTACTCATCGAGATTAATTTACTTTAATCTTGTAAAGACTTTATTTATTGATACTTAGCATATCTCACTTTGAAAATTGGCTCCATGAAAGCTCCATCATACAACTGAAAATTGGCAATCCAACACGCGTATAATACATACAAGAAGCGCAGAACATTATTAATTGAAATCCAAGACATAAAACTATGACATCAACCTTATTTACCACCACTTTCTTCATGTTGAACAACTTGAGCGAAACTTTTAGGCATTTTTTTGATGAAATAGTTAGACAATGCGACAACACTTCTTTTTTCACTTCCTCCTAATGCTAGGCCATTGCTAATCGAGTTTACTTGTTGCCTGGCCTTGCGTTCTTGCATGGATTTTTGCCGGTCTTCGTAGAAATCAAAATCATCCAAGGTGGACATATCGGTCTCATAATTCTTAAATATGTTCAGTATTTCAATACGTTGCTCCAATTTCACCTGCAATGTCTAATAAAGGTGTAAATAAGTGCAAAGTTGTTCAATAATAACTCTGCAAACCACATAATCGAGATCATCGACAGTCTTAACAACTAGGAAACAAAATAAAAAATAAAATCACACCCTTTAATTTTTCAAAGTAGAGAGATTCAAAACAAATATAAGTTGTTATATAGAAAGGTGATTGCAAAGGACAACACAACAAGCATAGAATTGTTTGCACAATGTTTAATGTATGGCATCTTGAAAAAAGAAAAGGATTGAAACCTGGAAAAGTAACTAATAATTGAGAATGCATGAGCAATTTTACACAACTGTTTCGAACACCCTCAATTATTTTTAGGGTAAATTATATTCTAGTCCTACTTATTTTGTCAACCCTGATTAAGTCCTATTGACTTAAATTTAAAAATATTATCCTCTTTAACTCAAAAATCTAAACCACCCATTAAAAACCCTAAAATCCCACATTTAATTCATCTGAAGCAATAATACATCGTCAATCTCAATCCCCCCATCTACAGTTCACTCAATCTCTCTCATTCTCTCCGGTCTCAATCTCGACCTCCGATTTGATGTATATGTGTGTAGTGTGTGTATGTATCTATGTGTGCGATTTGTGTATATATGTATGCGGCTATGTGTATAGGTATATATGTGTGTCAGTGTGCGTATCTGTGCATGTGCGTGTATATATATATATATATATATATATGTGTGTGTGTGTGTGTGTGTGTGTGTGTGTGTGTGTGATGTGAATGAAGAATTAGGGGTTGTTTTTAGGGTTTTATTGTATTTTTGTTATTTTTTAGTCTTTCTTCTATTTTTAGTATTTCGTTGTATTTTCCTTTTTTGTTAGTATTTAGAACAAGGAAGGTTAATTGTCTCTTAAGGACATAAATGTAATTAGATACTTAGCTTAGAGGCCAAGGAACCTCCTTCCTATAAATACAAGCCTCATTTGAGGCATTCTTCCATTTTGAGATATTTGATTAGAGAGAGTTTAAGAGAGAATTTTCTTTTCTTTCTCCCATTTGAGGTCATTTACGTCAATTGGTATCGGAGCCAAATCGCTCCACCGGTTGTTGTTGTTGTTGTAAAAAAACAAAATCTCGTAAACAACTTCAAGGTGGATTCAATAATGGATGAACACCTCCGCGACAAACCCTTTTGATCAACTCTTGGAATCCCTCAACCAATTGAAGGCCCAAATGGAAGAGATCAACGCGAGAAATCCTCCACTGGTAACCAACTCGCACCACGATGCCGTCCTTCTCCAAATCTTGTCCTACCCCCGACACCACCCCCAAAGACACCTCGAACCACCCACCCCCATTAACCCTAACCCTAGCGCCCAAAACCCATCCACCCACGCTTCCACAACCCATTTCAGACCACCACCCAAGGAAAATCCAAACCATAAACCTATTTCACCCACCACCATATCAACAACCACCATCCAAACACCCCTACCACCCCACCACCATACATAGTTGCTCGGAATACTCAAAAAAAATTCCAGACGCTACATCCCAAACCGAAACAGCCCACCCAGTCTTCACAGACCCAAATCACACAATCCCCGACCCAAAACCCACCTGATACAGGCCGCTACTGCCCTGTTTTCCCCCCGACCACCACCGATTGCTTATTCCGACCCCCACCCGAGCCAAAACCTTGTTGTCCCGACCCCAACCAACCTCCAGACCACAGAAATCCTCTCTCCCACAGAATACCCCCTTCAAAGCCGATCGCACCAAGAAACCCATCAGACGGGTCATACTTTCACGTTGGCAGTCCCTGATGCACTTCCCGCCTCAAACCATGGCCAAAGGCAGCCGATTTGCCTTAATGAAGGCCGTACGGCACTAGCCAACCCACCTGAACCATTTCCGACCTCACACAACCCCGTTCGACCCCCGATCAACTTACCTGGCTTGCGTCCAATCATCCTCCACACGATCGACCACATTCCAACAGTAACAAAGCCCGGACAGTCTCCGTTGACCCCAATTTCAGCAGCTGGACAACTTCCGACACCGATCAGCACACATCTCTGATAAAAATCAGTGGGCAGCACAATCAGCACTTAATCCATGATCGGATCACCCAAACGGAGGTCAATGGCAAATGTTTTGTTCAAGAACCTATGTTTCTTTACCCCGATCCCTCCAAGATCCACCCGAAAGCTCTCAAGAACCCTTCTCCCCCAAAATTAATCCAATATCGACCCTTTTTGATCCATTTCCCTTCCATACTACCCAATCAATCTTTTGTCCTAGATGAAACCCACCAACAATTGCAAGAACTAGGGTTTGGCACCAAAACCTTGGTTTTTTACCCCTGTGGTACATATTTTTTATGATTGACATGTGTGTTAAGAGGAAGAAGATGAAGATTAATGCGATAATTGAAGACTCTTCCTCAATACTTTCAGAAATTACGTTTTGACCCCTCAAATTTTGCATCTTCCATAATTTTGAGAATTTTTGCATTTGACCTCAACTTTAAAGTTCGAGGATGAACTTTTTCGAAGGTGGAGGGAATGATGTAAATGAAGAATTAGGGGTTATTTTTAGGGTTTTATTTTTTTTTGTTATGTTTTAGTCTTTTATTTTTAGTATTTCGTTATATTTTCCTTTTTTGTTAGTAATTAGAAGAAGGAAGGTTAATTGGTTCTTAAGGACATAAATGTAATTAGATACTTAGCTTAGAGGCCAAACAACCTCCTTCCTATAAATACCCTTTTGTAGCGTCATTTGAGGCATTCTTCCATTTTGAGATATTTGATTAGAGAGAGTTTGAGAGAGAATTATCTTTTCTTGCACCCATTTGACGTCGTTTACATCAATATATATGCAAGTGTGAGTGTGAGTGTCATATCTATGTATATGTGAGAGTGTGTATATGTATATGTATATGTATATTTGCACGTGTGTGTGTGTGTGTGTGTGTGTGTGTGTGTGTGTGTGTGTATGTTTTAATTGATGTGAAAGAGAATCAGAGAGAATTATTGATATATTAGTAGCTAATAAAGATTTTTGCATTCTGGGATTGATATATACTAAGTAGATATTTACTCAGAAAAGAAGAACATGAAGAACAAAATGAAGAGTAATAACCTTTCTAGGTATGTAGTTTGTATTAGTTGTTTGTGATAGTAAATATTTACAAGGACAGTAAATATTTACTTTCAGTCATTTTAATGTGAGTTAAATGTTATTTTCTTCTTCTTCTTCTTCTTCTTCTTCTTCTTCTTCTTCTTCTTCTTCTTCTTCTTCTTCTTTTAAACATCTTAGTAAATATTACTAGTGGTGATAGAGTGGTGGGGGTAGTAGTAGCAGCAGCTTTGTGGTGGTTGTGGCAGCGGCAGCAACGCTATTGCTTTTGCAATATCGTGGTGGTGGCAGTTGCGAGGACATATTGCGATGAAGGTCGTAGGAGGCGATGGTTCTGTTGGTGGAGACGAAGTGGTGGCGAAGACAAATTTGATAGATTAAACGGGATTTAGCTATTTTTAATATGTTAGGTATTTTGGACATTAATACTTTTCAATTTAGGCTATAAGGACTTATTTAAAAGTTGCTTAATTAATAGGACTAATATAATGAAAACTCTTTTAAATGGGATTATAAAACCTTTAATTTTATTTATATTTATATTTTTTTGGGGGGTCATTTTTTCCCTTTACCCCCTTAAATAATTTGGTATTTAGACTTACCCGCTACACATTCTTTAATTAGACTCCCTGAACCCCCCAACCAGGGGCCGCATGTGCATCAACCCAAGTCTACCTTATGAAATACGTTTTGCATGCGCCAGAGGGTTACTCTAAATAAATAATTATCTCGAAGCCATCAACACCATGTTTTTAAAGAAAAAATATTCAGGACGAAGAAACTTTAAAGAGACCAAGTTCTGATTGCCATTACGAGTGGCAATGGGGTGGGTCGGGTCGGGTCTTATCTAATTTGTGTCAAATCACCTCCACTCAAACCCGACCCATTATGCCTTTCATGTATACCATGTCGTATTTAGACTTACCCCCCACACGTTCATTAATTACACCACCACCCCGGGTGGCATGTGCATCAACCAACTTGGACCTTATTCATTATTTGTTTCATGCACCCAGGGGTCAGGTAACATGGGATGGTTTGGGGTTAAGTCTATTAATGAATGTGTAGGGTGCAAGTGAAAAAAAATTGTCGAAAGATGAACGCTGTATCAAATATCAAAGCACCAGATTCCTAATACCCACAAAGATTTAGAAACCACAAATTGAATCCTACCTCCTGTGTATCACGGCTGTTGGTTACCGGCTTGTTGTCCTTACTTTCAACCACTATGTGACGAAACTGACTGTTGGGAACATCTTTGATGATATGCCACTTGACAAGGAACTGCCCACTCCATTTATCTTGCTACCACTAATCCACATTCTTGTCAAAATCTACAGGTCCAACCATTTCAGCCACTCCACAGAACTGAGCACTAGCATTTACCTGCATATAGTCACAAAAGAAAAGTATAAAATCAACTAAAACATAAAAAACTGCTAAAAAACTAAATCGGGTATACAAAAGCAACGAAAAGCATTTTAAAAAAAAGGGGACACATAGGACTCGAATCCATGCCTAATGTATTATAAGAATGTGCTATCTTTTAAGGTTTATTTTACTTTACCGCTGAAATAATTTGGTATTTAGAGATGGACTGAATTATCCCATGGGGTAAAGTAAAAAAATAAATAGTTTATTTACAGATGAGCTCTACAACTAGAGGTAGGCCACCATAATTTAAATTAGCCAACTGTCCCTAGTGAGATTTGAACCTTGCGTGGGAAGTCAAACCATGCAATCTAAAGATCATTGATAAGACCATGCTAGTCTAATTGTAAAGCAATTGTATTACTTGAAAACAATAAAAGTAAACAGATAAAAGACATGCATTTCTTATATTGTCTGCAGTAATGTTCATTCCATGTAATTAGGAAACTCATAATATACTTTGGATAACTAAAAAGAATAGAGTAAATTTTAGCGGTGGCCCCTGAACGTTGGCTAGTGTAACATTTTGGCCATCAAACTTTTTTGTAACAGTTAAACCCCTGAACTACATTATGTTTGATCAATGGCCCTTACTTCCGTTGTTTCATTAAATCAAAAGCAATTAATCGAGAAAAATGTTTCTTATCACCCCCAAAACCAAACCCCATAGCCATAATGACTCCAAACCACCATTCAAACCCATTATTTGTAAAGTAATAACATGTTCTATCAATATTTTTTTCTTCATTTGAAATAATTTGGAGTTATTTTGAGTGTAGGGTGTAGGGTGTAGGGTATGGGGTGATAAAAGACATTTATGTGCTAATATAATCACGTGGACTAATTTAATTATATTTAATTGAAAAGTTGACGGAGGTCCATTGGTGCAAACATAACATAGTTTTAAGGACAAAAATATTACAAAATAAGTTTGAGGGCCAAGATGTTACACTGGCCAAAGTTCAGGGGCCACTAGTGTAATTTACTCAAAAGAATACAAATCACAACAGTTTGTTGTTGGCAATAGTCAACTAGAGTACCACTTTTTAGCTATATTCTCGCACTAATCAAACCTCGAAATCGATGAAATCACCGAAAACAAAAGAAAAATACGACAGTTTCTTTTCTTCTCCTCTGCTTATTGATAAGCAGCATCTAATTTTCTGTTTCCATTAGGAGTGCTGGCCCAGACACCATATTTAATACTCTTGTGGACATTGTCCTCGCTGTAAGATTTGATGATGAAAAATTACAAAATCTTAGTGATTATAAGACTCGTTAGGGATTAATCTGCGTCTGTACTATTAGTAGGACTATTTTCATTGTCAATACGAGTTTTCAGTTTTGAAGCTCTCGGTCCACAATTTTGCTCACTGAGAATATCAAGTGTACCGCTACAACTGCATAGCGAACCAATTCCCCTAACACGGCTCCTATCATTATCAATACCAAGCCAGCCCCTACTGTTTGATCCCATACTAGTTCCAAAGTTGGATCTTTGACCTTAGCTGCTATTGAAGTAGCCTATATTATAAGAGTTTGAACCAGATCCAAATCCATAGAATAACCTTGGTTGTAGAGAAGCCTGCAGGAGATAAACAATAAGAGCGTTAGAAATATATCCATGACAAACAGTTCTCAGGTTCAGAAATCAAACGGTTCATTAGTATAATAGCTGTCAGAGCTAGCATAGCCGGATGTATACACGCACTTACGGTCAGCCAGTGTTATTATTTGACTCGGCAAAATATGACACGACATGATAACACTATACGAAACTACAAATTATGTATTAATTTTTAGGGACTTAACGGGTTTGGATTCTTATTGGGTAGAACTGATAAGACACAAGAGCTAACAAATTGTGCCGGTTAAAAGTCACTAACCTATTGGTTAGTGACTTTTAACGGATCCTTATTGGCCCGTTAACAATTACATGTGCTTATGTATAGAATATAATATATGTTGGTTCCACGATAGACCTTACGTACATAAAATAAACCAAATTGATTGCATAACATCTAGCTTCCATATTGAAATCTCTTAAAACAATTAGATCTCTTGGTTGCTTAAAAGTTGTTCATCCATATCATTTGACTCCCACTTGACCATGCATGTCAAGTCACCGTATTCACTGCAAGTTTTTTTTAGAGGATGAGGAAAATGTGATCCACAATTAAACACGTTGTCGGTGCTCAGCCTACAATGAGTTTTCTTTCTTGTAGACGGGTCGGTCAACCAAAATGACAATGTTATTCATTTGTAGCGGGCCATATTGTACCCGATAAGAAACTGAGTCATGCACGAATTTGTACTCTTACCCGTTACAAAAATGATTTGACACAACTTATGCGAGCCATTTCACCTAAAACCAGTGTGACACCCCGACTAATTAAATACCGTGTAGCTACTCCTTTATTAAATTAATACAAAATGCCAAGTTGGTTCACTTCATAGCATCACTGTCGAAAACATTTTAACAATTACTAGCCACCTAATATTTAAAAAGTGAGTTGTCAATTTTAATTAAATTCGATTAACATGCAAGTAGATAAGAAATGCTAACATAACTATTGATATGCCCAAGTATGACCTCGGCCTAGAGGAACATACCTCGGCCGAGATGAGAGCCGAGACATTAGCCGAACCACCGGTGCAGGGGGGCCCACGATATCATCCCTTGGCCAAGGCTACCTCGGCCCAGGCCGACACTCCACACGCACTTCCCCCGGGACACTTCTCGTGTCACAGATAACATCAACTCCAGGTGCCAAGGAATAGTAACCCCGGTCAACAGTAGGCCAAGATAACAAGAAGATAAACTCACCTTCAGCAATAACCCTACCTCGTAGGAGGCCGAGGTTACCAGGGACTGCTTATCATCAGCACGCTAATGGCTCATCCCAGGCCGATACAGGTGTATACCTCGGCTGACATAAAGCCGAGACAGCGCATGACACATCACGAATTGATCAGACGACCTACCCTTATAGCTCGGCCTCTCCTAGGCCGAGGCCATTCACCAGCACGACTGTCAAAGTATCCGTAAACATTTGGATAAGGACAACTGGGCCAAGATCAGTTACAACAAGATTATTCCCCACATGTGGGGGGAATATTTCATCATCATCACTTACATGTGGACCTGACAGCTGGCACACCCTCATTGGTGAGGAAACTACACACATGCACATTACATGCATAGGGGGTACATTACACCCCCTAGGCATTATATAAAGGGATCATCCCCTACCTTGCAAAAGGATCCAGATATTGAAACCCTAGCTGAAATTCTGTCTAAGTTTACACTGTAGAGGGAGAAAGAGCTTGAGAGGTTGTATCCATGGCCACTAATGCCTTCTTTCAGTGATATTATTCACACACACTCACAGTGGACGTAGGCCGGTTTGGCTGAACCACTTATATTCCTGTATTCATTCCTCTTCTCCTCACCTCATTCTTGCCTTATTCATACAATTGTGCTGCCATTGTTACACCTGTGTTGAGCTTGCAAACTCCTCACCTGGTGGTGGTGATTTTCGGCATCATCATTTTGGCTCCGTCTGTGGGAAGCGAGAGGCTATCTCATCCTCTTTTTCTTCTTTACCTCACCGAAGACTCTGGTGGTGAACCAGAGTCCACCCCTTGTGTGGAGCTGTTTCACCATTGAAAGAGATCCTTTCAGGTATTAAGCTCACCTGCAACTGAGGCTCTATACAGTTTAACACATGGCACCAGACATGCCGCCACCTCTTCCGCCGCCCGGAGGTGGGGGAGCTAGCTCCAGTCAGGCTCCCCCCCAGTCCGAAATGGCGGAGGTGGCAGCTGCCTTGAAATCTTTGGCTGCAACACAAGAAGCGATGAAGGAGTAATTTGCACAGCTCAGCCAAACCATGATGATGAGACCACCTGGAGTCTCACCGGACATGATCACCCCGGCGGCAGTTCAACCCCAACCGGGTGCCAGGGGACCACCCCAGGCACCGATGAAGGACCAACCTGCACCCCAGCGGATAAGGGACGTTGCTGACCCTAGGCGTTTGCTCCTGGGGAGGCAAGGAAACCCTTGCCCGGAGGACAGGTACGATGACATAGGAGTAGAAGAGGCCCCAGAAGACTGCTGGGAGCCATATGAGGTGTCCGATAATACCGTACGACCTCTTCGGCAAAGCCAAGGATGTGTCGGCCGAAGAAGAGATGAGGTCCAGCAGAGAGGGTCGACCTTCAACAGGATGAGCAGAGGCTCGGCCTTCGAGAGGCTGGGACCAGTTAATGACCTAAGACACAGGCTATCGAGGTCAAGGAGTGCAGCAGGCTCCCAAAGAAGGGCTCGTCCAGATCAAGGCCGACCCATGGAGGGAAGAGCAAGGGAACAGGAAGAAGTCAATAGTCAGAGGGTCGTGGCTGGGGAACCCTCTGTCCACCGCAGAGAGGTGGCAGGGGACAACCTCGGCCAAGTTGATGAGAGAAGACCATGGAATGACTCGATCCAACGTCTCGAGGAGAAGATAGGGGACCTCATAAAGAGCAGGGACCCCTTACAGAGGGGCTACACGGAGGGCTCACCATTCGTGGCTAGGATAGTGGGGTTCCCAACCCCCGCTAAGTTCAAGCCTCCTACGGTGACTCCCAAATATGATGGCAGCACTAATCCAGTGCACCATATCGAGATGTATCAGTCAGCCGCGGATATTTACTCGATATTTGATGAGATGAAGTGCAGGGCCTTTTCAGGGACCCTAACGGGGGCCGCGCATAGCTGGTTCACCTCTCTTCCAAAAGATTCAATCGAAAACTTCAAGGGATTGGCCGAGCAGTTCATACATAACTTCTGCTTTCGGGTAAGACCTCAGAAGAAGACTACCCACCTCCTATATGTCAAACAGGCTAAGGGTGAAAGCCTGAGAGACTACATAGCAAGATTCAATAAGGAGAAGTTAGAGGTGGAAGACTATGAAGAGAGCATAGCCATGACCGCCCTTATAGGAGGTCTTCAGAAGGGAAAGCTACTATGGAAGCTAGCGGAAGACCCCCCCAAGTCTATGGCAGAGCTATTGTCCACTGCAGGAAAAGTAATGAATGCGGAGGAGGCGATGGCCGCCAAATGCGAGGAGGAGAACCGCGGTAGTGTTGGGAGGTCCCAGGGCAAGAAGGAAGGGAAGAAGCGGTCAGCAGATGACAAGTTCGCCCGTTACACTCCTCTGACCGTGAGCTGTGAACAATTTCTTAATGAGATCAAGAGTGACCGGGCTCTGAGGTGGCCAGAGAAGTTGAAGGCTCCGCCACATAAGAGGAATAAAAACCTCTGGTGTGAGTTTCATCAGGACCACGGCCATGTCACAGACAGATGCTTTGCCCTGAAGGACGAGATTGAGAAGATGCTGAAATCCGGGAAGCTAAGAAAGTATGTGGATGGCAAGGCCCCAAAGGGCGGCAGGGAAGACCCTAGGAAGAGAAGAGACGACAAGTGCCGTGGTGATGTCCCGACTGAAAAGCATGACGATTCAGATGGTGATGATGGAGATGACCCGGATCTCCCACCTAGGGATGACAACACCCCGGTGAAGAGGGTAGGAATGGTCTCCTTTGGTATTAGCACCATATATGGGGGATTCGCAGGGGGTGGATCTGAGGTAGCCGATAGAAAGGCTCATGTAGCGGAGGCCAAATCGGTGGTCAAGCCAGAGGTTGTGAATCTGACGTCTTCTAACGGTGTGCAGAAGAAAACAAAGGTGGACATGGACACCCTGGTGGTGGGTTTCTCCCGGCTCGACTTCAAGGGCATCCTGGCCCCCCATGATGACCCCTTGGTCATAACGACAAGGGTGCATGGGTGCGACGTAGGGAGAATCCTCATAGATGGGGGAAGCTCAGCAGATGTAATGTTCTGGCCTTGCTTCAAGAGCTTGGGTCTTAGCAGATCAAGATTAGTGCCATACCACCATCCCTTGATAGGCTCTAGTGGTGAGAAAGTGCACCCGTTAGGCATGTATGGGATGGATGTGCGTATGGGGGATAGGTGGCCTAAGAGGCTGACTAAGAAGATAAACTTTTTTGTGATGGATGAGAATGTCTACTCGGCCTACAACCTCATCATTGGAAGAGTAGCCCTCAAGGAGTTTGAAGCCGTACCGTCAACGGTCCATCAAATGCTAAAATTCCCGACCCCTTACGGGGTAGGGGAAGTGCAGGGGGATCAGACCACGGCACGGGAGTGTTACTTTAACTCAGCTGAAGAGAGGGAGGCCCATAAGAGAGCAACCGCCACCTACAGCATAGACACTCTTGATCCGAGAGATGAAACAAAGCTGAAGAAGGGAGAGGCCGCGGAAGAGGTAGAATCCATCGTCCTCAATGAGGACGAGCCGAAAAAAACCATCCAGGTTGGCAAGGCCCTAGAAACAAAAATTAAGGAAGAGCTGGTAAGCCTTCTCAGGAAGAGGCAGAGTGTCTTTGCCTGGAGCCACATCGACATGCCTGGTATAGACCCCGAGGTCATGACCCACAAACTCAACGTGAACAGGGATGCCAGACCAATCAAGCAGAGGAGGAGAATTTACTCCAGAGAGAAGTATGAGGTCATTCGGGAAGAGGTGAAGAAGTTGGAAGAGGCCGAGTTCATACGAGAGGTCACCTACCCAGAGTGGCTCTCAAATGCAGTGATCGTGCCTAAGGCCAATGGAAAGTGGCGGATGTGTGTAGATTTCACAGACCTGAATAGGTCTTGCCCAAAGGACAGCTACCCCCTACCTAGGATAGACCAGATGGTGGACGCAACAGCAGGGAACGAGCTCATGAGCTTCATGGATGCTTATTCGAGTTATAATCAAATCTTCATGGACGCCGATGACTCTGAGAAGACAGCCTTCATCACTGACAAAGGGACATACTGTTACAAGGTAATGCCCTTTGGTCTAAAAAATACAGGGGCAACATATCAGCGTCTCATCAATAGGATGTTTGAGGATCAGATAGGTAAGACCATGGACGTGTACGTGGAAGATATGCTAACGAAGAGCCTGAAGGCATGTACTCACGTGGCAGACCTTGAGAAGACCTTCGATGTCATGGACTCGTATAAAATGAAGCTCAACCCGGCCAAATGTGTCTTCGGGGTAGGAGCTGGGAAGTTCTTGGGGTTCATCGTTAATCAAAGGGGGATTGAGGCAAAATCCAGAGAAGATCAAGGCCTTGCTCGACATGAGGACTCCTAGGAGTATCAAGGGTGTCCAAAGACTCACGGGAAGAGTGGCAGCCCTGAACAGGTTTGTTTCCAGAGCAACCGACAAGTGTCTTCCATTCTTTAAGGTCCTAAGGAAGGCCTTCCAGTGGGATGAAGAGTGTGAAAAAGCTTTTGAGCAGCTCAAGTCCTACTTGGGGTCTCCCCTATTGTTGTCCCGGCCCATGGCGGGAGAAAGGTTGTTTGTATATCTAGCAGTCTCTGAGTCGGCCATTAGCGCGGACATCATACGAGAAGAGGGCGGAGTTCAGAAACCAGTGTACTTTAACAGTAAAGCCCTACAAGGGTCTGAACAGAACTATCCCCGGATGGAGAAGTTGGCTTATGCTCTTATCCATGCTTCAAGGAAAATGAAACCCTACTTTCAAGCTCACTCTATAACAGTCCTCACGGACTCCCCACTAAGGCAGGTCCTGCACAAGCCTGAGAAGTCCGGAAGATTGATGGCCTGGGCCATTGAACTAGGAGAGTATGATCTTACTTACCAGCCCAGGACAGCCATTAAGGGACAGGCCCTTGCTGACTTTGTCACAGAGTTCACTTGGGAAGAAATTGAGTCAGAAAAGAGCTTGGAAGGCGGCGAAGAGAATGGCAGGGGCGTCGCCCGAGATTCGGAAGTGATAGACCCACACGTCTTCGGGGGCCGAGAAGAGGTAGTCCCAGGCAATGCTCGGAGGAGAATAGAAGAAAACGAAGAGGATCGATACCTCTTCGAAAAAGGAGTGATGAAAGAAGGGGCTTTCTCTTCAGATGAAGACGTATGGAGCCTCTTCGTGGATGGATCCTCCTGTGATGGTGGAAGGGGCGCGGGGCTAGTACTCTCAGCTCCAGATGGCGCCAACATTGAGTATGCCTTAAGATTCAACTTCCAAGCCTCGAACAACGAGTCTGAGTATGAGGCCATGATAGCGGGCCTCTTATTGGCAACAACTCTGCGGGTAAAGCGGCTTCTACTCCATAGCGACTCAAGGTTGGTTGTCAACCAGGTGTTGGGAGCGTACGAGGCCAAGGATGAGAGGATGGCCAGATACCTAAAAAAGGTGAGAGGTTTGCTCGAATTTTTTGAAGAGGCCAAACTGAAGAGAGTGCCGAGATTGAGCAACAATCACGCCGACGCATTGGCAAGGCTGGCCTCGACAATGAAGACAGACTTGGGAAGAACCATCCCAATTGAAATCCTGGGAAGGGAAAGCATCGAGGAAGACGAGGTATGCTGCCCTTGTCACAATGTGAACCTAGGAGGCTCTTAGATCGACCCGCTCGTCAGATACTTAAGAGAGGGGGAGCTACCTGAGTCCAAGCTGGAAGGAAGAAAGTTGAGGTACAGAGCTGCCAAGTTCTCTTTGATAGGGGATGTCTTGTATAAAAAGGGGTTCCTCTTGCCCCTCCTCAGATGTGTGCATCCCATGGAGGTAACCCGGGTCCTGCGGGAGGTTCATGAGGGCTCTTGCTCTAGCCATATAGGAGGAAGACCCCTAGCCAAGAGGATCATCACTCAGGGATATTAGTGGCCAACCTTGTCGAGGGATGCCGCTGACTATGTGAAGAGGTGCGACAAATGCCAGAGGTTCGCCACTATCCCTCACCAACCCCATCAGCCTATGACATCAATCTCTTCTCCATGGCCGTTCGCGGTATGGGGAATCGACTTGGTAGGACCTTTACCAAGAGCAGTCAACAACTATAGATTCTTGATAGTTGCCATTGATTACTTTTCAAAATGGGTAGAAGCCGAACCCATGATAACAATTACGGAGCAGAAGACCTTTCAGTTCATCTGGAAGAACATCATATGTAGGTATGGCCTCCCAAACACGCTCATCTCAGATAATGGGACCCAATTCAAGAACGCCTCCTTAGAGAAGTATTGCCAAAGTGTGGGGATTAAACAGTTCTTCTCATCTCCTGGACGACCCCAAGCTAATGGCCAGACTGAAGTCACAAATAGGACAATCTTGAATGGAATCAAGAGGAGGTTAGAAGACGCGAAAGGGAGATGGATGGAAGAGGTCTACGCTGTGCTATGGGCTTACAGGACCACAGCAAGGACACCCACAGGAGAAACCCCATTCATGCTGGAACACGGTTCGGAGGCCGTCATACCAACGGAGATAGGCTTACCAACTCATCGGATTCAGACCTATGATCCGGACAGCAATGGGGAAAGGAGGAGGTTAGACTTGGACCTCATTGAAGAAAGAAGGGAAGACGCGGAGGTCAGGAAAGCAGCTTACCAGCAGAGGGCAGCAAAGTTCTACAATCAAAGGGTGAAGACAAGACCCATCGCGGTAGGAGACCTAGTGCTTAAGAAAACCCTACAGAAAACAAACAAACTGCACCCGAACTGGCATGGCCCCTATAGAGTAACGGAAGAGGTTGTGCCGGGCACGTATAGGTTAGAGAACCTAGAGGGAGAACCCTTTACCAACCCGTGGAATGCCGACCACCTAAAGAGATATTATGTATAACGTTGCATCTATTTTGTCAATTAAGAATGTACCATCTTGTTGAGAAGAGGTTATGAATAAAGATCAGCTTCCATGGCAAATTCTTGTCTTATTTTAACACCATTCATTTGGTGATTTATTATGAGGATAACCTCTTAGGTGAGGACCTCAGACCTTAAACATCATTAATTTGGTGACATTATGAGTTACCTCGGCCTAGGTGGTGACCTCAGACCCTCATAACATCACTTGGTGGTGACGAGGTCTGAGCTCGGACACCTCGGCTAGAGGACCTCAGACCCTTAACATCATAATTGTGGTGATTTATTACGAGGATAACCTCTTAGGTGAGGACCTCAGACCTTAAACATCATTAATTTGGTGACATTATGAGTTACCTCGGCCTAGGTGGTGACCTCAGACCCTCATAACATCACTTGGTGGTGATGAGGTCTGAGCTCGGACACCTCGGCTAGAGGAGCTCAGACCCTTAACATCATAATTTTGGTGATTTATTACGAGGATAACCTCTTAGGTGAGGACCTCAGACCTTAAACATCATTAATTTGGTGACATTATGAGTTACCTCGGCCTAGGTGGTGACCTCAGACCCTCATAACATCACTTGGTGGTGATAAGGTCTGAGCTCGGACACCTCGGCTAGAGGAGCTCAGACCCTTAACATCATAATTTTGGTGATTTATTACGAGGATAACCTCTTAGGTGAGGACCTCAGACCTTAAACATCATTAATTTGGTGACATTATGAGTTACCTCGGCCTAGGTGGTGACCTCAGACCCTCATAACATCACTTGGTGGTGATGAGGTCTGAGCTCGGACACCTCGGCTAGAGGAGCTCAGACCCTTAAGTGAGGACCTCAGACTCTTAAGCGTTGGTTATGGCATCACATTCAGTAATGACTTCAGAGAGCGCATAGCATTCATATACATTCACAAATAAAGATGGACATTTGCATTCAACAAAAGAAAGAAATTGCATAATATTTACGTGTTTGAGAAATTACATACAAGATTACAAGTAAAAAGAAATGCAAAATACAAAAGATTTCAAGTCAACCATCTGAAGGAGGAATGTTTGATGGCTCGTCTGGGTCGGCCTGCTCGGTATTGGTCACTTGAGCTACCTCATTTGCAGGGTCAGTATCTCCGAGGTCAGTCCCTTCCAGAGTAACCGTTTGACCAGGGGCAGCAGCTTCATCCTCTATCTCTTGCAAGGCCTGGGCAAACTGGGCGTCGACAAGGCCGAGGCCCACAAAATCTGAGGCCTTAATGATGCCAACCTCGGCCTCCCTTACCTCGGCCCATTTGGAGGTAGCCTTGATACCCCTTTCAAGGTACTCCAAGCCAAAACCTACAAACTCCTCGGAGACCTTATAGTCAGCAATTATTGTCTCCGAGGCGTCTGCAAGAGAAGCCTTCACCGCAGCATCAACCTTACTCTGCAAAGCGTCGTCCTTGTCCTTCAGGGCCTTGGTATGGCTCTGAACAAGTGCAGAGATGTCCTTCTCTAGGGATTGGACCTTATTCTCAAAGGTCTTAGCCTTGGTCTCAGCCTCCTGCAGCTCGGTCCTCAGACGAGCAACCTCGGCCTTCAGGGTGCCCTCAACTTTTTCAGCCTCCTGCCCCTTCTGGATGAGAGGCAATTTCCTCAAAGTCCAGTTGGATAGATGGTACATGGCAGCCGCACCCTGCACAGTAAATGAAGAAGTTAGATGAAAACAACATCAGACGTTATACTTCGGATAAAGAAATGAGTTATACCTGGACTACTCGGTGAAGGCCGAATTCAACCATCATGGGCGTCTCCATGGACCTGAAGAAGCGCTTGTCGGCATCGGTCATCATGTTATTCAGAGCGTCCATGGCCTGTCGGCTGTGGCCGACCACGCTATCAGAGAGTTTTAACTGGTCCAGACGGGCAGATAACGTGTCGGCAGTGACAGGGATAGCAGTGTCTGAGCCCCTCTTTGTCTTGGTGCTCGGCCTCTGTTCCTCAGGAGGATGGACATCGGGTGCCCTCTTCTTAGACTTGGATGTGGAGGGAGGAGGTGGAGGAGCATTCATGCCAGTCTTCTTGACAAGTCTGGACAAGCTCGGGGCCGCCATCTCCCACAACTCGTCCGAAACGTCTGGTGGTTTCTCTGCAAAAGTAAAAAGATACGAGTCAGAAATAAAGTACGTATGATTAGAGGCTACACGGTTAAAATAAAAATCCTTACCAAAGTCAGCTAAGGGACTTCCGCCAAGGCCCGTCCCCGAGAGATACTGGTGGGTCAGCAGATGCTCAAATTTGACAAACATCCCATGGGACCCTTGGTCCTGCAGGGCCTTCACCTTTTTGCCATGTTGCACACTAAGTCCAGGGTCGGCCCTAGCAGCCATGGTGACTTTTCCCCATTTCTGGGGTATTCTCGGCTCGAAGATGGACGAGGGAATGGAAGAACCAAATTCCCAAGGCCCTGAGGCAAAAAAGTACCTGGGTTTCCAATTATGGTTGGAGGTTTGAGTGACCAGGAGCATCTTTTTCTCAGGCCTCCGAGCCACAAAGTGGTAATAGCTCGGATGGTTCTTGGCCGAGGTAGGGACATAACAACCAGCAAAGACCTACACTGGGAGGTCAGAGTGGTGAATCGCCCTCCACAAGATGATGGCCCCTATAATAACCCTCCAGGCATTGGGAGAGAGCTGCGAGGGGGCCAAATTAGTGAATGATAGAATGGTCCTAATGACGGGGTGGATGGGAAGACGAAAACCTAACTTGAACATCTGCTCGTACAGGCAGATTTCCCCATCCCTGCAGTGGTAGGCCCTCTCTTCTCTCAAAGGTCTCCTTAAGTGGATAGAGGGGCTAATGGAATATAAGTACCTGAAGTGCAGTAAATCCACCTCGGTAATGGTACTCTCGTACTCGTCTGCCTCAGAGGTGTCAACTTCACTTTCGGCATCCTCATCATCGTCAGACTCAACGTCAGACGTGGACGGGTTACCGGGGAACCTCTGAGCAAACTCGGCCTCGGTTACGGCCGATAGAGGAATAGCATTTAGGATGCCAGGCACGGCCACACTTGGCTCTACAAGTTCAACCTCTGAAGAAGAACTAGAGGTGCTTGTGCCATTCTGAGACGAGGCACGACTAGAGACCTCGTCATGGTCAGGGTTCTGGTCAGTCTGAGTAGTGAAGTCCATGGCCTCTTGGAAAGAGTCCACTGACATTGGATCAGAGGTAGAAGACTCAGACTCGGACATCGGCAAGTTGTTGGCAGAGGCGTCTGTCTGGTAAAAATTTTCAGGAGGACGAGGGTACACCACCTTGAGAGGAGGAGGAAAGAGGTGTCTGATGGGGGACTCTTGCGACCTACGAGCTTCTTCCTGAGCTCTCTCTATTTGTCTAATTTTATCCAAGGTCTTCTCCTTTAGAGATGGAAAGTCTTCAAGAAGTTGGTACAAGGGTCTGAGCATCTGGGGACGACACAAGGATTTTGCAGACCTTAAACTTGGGAATATCCTAAAAACTACAAACAAAGATGGTTTGAAAAGTTAAGGGAATTTTAGATCAAACTAAAGAACCTATGCAGGAAGCCTGCCCCACCGGAAAACTCAAGATCTAACCGGAAACCCCAAGATCTCACCGGGAAACTCAAGATCTAACCAGAAAGTTCAAAATTAAAAATATCAAAAATGAAGGAGATGGAGAGGGAAGATACCTGAAGGTGAGGTTGCTGAACAATGTGGAGAGAATCGCGCAGGAAAGGAGGTATCCCTCAGCGGAACAATCGCTGGAGCAGAGGCTAGCTTCGGAGAGAAAAAAAAATCGCAGAAAACAGGGGACCAATCGCTTGAACAGGAGAGAAATGAGGAAGAAGAAGAAAAAGGAAGGTTTTAGCCTTTAAATACTTGGGCACGATTCCCAAGGCTCATCATTGCCTTGGGAAGCCCAAGGGACAATTGACAGCATGTGCCAACCAAGTGGGCACGCATTGGCAATGGACAAGTGTCATGCGGGTATTGACTTTGGGGTAAATAGACCTCGGAGGCAAGAACCCCTTAGCCACCACTCTCGCAAATGACTAAGGGCTGGGGGGTGATTGATATGCCCAAGTATGACCTCGGCCTAGAGGAACATACCTCGGCCGAGATAAGAGCCGAGACGTTAGCCGAACCACCGGTGCAGGGGGGCCCACGATATCATCCCTCGGCCAAGGCTACCTCGGCCCAGGCCGACACTACAACATGCACTTCCCCCTGGACACTTCTCGTGTCACAGATAACATCAACTCCAGGTGCCAAGGAATAGTAACCCCGGTCAACAGTAGGCCAAGATAACAAGAAGCTAAACTCACCTTCAGCATGAACCCTACCTCGTAGGAGGCCGAGGTTACCAGGGACTGCTTATCATCAGCACGCTAATGGCTCATCCCAGGCCAATACAAGTGTATACCTCGGCTGACATAAAGCCTAGACAGCGCATGACACATCACGAATTGATCGGACGACCTACCCTTATAGCTCGGCCTCTCCTAGGCCGAGGCCATTCACCAGCACGACTGTCAAAGTATCCGTAAACATTTGGATAAGGACACCTGGGCCAAGATCAGTTACAACAAGATTATTCCCCACATGTGGGGGGAATATTTCATCATCATCACTTACATGTGGACCTGACAGCTGGCACACCCTCATTGGTAAGGAAACTACACACATGCACATTACATGCATAGGGGGTACATTACACCCTCTAGGCATTATATAAAGGGATCATCCCCTACCTTGCAAAAGGATCCAGATATTGAAACCCTAGCTGAAATTCTGTCTAAGTTTACACTGTAGAGGGAGAAAGAGCTTGAGAGGTTGTATCCATGGCCACTAATGCCTTCTTTCAGTGATATTATTCACACACACTCACAGTGGACGTAGGCCGGTTTGGCTGAACCACTTATATTCCTGTATTCATTCCTCTTCTCCTCACCTCATTCTTGCCTTATTCATACAACTGTGCTGCCATTGTTACACCTGTGTTGAGCTTGCAAACTCCTCACCTGGTGGTGCTGATTTTCGGCATCATCAACTATCATAATGGAAGGACAATTGTATAACCATACAAATACATAATGAGTCTGTAAGAATACTCCTCACAACAAACTAAATACTGGAATAACGAATACTAAGTTTGAATCATAATTGATTACAACCCAAAATCTGAAATAAACTGAAATAGATAAAATGTTTCTAAAAGAAATGGGGCGACATGCCCAACTGATGAGGAATTCTACTAATAGAGTCAAGATCGAAAGTGGAGTCGTCTACTGACAAGATCCTGTAACTTCCACAGCAGCTACAGTACGTCACCTGAATGGAACTCCTATGCTTAGTGTCCTTGTGGCTGGGCACCTAAAAGGTTTTAACAAGAAAATATATTTGAAAGCAAACGGGTCAGAGCCCGATTGTGGAAAAACAGTTTAAAATATAGCAAGTGTTTTAATGACAATAAAACAATGAATGAAAAATATATGTTAGGACGTGCTCTCACATGAAATACTCACCTCTCGACTATTTGTGCACTCCTAACGTACCCGTACCCATTCTAGTACTTACCATATCTAACTAGTCCAAAATAAATTCTAACATTTCTATACGATTCACACTTTAATTCCAACATCATCAATTAATTAGAGATCTTTACATTTATTCTCGGTTTCCAATTATTAGCAATACTAATATACTAGAGATCATCCCATTTATCTTTACAGAACGTTGCTATAATTATACTCACAATTAAACATGACAGTTCATTTCAATTAACCGTATATTATTCTCATCATAAGTATACATTACTAGCACCTCGAGACTAAGCTGCAGTGCACACATACTATGCTATCAAATCCCGGTACATCACGTACATAAGGACCACGCATTCCGAATCTCTCAGGAATCGTTATCAAATAATAGCAATCACAAATAATGGAGGCGAACATAGTTCACGTTACATGGGTCACGCACATACCTACGCTCCCATGATCAGCAGCCTTATTAAATTCTCAATAAGTCCTTCTCTGACCTATGTCCTCGAGGTACCAATCTAAATCCCCCCATAGGCACACAAAGATTAGATGGCCCTAATCGAACGCAAACCTCCCATGATAGCAAGTATGGTAGGTATGTTATACACATAAAACCACATATACTAAGCATTCGCACATCTTAGCTTTCTCGTATTATTAATATAGGTATACATCTCATTCTTATACCAACATTTAATGTTATACGATTACAAGCCTCCGATTGGTATGTTAACGTTATCAACCCTTGTGACGTCGTAATTAGTTACTCGTTTCCTACTCCACAATTGACATCTGATTTTATTATAGGTTCTAAGTTCTACTCCTCAACGTACCCCAATTCTCACAATTTTACCCACTAATCAATAAGGGAGGGTTAACACTACAATTAAATAAGTCTACGGATCGTTTGAAATGAAATCAGGCCAAAAAGGCCATTCTATCAACTCATTAGAAGTCTCGTTCGAACGAGGTCGTTCGAACGAAGGGCTTCGAACGAAATACCAACTCGTTAGAAGGGATACTGTCATCTCGTCAGAAGCTCGTTCGAACGACTTGGGCAGGTCTTCTAACGAGATGGCAGTTTGAACCCATAAATTTCCCTAATTCGTTTTTCTTCAATTTCTCTCCCTTAAATCCATAGTAAATCATCCCAAATGAGTTTCAACATGAATAAAATACTATAAGTTATCCTAGGTCACTATTTAACACATGTCCATTATCAATTCTTCCTAAATTAACATGAAATCATCAAACTTCTCAAATCTTATCTCAAACCCTATACACATGAAGCCAGAATTTTAATGTTTACAATTACTTCTTCCTAAATTCGTTTTTACATCATCAAAAGTTGTATTTTGTATATGACAATCTTCCAATAACATTCTACATGCAATCCCTATATCATATTATGAATTCTACCTCCAATTTCATGGATTTTCATCAAACTTCCAATATACGAATATTATTCAATTCTAATCATGGAAGAAACATTCGCTTGAAATTAATGTACTTAAACCACTTGCCTTATCGTCTGACTTGATGTTGAAGGGTTGAAGGTTGATTCTCTTCTTTCTCTCTACAGATTTTTCTCCAAGATGGTGATGGTGGTTGGAGGTTTTCCTTTTGGAACTTCTTAAGACTTTCCCTCTAACTCCCGTAGCCCTCTAACTTACCAAATGCTGATAATGGTTTAGTGGGTTATTTTTTAATATAAAAGTAACTTCTAAAATTCGTGGGTTTTAATTCTCCTATTTTTAAAATTACCAAACTACCCTTTTAGGTTGCCGGTATGGCCTAAAAATGCCCCGGGACCCAAACTAAACCCCCGACTAGTGTTTTCTGACTATTTCGACCCTTCCGGACACATTGGCGCACTCGAAATGACCATACGATTGATAAAAATAAAAATCACTTTTTCCTTCAATTAATTACGTTCCTGACGCGACTGACACACGCGTCCCAACTAAATTTCCCAAATTAAATTAAATATCATCAATACTCATGTATTACCATACATACTCGGAAATAATCAATTTTAACATCATAATCAAATACCAACTCACATCTCGTTAGTATTTATACCCGGATTAATTTCCAGTTAATTCCCATTTAATTTAATTAATCGTAAATAAATATCGATAAAATTACGGGGTACTGTGACACCCCGACTAATTCATTACCGGGTAGCTACTCCTTTATTAAATTAATACAAAATTCCAAGTTGGTTCAGTTCATAGCATCACTGTCGAAAACATTTTAACAATTACTAGCCACCTAATATTTAAAAAGTGAGTTGTCAATTTTAATTAAATCCGATTAACATGCAAGTAGATAAGAAATGCTAACATAACTATCACAATGGAATGACAATAGTATATAACTTGTGACACGCTTATATGCTACTATTAAAGAAGGAATTAATTAAGTTAATTGTGAGATAACTTATAATATTCAAGAATCATTATACTCGGGTTAGAGTAGTATGGCAAGGGGAGGTTATACCAAGACTAGTTGGACGGGGTAGTACAACTAGGTGGGGTTAAAGTAACCGTTAGGTGTGCACATTAGTGGAGGGGCGAGAATGTCCACAAGGGAGTGCGACACTAAATTATATATGAAGTGCATTCATGCATTTTAATTACTGCAGTTAATTCACTTGCTAAATATTTTCAAAATGTTTTGGGTTCTAACCCTTGCTATAAAACTATTTTCAAAACCTTTTAGGTATCCAGCCATAGGTACGGCAGGATTGATATTCTATTCTAGGGACATGGAGCTGCGACATATGTGGATGCTAGCCGGAATTTGGATTAGACTCATCGCTTATTCATTCCTAGAGTAGGAATCACTCATTAGTTCCAGTTTTATTTAGGGCATGTCGCCCAGACTTTTGGTTCAGTTTTCAGATTTCTTTTATTCCGGCGTTGAATATTTGTATTGGATTATTTCACTTTGGTGATCGATGGTTTATTCGGCAAGTTGTGTAATTAATTATTCATTTGAGTTTTATTCATTTGTGTGAATGGTTTATATTTATTTCCGCATGTACTGTTTTGTTTAATTAAAAAGTTAAAATTTGGCTCCAGCTTTTGGAATACTAGATGGTTAGTATGTTTTAAAAAGTTTTCGACAGTGATGCTAAGGATGAACCAACTGGGATTCCTATTTTAATTTGGTATAGGACTGATCACCCGGTATTTTATTAGGCGGGGTGTCACACCAGAGATTCCCGAGCAATAAGGGACTCACACTGAGCAACATTCAGAAGTCAGTAGACCTACTAAAACTATGATCGATCAACTCCAAGCAAGATAAACTACAAAAGAAGTTACCACTAATCAACCAGAACCCTCCAGTGGAGTACAAGAGATGAAAAAGAAGTATGAGGAGGTAAATGATAAAATCTTCCATCGAGGGAATCTGACAAACTAAGCGTTTGACCACAATATTCCCATATGGAGCCTGTACGTTAATGGGTCATTTTGTGCAACTAGATGTGGAGCTGAAATCATTCTCAATACTCCATATGAACTAGATATAGAGTACACTCTATGATTCCAATTTTAAGCCTCTAATAATGAGGCAGAGTATGAAGCTGTGATTATTGGGTTAAATCTAGCTAAATCACTGAATGCCGATCAAGTTGTGGTATACAGTGACTCACAGTTGGTGGTAAATGAGGTGTTGAACTTATATGCATCTAAAGGAGAACTGATGTCCAGATACTTAGCTAAAGCTTTAGATATAATTTTCACTTTGCTAGCTATCCAGATGATCATAATTCCAAGATTGGAAAATGCCCGAGTAGACGCACTTGCTGGGCTAGGTTCAGCAACTAGAACTGAGCTATGAAGAACTATTCATATTGAGTTACTTGCTAATAGGAGCATTGATGAAGATCTGATGGTCAATTTTATTGCAGTCGATATGGGGCCATCTTGGATGGATCCCATAAGTGCTTATATTGAATAAGGAATTCTTATAGCTGACCTAGTTGAAGTTAAGAAAATGAAATACAAAGTCGCGAGATATGTGCTAGATAGTGGTGTGTTGTATAGAAGAGGATTAACTGCTGGTCTACAACGATATGTGCATCCATCTGAAGTAAAGGATTTGATTAAGAAAGTCTATGAAGGGTCCTGTGAAGCCCATGTAGCAGGGAGAACATTGTTACAAAGAATCCATACACAGGGGTACTGCTGGCCAACCATGAGAGCAGATTACGCAGGTTTTTCCAAGAAGTGTGATAAGTGCCAGAGGTTATCCAATATACTGAAAACTCCGCAAGCTCTCCTAACACCAATCACTTCACCTTGGCCCTTTGCTATGTTGGGAATCGACTTGGTCGGGCCTCTGTCGACCACCCAAGAAAGGTTCAAGTACCTTGTTGTAGTTGTTGATTACTTTCATAAATGGGTGGAAGCTGCACCATTTATCAATATGTCCTATAATAAGGTTTATCAGTTTATTTGGAAAAATATCATATGCAGGTGATCAAGCGTGAAAAGCGGCGCATGTAAGTACGTCGATCGTTGTTTTAGTTTCACCGCGTTAATACAAAAACCTAAATTATGACTACATTTGCGATACAAGTATAGCGGTAAGTCGGGTATCGAATCCACAGAGAATGTATGATAGATCGTAACAGATTATTAATCCAGGAATAAAAGTATAAAAAGGTGGTGGTTGGTTGTAAATAAAAGAAAAGAATAAGTTAAGTATAAATAAAAGCAAAGCGAGTATGGGGATATCATCCAACCATACGGATCGAAACAACTACTAATCAATATTCCGGATCGAAAGAAATTTAATCGACCATTATCAATTAAACATAAACTTCACACAATAAGGAATTTAAGCCAATGTTGCGAGAATAAACACTTAACCGAAAATTGGACGCACGCGGATTAAATTTGGATTACCTCTTTAAACACTAACGTTGCATGACAGAGAAAGTTAAACGCATAATAATCCGACTTTAATTCACGCTGGTTCAATTAAACGTAATTTTGCACAAAACCTAATTTTCGGAGCTCGGGGCCCGACAATGGCGGAACGAAATCCCGAACCTATTTATCTAGGGGCAATACATGAATTAAACTAAATTATGTTATTTAAACTAGGAAATCAAGAAATAAAGAAATTAAACTAACTACAAAGCATGTAAACTAAATTACAAAGCAAGGAAAAATGAAGAACAAAGCTATATTAATGGAGATGGAAGTGAATAGTTCAATCTTACAAAACCAAATGGTTGTCAATCCAAGAAGAGAAGAAGATGAGCTCTCAAAACCAAACCCTAACCTAAAATGTCTTCTAAAACTAAGTATGAATCTATATATCTGAATATAGTAAGTTGGAATAAAAGAAAAGAATAAAGAAAAGAATAAAGAAAAGAAAAGAAAATATCTGCAGAAAAACAGGGGATGGATCGATCGACCCCTTTGGTCGATCGATCGACAGTTGAAATCATGGAAAAATTCTAAAGGGTCGATCGATCGACCCTTTTGGTCAATCGATCGATCAAGCAGCGCAGAATGCAATTTCCCTTGTTTTCTCTTCTCCTCTTTTGGTTTCCTTGTTTTTCCTTCCGATAGAAACGTCGTAAGTTCTTCATTCGGGCTCAGAATCGTGCACCATTTGCGGCCACGCGAAGCTTGTGAGGAGGGCTACAACTTCTGTGAAATGTCGGGCCAGTGCCCAACAGTGAAATGACCGGATTGCTCTTGAACGTGCAGTTGCGTACGGAACTTGCGCGTAATGCGTCCGAACTCCATTCTTAGTACCTAAATACCTAAAAAAGCCCAATTATACCTCATAAAGCATGTTAACAATATAAATCGAGGTTGTCTGGTTAACGGGATTAAATATAGAGATTAAGGAACATGAGGAGGCTAAAATGCGAGGTTCGACGGATGAAATACGCAATATGTGCGTATTATCACACCCCCTAAGTTACACATTGCTAGTCCCTAGAAATGAAATAGGATGCACAAGAAGAACAAGTAAACCAAAATAGGAGAAAGTACAAAAGTATGGT